>JACVVK020000127.1:1395000-1427500 GCA_018292915.2 Batillaria attramentaria | reverse complement strand
CAGACTGCCGCAGCAGAAAATGTTTTTAAAAAAAGAGATTTTGGATGTTGCGGGGTTGGACGCTATGCTTGTAATGGAATGTGGTCTTAGATGTACAGATCCAAGAACAGAGTAAAACAAAACCCAAAAAACAACAACAACAACAACAACAAAACAACTCTTTCTGACTGTTTGTTCTTCTTTAAATGATTACAAACAGCGCCCAAAATAAACAACTGAACAAAAAAGAACGACAAACACCAAGGAGAGAAAGAAAGAAACATAAAAGCCTTTTGAAACTGTGTCAGTGCCCGGCGTAGTAAACCCGCTTTCTAATTCAATTAAAAAAAACACACACAAACAAACAACGTAGCCCATAATTATGACAGTGTATCAACACTGTATAGATTTGCACTATTTCGTTTACAGATTTGACATTTTAAAGATTCTGACCAAAGTCAATGAGGAACTGTCGGCCGAGGACTTTTTCACCGAAGAACATGGTCGTTGCAAGCAATGTCCGGCACAGAACTCTACGTTGAGGAAAGACCTCTATTTTGGAGATGATCTGCCCGTACAAAGCAGTATGTATACCCTGCCACGCAATCCTAAAGCGGTTAGACATCCATGGTATTGTCATACCACCATCTTCAACTTATTGTTATTATTATTATTATTATAAGGGCCAACCCCCAGAACTGAGCCAGTCGTGTCCCGCGGCATAATGAGCACAACATATGGCATGGTTTGGCAACCATTTTGCCAGATATTGCAACGAGGGAAGCATGACTGAAACGTGGAGAGAAAGCAGAAAGTCCATTGGCGTCACTTGAGGAAAGAGACCACTACGTCAGTCTATTTCATCTCGAAATTTTCCACATTTTCCACATACAGTGACGTCATGGACGTATATACTGTCATTTGCCAGTACACGGCAGAGTAAGGGGACGGGGCTTTGGCCCCGGGGCTTGCCGACTGGAGTCGTCTATTGGTATATTTGCTTTTGATTGCAGGTCCCGTCATGCAGATCTTTGTACGCGGCCTCGACGGCCGGTCCCTCACGCTTACGGTGGAGGAAAGTGAGACCATCAGAACAGTGAAGTCCAAGATTCAGGACAAGGGAGGAATACCACCGTGCCAGCAGCGCCTGGTCTACGGCAGGAAACAGCTGGAGGATGAACATACGTTGAGAGACTATGACATCCAAAAGGAAGCCACGTTGCACTTGGTTATTCGTCTGCCTGGTGGCATTCGGAAAACATGAACATGACTGTGCTAGCATGCTCGAACCCTCAAGAAGACACTCCTGTGTAGGCGTAACGACAAAGATTGGCCGTGGGGGTCATGTGCAGTGTTCATTTGGAGAACACTGTTTGTTTGTTGTTGTTGTTGTTGTTGTTGTTTTTTTGTTGTTGTTTTTTTTTGTTTTTGTTTTTGTTTTGTTTTGTTTTTTTTTGGGGGGGGGTTGGAGTGTGCTGGTTTGTGGTGATTTGTGTTGTCATGAAAAAGTGTGATTTTCGTGATTTTTCGTATTTTGTACGACAAGGTGCATGTCAGGGGGCTGCAACAAGAGGCATACTGCCAATAAAGCTGGGGTGGGCGAGGGGGGTGGGGGGGAGGGGTTGTATTTAGCGGTCGCAAGGAAATAGATGCAGCACTTCATTGGTGTGTGATCCGATATCCGAAACCAATTCAGTCAACAGTCTCACCCTGTCAAGATTACGTTTACACAAATTGTATGCTACACAACACGTCTACGGTTAATTCGAAGCTGAAGTGTGGGCAGTATTGTGTAAATGATTGCTGCTGTAGAATTCATGTAGAATGTATTTT
Source organism: Batillaria attramentaria (assembly GCA_018292915.2). Classification (NCBI taxonomy): domain Eukaryota; kingdom Metazoa; phylum Mollusca; class Gastropoda; family Batillariidae; genus Batillaria; species Batillaria attramentaria. Next base: position 1,425,688 of record JACVVK020000127.1, on the reverse strand, counting down.
GGGAAGCACATGCCTTTGCAATTGAGAATTCTATGATGTATGAAGCTTGTACATAGAGGTTAATCTCTCCAGTCGCTGATTGTTTGTGTTTTTCTTTGCTGCCGTCTTTTGTGTGCTCGATCTGTGGTCAGCTTAAGCTGCCATGGTGTGGAGATCATCTAGGGGGCATAGATAGCGTTTAAACTCTTACCTTTACATATCAAGAGAGAGAGAGAGAGAGAGAGTGTGTGTGTGTGTGTGTGTGTGTGTGTGTGTGTGTGTGTGTGTGTGTGTGTGTGTGTGTGTGTGTGTGTGTGTGTGATATTTTATTTTGACTTGGTACTTTGGAAACGAATCACCTTTTTCGGTTTCATTTAGAACACATTTCACTCAGGTAGACGTCTAAAGGGAAGTAATCCCTTTTCACTTCATCAGGATTTGTCGAACGAAAAGAATTTTCTGTCTTTTTTTGTCATTAGTTTGTGTGAAACTGAATTTACGAATGTTTATATCAGACACTATTGCTATTGTTTTTATATATTTAGTTATTCTTTTACATGACTATTTGTGAAAAATTCGTTTTGTGTTTCATTTTTTTAACTAAGTCATTTCGTCGATTGTAAATTAATTTCAGGAAATAAACTCTTTCTTAAAAGCCAAAATGATGTGCTTGGTGAAAATATTAATAGGCAGTGCATACCTTTGCAAAACGTGTTAACGTGTACTTATCATCCATAGCGGCATCTTTTTCTTTGATCTCTGCTGTGGAATAAGTGTCCGTATTGTACTAGTACTTGAGAAATCATGTGACGCAGAGGGAGAGGAAGCCGGAGAGAACCCCCGACGATCGGCCCGAATGATCGGTGCCACATACGAGAGGAAAATTCTTTGTCCCGAGTGGGACTCGAACCCCTAACCTCTCGTATTGTGAAAAGTCTCTTAACGACAAGACCACCGACAGCCCCAACTTTTCATTGTCGAGGATTTCGCATAATTAAATACTACCACACAGAAGATAATCTTTTGGTCATAGCATACCCATCACTTAGTCCTCTTAAGCTGCGTTTGGCTCGCCCTATGTGTGTGAGAACTTCTCACGTAATATGACTCTTTCTGTTGGTATGCAAAGCAAAACTGGACCACAGCACGTTAAGACAACGCGGCATACCGAGTGACCACATTACATCTGACAATGGAGGGGGGGAGGCAGTCACACGTGCACTCTAGTGGGTAAGCGTCCGATCGAAGCAGTCACATGCAATCATCCTCAGAGGTTTTACGAGTCGCTTGCAAAAGGTTAAAGCGGGTATTGGAAACCCAGACTGACATACGTCAGTGGAAAACATTAGCTTAAGCGTACGGCTACACGACTGCTAGTCAGCTTGTTGCCGTACTCGGCTGGTTGCTGGCGGGCAGAGGTTTTTTTGTTGTTTTTTTTTTCCGCACACGCAGCCTGCAGTGTTGCAAGGTTTGGGCAGTGATTGGTCATTTGGCTGTACGGCTGCCTGCGGCTAGCTGGCTCCCAGGAAAAATAGGACGGCTTTCTATTGCAGCGCCAGCACCGGCAAGGGGGATTTGCCAGCTGGCCGCCAGCGATTTAATTAGGGTTTCCAGCGTTTCCAGCCCTGCAAGTGCCGATCCTGGCAACGTGTAGCAGCGGCTCTTACAGAGGCTTTTCTTGATCTGCTACCCATGCGGGCTGTTTTGATTTTCTGTCAAGAATTCAATAGAACTGTATTGAAGTCTATTGATTGTTTTCTCGGGCTTTTTGCATAGTTTGTTTTTTTTTCCTTTTGCAGTCTTGTGTGCACAGTACTGTTAATGAAGAGGCTTCTTGATTGTTTGAGGTGCCACATTAAATCATTTATCGGTTGGTTGAAGCCGGTAGTCATTACAAAAGTATGCACGCAACTTGTGAGTATGACTCAGCACAAAATTTAAACCTGTGCAGACTAGGACTAATACTAGTTCAGGGCGGTTCAGTGACTTGGAGAGGCGTGCCTGCGCAAGACCCGCTACTTAAGATTAATTTTTTGCAGTGTCATTCCTGGGGAAGAAGCAAAAGAACGCAATAGTTGGTAGTGTTTACCGATACGTCGCGTCACACACGCTCCCAGCCCCCAACTTGGCAGGGGGCCGGGATAGCCGAATGGCAGAGCGTTGGACTTTCAATACTTCAAGATAAAAGCTACTATGTTGGTTAATTATGCAAGGTAAACGTGCAGCATCATCTAGTGATACTGCAGTTTTTAACATCCTCATCATAATCTCACATACAAGTACGGACAGGTGTGCACAGCGTTTTGTGGGACAGGAAATATTTGTGTTCAGGTACGAGACAGAGAGACAGACAGACAGACAGAGCGGGGCTGCGGAGCCGAGTCATCTAGTCATATAGTCTATTTTTAGTGTCTGGACTTCCCCGGTCGTAGAGCTCCACGTCACACTAACAGGCCGAACCGGTTTAAACAGCTCTGAGTGTCATATACCAGCGGCAGAATGGAAGAGACGAGCAATGGCTCCGCTCATGTTGGACAGTGCCCTGTCCCTCGCTACAAAATGACATCTGATCCACGAGGTAAGCCATTATTCTTAGTGCTGGAAACCAAAGAAGTGTTGTTGTTGTTGTACTAGTCTCTGACTGTTTGGCAAAACAACGTCCTTTTAACCCACTAATGCCCAAATTTTTGTTTTCGTGAAAGTTGTAATGTGTTCAAGTTATCGCTCTAAGAACATTTCAAGCATTTTTTTTTAATTGACATAATTATAAGAAATACAGTGTGAGAAAGATGCGCCCCATATATATATGGGACAGTGGGTATGAATGAGTTAAAGTGTTGTTCTTATTCTTGGTCTTGTTCTTGTGTGTATGGTTGATCGGCTGATTGGCTGATTGATCGATTGATTGATTGATTAATTGATTAATGAATTAACTGTTCTTTTCAGGAATTTGCTTGATTATCAACAACAAAAATTTCAAAACTGATGCTTCAGGCGTTCCACTGGCTGAATTGCAATTATCAACACGACACGGGACAGATATTGACAAAGGTTTGTATTATACTGTAGCTACTTCCTTCCCTTTCCGCTGTCAGCAGCCATGGTAGATACGTCACATGACACACAGTAACATGTGACTCACACATTCGGATTGCATGAGTAATAACAATGAATTTAGTCTGCCTGTGGCGGTGGCATGTCTTTTGTATGTTGTGCTTTGTATACCCCCGATACGACTATCTTGTGCGCGCAGTTAACCCTTTACATGCCCACCCTCTCCCTCTCTTTCTCCTCTGAATGAACACACACAGACACACACACACACACACACACACACACACACACACACACACACACACACACACGCACAGAGAGAGAGAGAGAGAGAGAGAGAGAGAGAGAAAGAGAGAGAGAGAGAGAGATGATGATGATGATGAAACGTTTTTTTTTTTTAAATTCAGGATAGAGCATTTTAGGCATTGCTGCCTATCTCACATGCTGTCCTTAAAGAGAGAAAGAGAGAGACAGAGACAGAGAGAGAGAGGGGGGGAGGGGGGGTCTCCTGAAACTGCATATCGTCATTATTCTCAATTACAGCCCACTTTCACTATGTTCCAGAAAAATTGCGGTCAACGTTCCGCGCACTGAAATTCGAGGTACACGTTTATGACGACACCACAGATGCCTGTCTGCTGAAAATCCTGACAGGGGTCTCTCTAAAAGATCACTCACGCTACGACTGTTTCGTGTTTTGTGTATTGTCACACGGAGACCTGGGTGTAGTGTATGGTTCCAACGGCGTTCCAGTGGAAATTCGTAAGCTGACAGAGAGGCTGTGCCCTCAGTCGTGCCCGAGTCTGTCTGGAAAACCCAAAGTGTTTATCATCCAGGCGTGTCAGGGTAGCGGAATACAGAGAGGTATGTATTATATTTATTTTATTAAAACAACAACAATCATCTTACCATCATCCTCATCTCCATCACCGTGCATAATAAAATTTGTCCCAGCTTCCGAGTCCTCCGTGGATTCCACCCATGACCTGGGAGGAACACCCACTGGAGCTGGCAAAGAGTTGGGGCAAAAACAACAACAACAAAACGAAAAACAACAACAACAACAACATGAATTGTTTTCTGAATGTGCACATTTCCCGTTACTGAAGTAGCTTAACTCTAAAAAGTTGATACAAAAATCGCATTTTTTGTTGTCATCCAGGTCACTAGAAGCCACTTCAGTTTAAGCCACTATTACTCAGCGGTCTCGGGCCTAGCGGGGAAGGCCCACGCCTTGCGTAATAGTGGGTTGAAGTGGCTCCCAATGATGTGCAATGGCTTGTTCTTTTGAATTAATCTTTTTCATATTGTGCAACTGTTCCGAAACAAAGTCCCCTTGTGGTAAGCCTAGCAATGTTAAAAATGATGCTTATAACTACACCCGGTGTTTTGTGCCTGCTTGTTCTGCTGTGTGGATGGGCTTTGTGAGTGTGCAACGTTCGAAACTTTGAATACGACAGGTTCAATACAACTTAGTATTAGATCCATTCACGTGATAGACCTGTGGACCAAACAGACCACAGACAAAACAAAAGTATACCGGTTAAACTTTTCAAATTCGTTCAAATCAATTACAATGTCATCGAAAAGGTGAGCGGTCGTCTAATAGGTAGCGCGTCGGATTTAGCCGCTGCGCTACTGAAAGGCCGTCACCAATGTCATGGCGATAAAGCGTGGGTTCGAGCCCAGATCGAGCTTGTGATATGTGATACCGATTTTTCCTGGCTTCCGGGCTGCTCATTGGGGGTTTCTCTCCGGGTTATCCGGCTTTCCTCCCCCAGCAAAATTGTAAAAAAAAAAAAAAAAAAAGGTATTGGGTGGCGCTGCACCGCTGCGACGCGCTTCCCCCGGGGGAAGCAGCCCGAATTTCCCGAAAAGGACAATAAAGTAGTAAAAAAAAAAAAAGTTTTCGTTTCTTCAAGGTCACCCTGACACGGAAACGGACGTGGTACTGGAACAAGAGAAGTTGATTCCTGGAGAGGCTGACTTCCTGCTGGCCTATTCCACAGTGCCAGGATACGTGTCCTTCCGTGATAAAACTAACGGTTCCCACTACATCGACAAGCTGGTGGAGATTCTAAAAAAACACGCACACGAGTGAGTCATAATTATTTACATGTCAATTATTTCGGTAGGTAACATATACGTATTCTGGTTTCAGTTGAATAGTGTGTCCGGTTGTTTTTTTGTTTTGTTTTTTAATTTAACTTGAACCACGTTCCCGTCGTCGTCATTATCATCGTCATCGTCATCGTCACCATCACCATCACCACCACCACCACCACCACCACCACCATCATCATCATCATCATCACCATCACCATCACAGAAACAAAACGGTACAGTTCGTGGCGGTTTTCAACTTCTTTGTTGCTAAAATGTCGGGACATGTATATGTGTGCCTGTTACATGTTTGTAAATATCCTATTTGTTAATGTCGGTAATCGTTTTTGTTTTCTGTACCTGTGCATGCAGGCTCGACATCTTGAAGATCCTGACCTTAGTGAACCATGAGTTGGGATGCAGGGACATCTTTAAGGAGGGCGATGGCCACTGCAAGCAATCGCCTGCCCAACTCAGCACCCTGCGGAAGGATCTTTACCTCAGTCCCATACAGTTGTCTTCTGAATCCATAGCTACTGGTAAGTTTATCATGAACTCTCTCTCTCTCTCTCTCTCTCTCTCTCTCTCTCTCTCTCTCTGCTAAGGTCCACATGTGGAGCCCTCACGTTCACAAGGCTTGGCTGAAAGTCCGATTTATGATATCGCCAATTTTCTATTTTAATTCTCAGTTACGACATCATAAAGTGCAGAACAAAGTACATAAGGAACTAAACACAGCGCTAGCAAAACGGGTTTCTACTGGTCAAAGCGAAGTAGCCATCTGTTAGTATGCTACTGAAAAAAAAAACAACTGTCAGCACAGAGAGAGTTAAAATGGTAGTATTTCAATTTCATTCGTAACGACAGCAACAACAGCACTGGTGTTGGCAATACGGAATTCCGTGCATAGAGATTATTCTTCTGTTGCCTAGTTAATAGTTTATCGCAAAATCGCCCTAGCAGTTTTGACCTTAGACTTTTAAAACACCGAACTTCAGCGAGTCAAAATATGGAAACTTGTCTAAAGAAATGAAACTAAACCTTCACGGCTATAGGGAGTCTTTCTGTCTGTCACCTTAACTTCTGCCTGTGACAAAATGAGTCTCACAAAAATAATTACAAAAAGGTTGTTACAACTATATCGAAACAGTCGGACCCTTGACTGATTTTCAATGGTTTTATTCTCGATGTTTCCAGCTGTTCCACGGTTCCCAGACAACGAGGTGAGGATGGCACTTATTGGCAAAACCGGAAACGGAAAGAGCTCTTCCGGAAATACCATTTTTGGGGTGGACAAGTTTCCGGTGTGCCGAGGCTGGGGGTCCTGTGGAGACAGTTGTGGTTGGGGTCTGGTCGAAAGGGAAGGACTCCGAATTCAGGTGAACACATAATGTTCAGGATTGTACGCTCCACTTAGCGTGTGTCGGAAGGTAACTTCTTGAAGGCACACAGTGCAAATCCCGCGACAACTGAGTTAAATTTCAAATGTTAGGAGGATGAGGTGGTGTGTTTGGGAGTTTAACGTCCTTTTCCACCACGCAAGGGCGATATCAAAGACGGGGCAACGAGAAAAAGACCAGCACAAATATTTGGCCCCAGCCGGGATTCGAGCTCAAGACGCGAACATTGAGAGTCCAACGCTCTACCATTCGGCGATCCCGGCTTCAGATTTTAGGAACTACCACTCAATCCAAGCATGAAATGAAAAGGAATCAGCGAGCAGAGTGTTTCATTTTAATTTAATGACATTAAAATTTAATTAAATGGGGGCGGTCGGTGGTCTAGTGGTTAAGAGACTTGTCACCAATGCGAGAGATAGGGGGTTCGAGTCCCATTCGGGGCAAAGAATTTTTCCTTCTCGTATGTGGCACCGTTCATTCGGGCCGGTCGTCGGGGGTTCTCTCCGGGTACTCCGGCTTCCTCCCCCGCTACTTTGGAAATGTTCAGCCCACCAAATTTGAAAAAATAAATGCAATTCTAAATTCCGAAATTTAAATAGCTGAGCTGAACCTTCGCACCTTCGTGATTGTAATGTGTTTATGTCCAGTGTGTGAGAGAATGCGTGTGATTCACGTGAGCGTGCGTGTTGGGTTCAGTTCGCGGCGCTTTGAGCCGATTCACGAAATTGGGTAAAGCGCCTATACAATACTATTATTATTATTAGTATTATTATTACACATTTCTTTCTGCACACACACACACACACACACACACACACACACACACACCACACACACACACACACACACACACACACACACACACACACACACACACACTTGGGCGGTAGAAGATTGGTCTGTACTCTGTAGTGGTCATAATATAGAAACTGTACGACGGGAAGGGAAATAACTCTTGCTTCCTCGGCAGCAATAGACGTTTAACGTTTATTGTTCCTTTGCCGTGCAGGTGGCCGACACCCCAGGTTTGTGCGACACCGAGCGCCCCCAGCGGGAAGTGAACCGTGACATCGCTGAGTGTGTACGGAAGACCACCCCAGGCCCTCACGTCTTCCTCATGGTCCTCAACTACGCCACTCGCTTCACGGAAGAAGAGTGGAAAGCCTACTGCGACCTGAAGCTCCTGTTTGGGCGGGACTTCAACAAGCACATGATTGTTCTCATCACCCATTTTGACGAGGTCGACGACATGGGGGTGTGTTTCGAAGACGAGCTGAAGAACGCCCCGCAGAACCTTCAGCAGATCATAGCTGAGGCTGGTGGTCGCTACGTCGTGTTCAACAATGTAGCGGGCAGGGACGACAGATGCCAGCAAAGCGGTCGGCTTCTGGATATGGTAGCTGATCTGATCGCAGCAAACGGAGGAGCCTTCTATTCGCTTCGCGGACTGGACAGTAACGGGGTAGTGAAGGACAGTTCCAAGAAGCTGAGTAAAAAGTTTGGAAAGGGCAGGGGGGACAGGTCCTCAGGCAAGTGCAGTGCAATGTAGCTTATCTGTTGACGCTTTTCCACAGTTCAGTTTGCCAGTGATGTGCTTAGCATTGTAGGGGGGTACTCGATACCAGAGTAAAGGGGACCGATTAGTACAGCCTTACGAGAGTTGGGCCAGTGCAGTTATTTCCCCTTTCGAAATTATTAACCGGGCCCCCGTAGTGTAGTGGTTAGCACTTCGGACCATGGACCGGGAGACCCGGGTTCGACTGAGTCCCAGCCGAGGCAAGCGGGATTTTTCCTACCTAGGTCAGCTCCTACCCAGAGCGGGTGTGCTATGGACCCACTGGGGAGGCTGTTGCCACACAGCCGAGTTTCACCCACTTCACGGGTGCGACTTTGGGGGTGCTTCCCTTGGTATGACACGTCTTACGGTGTGGATGATTACACGGCAGGCACCGCAGGTGCCGTATTTCCCGGGCCTGGTTAATGCCGGGATATTTATAACAGGAAGCGAGGAATGCGGCCCTGTCCCGCAGTCCCAATCACACGGACCTCCATAGCATCATCTTACCATCATCCTCATCTTCATCATCATGCATAATAAAAACTGTCCCAGCTTCCGAGCCCTCCGTAGATTCTCCCCATTACCTGGGAGAAACACCACTGGAGCTGGCAGCAAAAAAAAAAAAAAAAAAAAACTATTACCCGGAACACACGCATAGAGATGGGTCTGTCGGGTGGAAAATGAGAAGAATGAGACTCAGTGTCTGTTGCTTAATCAGACGCTGCAGTGTGTAGTTACAGTATCGGCAAAGACGTTGCTAAAGTTCTGACTCTGGACAGGTGCTGCTTGAATAATGATGATGATGGTCGATGCTGCTGCTGCTGCTGCTGCTGGTGCCGCTGCTGCTCCTGATGGTGATGGTGAAGATCAGTGATGATGATAATGATATGATAATTATGCCTATTTTATCGTGCTCAGAGCCTGTCGTTCTCGTGTCGTGTAGTTGTAGTTGTGTTTTACGTATTTTCCATGTACTGCTGTATTTTCGGTGTCAGCCAGTAGCCGGGCTGCATGGTGTATATATATATAATTTAATTACTGCTCTTAGAATATGCTTTAAATCCTCTACGGTGTACATACACTGCTGTCGTATTTTTTTTTAAAAATCAACTGACCCGACCCAGGAAACGTCTTAATAAAATCATCAGTTTAGAACTGTCAGCTCAGTTTATTCCAATAAACCAAGTCACGTGACAATATGGAGTATTAATTACAGCACACACACACACACACACACACACACACACACACACACACACACACACACACACACACACACACACACATGCATGCATGCGCGCGCGCACGCACACACACACACACACACACACACACACACACTCTCTCTCTCTCCCCGACTCTCTCTCTCCCCCTCGCGAGCAGGCTTGTACGGCGCGCAAACGACCTTGACCGTTTACTTTTTCATAGATCGACATGTTCAACGTAGTGTGTACCTCAAATGAGCTGTGATCCACGCAGATGAAGGTCAGCCCACAACCTGTCAACTACAACAAACATTAATTTTATGAATTTAACAACCACAGCTTCATGCATTCATTTCAGTGTGCTAAAGAAACAGTTCTCTTAACTTGAAACACAGATATTAATGCAAAGCTATTTCAGTGTGTCGGAATGTGTAGCTGCAGTCACACCGGATGATGACATCAGCCTTCTAGCCATATCGCCATATTGGTCTCCCACCCTAGTTTGCACAGGTGTAAATCTGTCAAGGTATGTCAATATTTTTATTGGGTTGTTGTCGTCGTTGTTGTTTGTAGTTATTAATAACCATAGCATGATTCACAAACCTTGATTTTGTCTCCTTCAGACTGAGGAAAACATGCTATGTTGCAAATTAGTGTACATAAGACGTTGCATGATCATGAATGTGTAAACTTACGAGTGTACGACTTCCGCTAAAAAAAAAAGAGCCTCAAGTTTTCAGATTCATCGATCTTTGAATTTAGATTAATGGGTGTATAGTTCGTGCTAACTTGAAGAACAAAGCGTAGTTGTGATTGTCTTGCTCTCAGCTCATTTTGTTAGTTAATCTTAAATGATGTTCCTAATTATGCCCGGTGACTGGGATTTTCCGATAAGCGTAAAAACCCAGCAGGTCTAGTGAGACTCCATTTAACATGCAGACAAGCAGATAAATCAGGACAGGAATATGGATTTGGCTTCATCGATCTTTGAATGTACATTAATGGGTGTATAGTTCGTGCTAAAGAACAAAGCGTAGCCACGTGTTGTGATTGTCTTGATATTAGCTCTCATTATGTTAGTTAATCTTAAATGATGTTACTGATTATGCCTGGTGACTGGGATTTCCCGATAAGCGTAAAAACCCAGGTCTAGTGAGATTCTATTTTATGTGCAGACAAGCAGATAAATCAGGACAGGAATATGGATTTGGCTTACTGTCAGTTCGTAGTTTACTTTTGTTGTTGCTGCAGCTGTTGGCATTTTTTAGTAAAGGTTTTTTGTCCTCGTTGTTGTTGTCTTTGTTGTTGTTGTCCTTGTTGTAAGATTTGTGATGGTGTTGTTTTTTGTTTTTTTACTCTCTCTCTCTCTCTCTCTCTCTCTCTCTCTCTCTCTCTCTCGCCCATTTGCATACGAACATTACATCTTTCCTTTTAACCCATCCTCATTACTGCCTCGGATACAACACCGGTTGTCAATGAGTGGAGACGATTAGTATTAATCTTTATGTGTAGATGACTTAGTCATGAACTATCGGGATGATGGAGGGCAGTCAGAATGGCGAGGAGGTTGACAGGATGGAAGCCGATACCCGCTACAAGATGAAATCCAATCCACGGGGTAAAAATATACCCTTTGAAGCTCACTTGGCAGTTTGTTTTACGTTAGATGATAAGTTCGGTTTTGTACATTTAGGCTCAAAGGGATCGATTTATCACATCTTCAAATTTCAATTGTGTCATTTAAACGATTTTATTTATTTATATATGTACATATTTATTTATTTCATCGTAGATGCATGTATATACTTGTATTTTTGTAATCTCTTTGTCCGAAATAGAAAATTGTGGGGGGGGGGGGAGGGGGGAGTGGGGGGGTGCGTGTGTGTTCTATCGTCATTGTTATGTGTGTATGATCTATTCCACTGTAATTCTGACAAGGATGTGTTTCTGTCAGGTTTGTGTTTGATATTCAACAATAAAAACTTCTGGGGAGCGAACGGGTCTCCCATACCTGATCTGCCAACGCGAGAAGGCACTGACATTGATAGAGGTATTCATTAAATTATAAGTAAAAGTAATACGAGCAACAGAAAAGCATGTGCACATGTTGACATTATGTTCCACTCTGACCCCCCCCCCCCTCCCCCCCCCCCCCCCCCCCCCCACTAACAATATATTACACAGTTTGTCAACCGGTCAAAATGATTATTTTCCCACGATACTTTTTGCAAAGTTCTGCCTTTCAGCGTTGTAGCTCGTATTTTACAGGATGAAAATCTTGTCTAAAGGTGTTCTAACAGAACTTACATGAGCAGCTCATCTGTAGGTACAGTTTAAGATTCATTCACTACTTCGATCTTGATTGCAGATGCACTGAAAACGGTATTTGGCGCTTTGGGGTTCATCGTGCGATGTTACGAAGACAAAACAGACAGCGAAATGTTGAGAATTGTCACAGACACTGCTCATGAAGATCACAAGAATTACGATTGTTTCATCTGTTGCATTCTGTCGCATGGCAGTGAAGGCTGTGTGCACGGCTCCAATGGAGTTCCCATCAGCATCCGCAAGTTAACTGACAGATTCTGTCCACAGTCATCGCCGACCCTCACTGGCAAACCAAAGATCTTCATCATTCAGGCATGCCAAGGCACCGACACACAGAGAGGTAGGCAAATGATTGAAACGACAATGGTGTGTGTGTGTGTGTGTGTGTGTGTGTGTGTGTGTGTGTGTGTGTGTGTGTGTGTGTGTGTGTGTGTGCCAAGGCACCGACACACAGAGAGGTAGGCAAATGATTGAAACGACAATGGTGTGTGTGTGTGTGTGTGTGTGTGTGTGTGTGTGTGTGTGTGTGTGTGTGTGTGTGTGCGTGTAAGTGTGCGTGTAAGTGTGCGTGTGTGTGTGTGTGTGTGTGTGTGTGTGTGTGTGTGTGTGTGAGTGTGTGTGTGTGTGTGTGTGTGTGTGAGTGTGTGTGAGTGTGTGTGTGTGTGTGTGTGTGAGTGTGTGTGTGTGTGTGTGTGTGTGTGTGTGTGTGTGTGTGTGTGTGTGTGAGAGAGAGAGAGAGAGAGAGAGAGAGAGAGGTTCGGTCTAAACGTGAAACGCTTAACCACTCTTTGCAGGACACCTAAGCTGTGAGTCGGACGCAGTTCTAGAATCAGAGAAACTGATCCCCACCAATGCTGATTTCCTACTGGCGTACTCCACTGTTCCCCGATGCAGATCTTTCAGGGACCCACACTATGGCAGCCCCTTCATTGCCAAGCTGATAGAAACACTCAAAGAGAACGCACACAAGTAATTTTTTTTTAAAAATTATTATTATTTAAGCCGTAGTGCGTATCGAGGTAAAAGTGAATGAAGGTGTGCTTTTGTGACACCACAGTGAGCCAGTGTGTGATGGTCTAAGGGGGATAAGTAGATCCGGCAGATCAGGGCCCGTACGCAAAACTCGAGGTTAATTAACCCACGGCTACGGGCCTAACCCAGACTAGGACAAAAGAAACAAAATAATAATAATAATTTTTTTTTTTTAAAGGAGGCGAAGAAAGGAAGAAATAAATCCTTCTATAACGGCTTAGGCACCTTGCTGGAATGGACCCGCTTAAAACAACAACAACAACAACAAAAAACAATAGAAAATTTAACCCTAGAGCTAGTTTAGTTCGAGGTTAGACTCTAATCCGGGGCTAAAATCCCTAACCTCGACTTCTACATGCGGGGATACAAGGGTGAAGTCGGGGGGGGGGGGGGGGTGGAAGGTTGCCGGCTGTCTATAAGAGACATCATTCCAGCGTGAAATCTCCCGCCCTACTGCACGCCCAATGCTTCACACACATTCCACCTTCGCACGTAACTCGTAAGCCTCACGTAAGACCTGAGTAACGCTGGACACACTGACTGGCCGACTACATTTCGGTTCTACTTACCTCCTTTAATAGCCAGTGTCTCATCACGCTGCATGCTGGTTTTGTCTTTGTTTTTGTTTTTCTTCATGACGTGTGGTCACCCCCCATGTCGCTTGGTCTAGGCAAATGCAACCTTGTTCCAATTATACCGGACAAACTACTGAAGGGGCTCCGGCGTTGACCGATGGACTTCATTTTGTACACACACGCTGGCCTTGAAAAGGTTTTTGTATTGGAAGCGCCAGTATCAAGAACTGTTTTCCCTTACTTTTTCAGACTTCATTTCCTTGACATCCTCACGCGAGTGAACAAGAGGCTGGGATCCATGGAACTGTATCAGAAAGGTCTGGGTCACTGCAGGCAGGCCTCAGCTCAGATGAGCACACTGCAGAAGGACTTGTTCTTCAACTGTGACCAAATAGCGAATCTGCCTTTAATGACCGGTTAGTTTATAAAATTTCACTCTTGACTGGAAAGTCCGAAACATACACTGAACAACTAATATGAGTACATATTGTATACAGTTGAAGAAACTGATTGTCGTGCATTCAGTTTCACAGAGGTGGTTGGTAAAGCTTTGGTATCAAGTGGCATGTTTTGTTTTTCTTTTTGTTTTTGTTTTGTCTTCCTGGGGGAGGTGAGGGGTGTTGGGACGGGGATGGGGTATCGTGCTAACAGGAAAAATATTCTTCCATCAGGAAAAATATTCTAGCTGTCACCCTTGCTTGTAACTATTTTTAAACTAGTACTAGTAAGATCTTCAGTTTTACAAGTATACGGAACTGCACACATACACACACACGCACACGCACGCGCGCACGCACACACACGCACACACTCAGAGGTAATTGTAAAACAGGAAAATGTGTGTCCAGTTGTCTGTTTGTTGTACATTGAGAAAAAAACAACATTCACACCCTTTGTACTGATGAAGCACAAAAAACCCTCTTTTTAAACACGATTGCCAGATCCTTGAAATTCATCTTCGTCTCCACATAAGAAGGCTTCTAGTGATTCTGTCGTCTGTCCAATACAACATAGGGCATGACGGGATTGCAGAAAACAGTGACGAAACTTTGACTGTTGAATATCGATGCGACGAAACGTCTGCTGGTCCTCAGGAAGGAGCCGAACGTCTCGGTGAGCCTTTTTTTTCCCCCCTTAAAATATAAATTGAAACGGAAAGACCAAAACGCCTCAAACGACATCTAAAGACAACAGACAAAACAAATTTACGGCTAAAAGATCTTTTTGAAGGAAATAACACAACAAACACAGAGACAGTACCACTTATCTCCATTCTTGTAGATTAATGTTATCCTGTTTTTGATAAAAAGACAACGCTGTTGCTGTGTGTGCAGCATGTCGATTTTTTTTTTAGCACAATACAATGCACTCAATATGCAACAATACAATGCTGCGCAATGCAATACAATGCAGTTAAATTTGATAATACTACACCATTAATGTATTAATACAGTAATTAATAATCAATAAAGAATTCATAATTAGTAATACAATGGAAGAAAATCATTTTTGGAACGTACAACAAAAGTTAAGAAGTTTGTTTTTTTCCTCTCTCTCTCTCTCTCTCTCTCTCTCTCTCTCTCTCTCTCTCTCTCTGCAGACCATGCCTACAAGTCTTTATCCTGAAATAAACGTTTCAGTCAGTCAGTCAGTCAGTCAGTCTGTCTGTCTGTCTGTCTGTCTCTCTCTCTCTCTCTCTCTCTCTCATTTTGGATTGAATCACACACACACAGAGCGGGTCCGCAGTGGCTTGTGGTTCCCTACAGAAGTGATTCGCCTGCTTCTGGTCGGCACCTCAGGCGTTGGGAAAAGCTCCACAGGGAACACTATCCTTGGGAAAGATGTCTTCCCACAAAAAAGTGGCTCGGATCTCATCAGTCGACATGGCGCAGACATCCAGGTGAATTTCTGGCGCCTTGTGGCGTCCGCTTGTTCTGCCCAAACTGTGACTCTTTCACACACACACACACACACACACACACACACACACACACACACACACACACACACACACACACACACACACTTCCAGATCCCTCACATAGTACTTTCGCGTTTTTCAGGAATTCCCAGTCACTTAATACCCATGTGTGACTGGGGCGAAATATTTGTGCTGGCCTTTTCTCGTTGCCCCGTCTTTGATATCATCCGTACGTGGTTTGAAAAGGACGTTAAACTCCCAAACACGTACCCACCCGCAATGTGTGAAGACCGCTTATCGTCATGTAAACGATATGTCGTGGGTATCTTTGACTTAATTTGTGACAAAATGTACAAATAGGATTAAAACTCTAGTTAAGAAACTTATCGTGAGGGGGTGATATTATTGCGAAGACCACCTTACTAACACCGCAGAGACAGTCCTACGTGTAAGGGGAGACAATCACAAAAAAGTACGTATGTGGCCCTGATGTTAAGTTCTTCTAATCTAAGACTTACTTATCAACGGCATCAAAGCAACTATTTCTATGATTTTGTTCAGTGTTTATCCAAAGTTTAGGCGCAGAACACACTCTCAATAAATGACATTACCGATGATTTGCAGGTGATAGATACTGCAGGCTTCCCGGCACAACGAAGACTGTCACAGTCAGAAGAAATAAGCATGACCGAAAGCCTGCGAGCCACAACACCTGGTCCTCATGCCGTCTTGATGGTCTTCAAAGCTGGACGTCAGTTCACTGCATCCGACGAGCAGGTGTATCGTACGTTTAACAGAATGCTCGGGGCTGATGCAAATAAGTACGTGATCCTCGTTTTCACCCACACTGATAGCTACAAAACTGAAATTCAGTTCGAGGAGGCAATAAAGCGAGCTTCCCCCAGCCTCCGCGCAGTTTTGTCTGAGGTCGGAGGGCGGCACATCGGGTTCAACAATGCTGCCCCCTGGGGGCAAAGGTTTGAACAAGCGGACCGTCTTCTTCGCATGGTCAAATCTCTTATGGCAAGCAACGACGGAGGCTGTTTTGACTGTGACAGTTTGAAAGAAACCTCGGACGAAAGCACCGCTTAGGGAAAACGAGATAGCGCAGGGGTGGGGGTGGGGGTGGGGGGTGTAGGTAGCAATGACAGAAAACATTCCTCTACTATGCAACGGTAGAATCTAGATGCAATGACCCTTTCCAAACTTGCCGTTGATACACTAAAATGAGAGAGAGAGAGAGAGAGAGAGACAGAGAGACAGAGAGAGACAGAGAGATGTAACGTAAATAGTCAGTATTCCTACTTGTCATTGCTAAACCTGCTAATACCGGCTTACAAGAAAGCAGAAAGAGTCAAAGTAGTTGAAACAGTCAGTCAAAGCGAACGGGTAAGAGAGAGAGAGAGAGAGAGAGAGGTTACGAGATTCAGCATCAAAAGCGTGCAGTTGACAAAATAATCTTAGCTTATCACGCAGGCAAATAATCATGTCGCCCGAAGTTCACAGGGTATATCACTGTTTAGGTACACACATGTATAAACTTACAACTGGTTTTCACCCCGAACGTGTTCAAATTTTACAGCCAGTGGAGCAGGAAGGAAGGAGAGGGTGAGGGAGGGAAGGGGGTGTGTGGGGGGGGGGGGAATGGTGGTGAGTGTTGATAGCGGTTTCAGAATGTGATTACAGGGGCGCCGGAAGATGTTGGGGGGAGGGGGGGGGGCAGAATCTCAGAGGGGAGAAAGGCCAGAGCCAGTGAAAGGAAGGACGTTGCCCGGAGAAAGTGAAAAGCGGGGGGGGGGGGGGGGGGGTGTGAGGGAGGGGGGTGTGAGGGAGGGGGGGTGCGGCGTTCAGATGCTGCTCAGACAAAAACCTTTCCGAACCAGGGAGCCAGTGAAAG
Source organism: Batillaria attramentaria (assembly GCA_018292915.2). Taxonomy (NCBI): domain Eukaryota; kingdom Metazoa; phylum Mollusca; class Gastropoda; family Batillariidae; genus Batillaria; species Batillaria attramentaria. The sequence continues at coordinate 1,408,636 of JACVVK020000127.1, read as the reverse complement.
TGATTATCAGACGACTTTCTGCCAAGTCGTTTTGATATTTCATGCAACGGCTAAACTAAGTTCTCTGTTGGGTGGGATCAGGAAGAGAGCAGGAACAGGGGTAGGGGGGAGGGGGGGGCAAGACCATGGCTTTGCCCCCCCTCTTGCCACAGTCACCTGATTTTCCAGGGGGGGGGGGGGCAAAAAGATACTCTTGCCCCCCCCCCTGCTTGGGTACAGGGGGGGCATCTGCCCCCCCCCCTGCCCCCCCGGTTCCGGCGCCCCTGGATTATATATATATAATATTGTTCATTTAAGCATTTTACTGCGAACTGTGTTACCCTATCTCAGCGTCTTGTTCATTGCAATATAACGATAGTAAACGCACATCACCCACACGCAGCTTTGGGACTAAAACCGAACCAGCACGTGCTTTTTGTGGTACAGCACAGTGCGCGGGTTATTCCCGACGGAGGTCGATTTCTCGGCTTCGTTCCCATACTGCATAGAAGAAATCCTGTATACACCACATGTACAGTTTTACAGGTATTGTGAAACATCAGGCCAAACGAACCTTGCCATCCCCAGACTTCTACTGCTGAAAAGAAGCTTGCCACACTCAGTTCCAACTTGCAACACACCAGATTCATTAAAGGTGAGCTATCTCAACAAAAAGCCGCAAACACTGTGTTTAAAAACAACAAAAACAACCAAAAAAACCCTGCGACTGTGCATAATGCAGGCAACTCTGTCACAGTTGCAGAGTTGTCAGCGCTTCGGAGGCCCTTATGAAACCAGAGCTTGAGTTTGCCGTGACTTGATCGTGATTTTGATTAGTGAGCGAGACACATCGCTACAGCGTCTAGCGGGTGTTGTGTGCTGCACGAGAAGACTTGTCACTGCGATCTTTCTCGCTCAGTGTCAAAACGGGAACGGAGCTGTGAAATCAGCCTCCCCTTGGCTTTTATAGGGGTTTTAGAGACGCTGAAAGCTCTGTAACTGTGACAGAGTTGACTGTACATTTTGCACAGTCGGATAGTTTTTGTTGTTGTTGTTGTTTTTGTTTTTTTTAAACATACTGTTTGCGGCTATTTGTTGAGATTGCATCGAAGTGAACAATCTTGTCATAATCAAAATAAACTCGATCAAGCTATTTGTGATTTCTGTTAGTTTAGTACTTATACTTATTTTTTGCACTTTCTCATTAATAATCAGAGCGCAGTTTGGACGACATTTACTTGTTTTATTCCATGACCGATGGAAGTTTTGTTATTGTTGTCATAAGTTCATTTCTTTTATTTGAAGACTTCCTCAATTCACTGTTGTTCTTTCTTTCTTTCTTTCTTTCTTTCTCTGTCTTTCTTTCTTTCTTATGGTATGACATCTCAAACACGATACTGTGTATCATTACCTTTGACTGTAAAATTCGTTCACATTGAATCTCTGTTGTAAGATTAGATACATCTGTTTACTATGCATCCTGCGCTGTAATAATATCCTGTATGGCCGGCTGTACACAAACTGTGAATCGTTTTCTTTCATCTTCGTGCCTTTATAAAGTGTCCTGTTTATTTTTTATATGTATCTGTGTATTTGTTTCGGGCAATCGGTCGTCATCAACGACCATCGTTTGATTGTGTTCGACTGTCACAGCAAGTCTCTGGTTTGTGTGTAATCCTCGTATAATCGTTCAATCACTGCACTGCCTGCCAGTCAGCTTTCGCATTAAATACAAGTTGGCAGTTCTAGCTTATCGTCATTTCGATGATACTCTCCCGCCTTATCTGTCCGCTTCACTCTGCACCTACGTTCCGTCCCGTACTCTCCGCTCATCTAATGACAAGCTACTCAAAATCCATAAGATATACCTGAAAACTTGTGGTGAACGAAGTTTCCGGTTCGCCACCCCTACAGTCTGGAACTGTCTGCCTATGGGGCTGAGACAACAACCATCTTTATCAGCTTTTAGATCTGCACTGAAAACCCACTTATTTCAACAGGCATTCAACTGATGTGTCTTTGTATTGTGTGATGTGTAATATGCATTGATTGACGTGTTGGTCTGTATGGTATGAATGTGTATAACTGACATGTGTTAGCGCAATGAGTAACTGTGTTTGAGAAATGCGCTATATAAATGAAATTATTATTATTATTATTATGATACGCGTGACGCGGACCCTTGATGTTGGTCTTCAAAGTGCGTGTGATACATGTAGATACGTTGACAAGGGGATGTGGTCTAGTGGCTAAGGTATAACACTTCGGATCCTGATCGGCCTGGTTCGGATCCCTGGTGGGCAGGAATTTGGATGGGGTTTTCCTTTTCAAATCGAGTTTCAATCATGTGCAGACTTGATTACGGTGCCTGCCCCCCCCCCCCCCCCTCGTGTACACACGCACGCACAAATATGAAGCGTGCACGTTAAAAATCCCACGTCCATCTACTGCTGTCTCGTAAGCTTACATGACAAATCCATTCCTCGAGTGTGATGTAACCTGAATTGTCGTCAGACACACACACACACACACACACACACACACACACACACACACACACACACACACACACACACACACACACACACACACACACCGACAGAAAAAGGAAAAGATGGAACTCAGTGAAAAATATTCCCGTCTTTTCCCACTTTGATCGTGAGTCTTTCGATGTCTGTTTGATGAATTCCCACCGCAATAACTCAGTGCTTCGTTCGTCGACGATCATTCCTGTATATGAATGAAAACGGTACTTTTCTTAGTGTACATTTCTACTGAGTGATGTTTGTTTGTTTCGTTGATTCAGTACAACTAGTCCAGCGGACCAATTCCTCGTACGAATGAAAACAAAACGTCTGTTATGTGTACATTTCTACCGGGTGATGTTTGCTTGTTTACTTGTTTCAGTCCCGATAACTGTACAGTGTTGAAATGAATGGTATTTATTGTTACGAAACTGGTGTAGCAAAATGGTATCCCAAGCGTGGGTGGGTGGGTGTTTAGGGTTTAACGTCCTTTTTCCACCACATGCGGGTGATATCAAAGACTGGGCAACGATGAAAAGGCCATCACCAAATATTTGGCCCCAGCCAGTTCACCGAGAAGAGTTATCATACTAAACAAGAAGGACTTTTTTTCTTTTTTTCTTTTTTAAGAAAACGTATACCCCACCCGTTTGCTCGAGAAGAATTTTTTAAGTGTTTTGTCAGTATTTCTGACCGACCGTTGTTGTTCGTACCCCGGCTGGGGCCAAATATTTGTGCTGGCTTTTTAATCGTTGCCCAGTCTTTGATATCACCCGTATGTGGTGGAAAAGGACGTTAAACCCCCAAACACCCACCCATCCCCCCACCAGACCGACCGTTGTTGCTCAATGCACATTTGCTCAGTTGGACATGTTGGCACGATGACCTTGGAATATATTTCTAAAGTTCAATCTCATGTGATGTGAGTTTTGTGCAGTGTGTGTGTGTGTGTGTGTGTGTGTGTGTGTGTGTGTGTGTGTGTGTGTGTGTGTGTGTGTGTGTGTGTGTGTGTGAGATGATGATGATGATGATGAAACGTTTTTTTATTCAGGATAGAGCATTTAGGATTGCTGCCTGTCTTACAAGCTGTCCTGCTATTCTACGTTAAAGTGTATTTTTTAAAAAAGACAACATCAAAACAAGGGGGGGGGGGGGGGGGAGAGAGAAAAAAAGACAAACGAAAGTATTAACTGTCTAAAGGAAATGAAGAAGAGAAAAGTAGACATGATAAACAAATCAAAACATACGTGGCATGTGTCGATGATATTGGCTGTATACAAAGTAAGAACTTCAAAGTCGTCACTAACATTCAATACCTTGTATGTAACACATTTCTATCTATACGGTCAGATGAGTGTGTCGTGTAGAATTTGTTTGAAGTTAGTGAATTTGGAAACGTTTTGGATACTCAGTGGTGTGTGTGTGTGTGTGTGTGTGTGTGTGTGTGTGTGTGTGTGTGTGTGTGTGTGAGAGAGAGAGAGAGAGAGAGAGAGAGGGTTGGGTGGGTGGGTGTTTGGGGGTTTAGCGTATACGGGTGATATCAAAGACAGGGCAACGATGAAAAAGCAGCACTTATAAACGTATTAGTTAATTTATTATTTGTATTAGTATTAGTTAATTAGTATTCTCCATTTAAGAGAGGTGGTATTTTCCCCCCAAAGTTCTTGAGCGATCAACCACTCCGTAAAATTAAAAGGATTCAAGGCAGTCGTGATGCATAGAGTGACAAGGGAAATAACTCTTGTCGCCCTCCCGGCAACAGATTTTTAACACACACACACACACACACGGCAAAGAAAGGAAAGGGGGAGGTGGGGGTATTCGCTACACGAGTATAAACACCACCAGTTTCCAAGGTCAGGTGGTGGCCGGGGATCTCTCAGCCTGTCGAAATTTTCTTGAGCTGAGTCTATGATTTCAGCAAACAAAGATAACAATACTACCTGAGCTACTTCCTGAATGCTGGCATGTAAACATGTTACACACACACACACACACACACACACACGGCACACACACACACACACACACGGCACACACACACACACACACACACACACGGCACACACACGGCACACACACACACACGGCACACACACACACACACACACACACACTCACACACGACACACACACTCACACACACACACACACACACACACACGGCACACACACACACACTCACACACACACGGCACACACACACACACACACACACACACACACGGCACACACACACACACACACACACACACACACACACGGCACACACACACACACACACGGCACACACACACACACACACACACACACACACACCTTCCATTTGAATGCCAGTGGAGGTCGGTATAATATGTCTGATCGGTCTCCGTGTATTCCCCGCGTGCAAGCGGCAATGAAGTGCACGGGTCGGTACACTATACGCCCCAAGTTCGTGTCGGGCAAAAAAACATGCATGCAGTATTTTCAATCGCCAGAGCCTTTCTCTTCAGGAACTGGGTGTACAGGTACTATTATTACTGCTACCACTAACTTTTTTTATTTTGTGGGCGGTTTACCCAATCTCTTGAAACGGCTCAAAGCGCCTCGAGCTAAACCCAACACGCACGCTGACGTGAATCACACGCATTCTCTCACACACTGGACATGAGGGTGGGTGGGTGTTTGGGAGTTTGACGTCCTTTTCCACCACATAAGGGTGATATCAAAAACGGGGCAACGAGAAAAAGGCTAGCGGTCAGAGTTTCGAGTACCACACGAGGCAAAGAATTTTTCCTTCTCGTATGTGGCACCGTTCATTCGGGCCGATCGTCCTGGGTTCTCTCCGGGTACTCCGGCTTCCTCCCCCTCCGCTTTGGAAATGTTCAGCCCACCCAATTTGAAAAATAAATGCAATTCTAAATTCCGTAATTTACATAGCTGAGCTGACCCTTCGCGCCACGTGATTGTAATGTGTTTATGTCCAGTGTGTGAGAGAATGCGTGTGATTCACGTGAGCGTGCGTGTTGGGTTCAGTTCGCGGCGCTTTGAGCCGATTCTTGAAATTGGGTAAAGCACCTATACAATACTCATTATTATTATTATTATTTAGAAAGACTGTTTCGAGCGTGCAGCTGCACTCACAAAGAAGCGTATGTGGCGGAAAAGGACGTTAAACTCCCAAACACACCCCCACCCCCACCCTCACAAAGGAGACTACTCAAATACATCTTGGCTTCTGTGAAGTGTAGCAGAGCGAAGGACACAAATACACAGGGCCTCAAAATGCCTATATAATTATTCCCTATTGGCCTCCGGCATCGTAGTCACCCCTAAAAATGCTTCAATCTAGAGACAATTACTACCATGAACAGGCCATTCGAAGGCACGCACCTGACAGGAGCATAAATCACATAAATCGGCTTGCGTCACTAGTGCTCGACCTCTGTGCAAAAAGTCATAGCTTCGCTGGCAGCTTGCCTCTTTTTGCGACCGCCTGGCATGCACCTTGACCTACATTACATAACACAAAAATCACGAAAATCACGCTTTTCCGTGTCAACAAAAATCACTATAGACTAACACACTCGCCAAACAGGGTCCCTCAAATAAACACCAAACATGTCCCCACGGTCAGCTTGAGTCCTTACGGTAGCAGCCTCAACAAGGGCGCCTGTAAACGAACCGAGTCCACACACACACACACACGCACACGCACACACACACACACACAGACGCACGCACGCACGCACGCACGCACACACACACACACACACGCACGCACGCACGCACACACACACACACACACACACACGCACGCACGCACGCACACACACACACACACACACACACACACACACACACACAACCGATGAGGTGGGGGAATGGGGGGGGAGGGGAGGGGTGTCTGTCATTCCCTTCAGAATATATACCGCCCACCCTATTTTATCGTGATTTGTGTTATCTGTGCTTTGTTTCGTCTAAGTGCTAGTGAACCGAGCTTTACTGTGAGCCCTGCACATTTCAGTGAACAGTCCGGGGACACTGTTCAAAGGCCTTGGACGCACCTTCTCTCTCTCTCTCTCTATATATATATACATCTCTCTCTCTCTGGTATTGCGACTCTACACAGTAAACATGTTTGTGCTTTGCAGCCTTATTGAGAGTAAGTCTTCCGGGTCTGAAGGCCGGGGTGATGGATGGTTCGGCTCACGCGTACTGTCACCCGCCCGACGGCTTGCACGCAGATATCAAGACTGCTTTTCGGCTTGTCAGTGCAGATTGTACAGTCCAACAAGAATCAGCCTACACGCGATGTACCGTTCGTTGTGCAGTCAAAGTTGAACTGTGAATTTTGTGTGTGTCAGTGTTATTTGGGCCGTTACTGAGTTTTACTTCCTTCGTTTCAATGACACACTGGTTACTTGAATGGTCTGGACCGCTGTTTTGGGAAACACGTCTCTGTTTACGTCACTGAGTCTCCGACATCTGTGACTGGATCAGTCGACAGCATGTTGCTACTCGGATAGCATGTTTATGAAGTGAGGCGGCGGGGTGGTAAACCACAGTTATGAGCGACTGCGACCACGCCACTAGTGATTGTTACAGTTAATGTCATTTACAAGGTAAGTGTAACACAAGCATACTGTTACCCACTTTCATCTTCTCTTGATGTTTTCCTCAGCACTATTTCAGTTGTACCGTGACCTCTGACACTCACCCTCCCCAGCCACACCCCCGCACCCCCTCCCGGCACCCCTATCCCCACCCGCAACGCTTGGGTCGTGAGTTCTAATCCTGGCTGGACCCACAATATTTGTAATGGCTTTTTCTTGTTGCCCCGTCCAGTGATATCACCCGTATGTGATGGGAAAAGAATGTTGAACCACAAACATATCCCACCTGCCCACCCCTCGCCAGTCCAGACATTCCGGTCCACTACCTGTAGCAACGTCCCCAACCTCTTCTCCCTTCCCTCTTCTTTCACCCAGTCTCCTCAATCTACCTCTCCTAGTCGCTCAGCTTGAAGCATATTTTCTAGCTTCTCTTATACATGCGATCGAGGGCTTGTGGGTGTCACGTACTCGTGATATTGATATAGTGTTACACTCAACGCGTTGGGTTTTGTTTTTGTCATTTTCTTACAATACAATACAGACCACGCTGCAGGGTGTGTTTCACTACATCAATACCGGGATTATACATAAGTATATTAGGCACAGCACAATATAATACAGTACAACTATGCGTACAGCAGTACACGGGTAAGCAGAACAGAGGTTGGAAAAAAACATACAAATGACAATACAATAATAATAGTAATAATAATAACATTAATAAGTAGTAAAGGATTGACACAGCATGCGTTAGTACTGCTCCGAATGGTAAGCGGCTATTACTCATTTTGTAATAGTGGTTTGAACTGCAGGCTTCATGCAAACATTACATGCATTAATCAATATGATTATCAACGCGTCAGTTTTGTTAGCTTTAAAGTAGGAACAGGTGTCTCGGCATTGATGATTCAGACATTGATGTTACACCTCCTTCAGGTCTGTGTACACACAGTTTAGGTATGTGTGTGATTCCCGCTTGGCCTCCCGGGCTGGCAACGAAGCTATGTCGATGTGTCATGTACTTTTGACAATGTGGTGTTTGTTGTTAGAAAATGGCAACATGAGGGGGCAGGCGAAACTGTTGGGCCAAGTTACAGGCCTTGACTACAGCTGTGCCCTGATTACTGAACAGGCAAAGCGTGTTGCAAAATACCGGCCCTTACTGACACTCTGACATTCCCGCAAACCACATCTCGTCCCGAGTCAGTGCAGTAAAGACTTGACCTCCAAATTCAAAGCCGTTACACACCCATGCACAAACGGTACAGTTCTGAGCGAGTTCGTCTCATTGTTCCACTCGTGACTTCTTTCGGACACCCCGGCTAAACTGACAAGCCAAAGTATTTGTTCAAAATGTGCTTGGTTGATGGTTGGGTGCACTCTTTTCATACACAACACAAGCAGCTTGCGCCCGCATGACTATGCAATGTTTACGCATACTCATGCTCGTATTGACTGACAAGTTCAGCTTGTCGGCTCGGAGACATCTCAGTGTGTCAGTGTATATAGATGCAGTCGTAGCTGAGTTGATACGCCGTCACTGGTGATAACTGATGTAGTCACATGGACTGCTCCGATAAATATCTCAGTAGGATAGTTGTCTCTCCCACCAGGATTCGAACCAAGCAGCTCAGGATCCAAAGTCGGATGCCTTAACCACCACAACCACTAGACCCAAACCTCTCTCTCTCTCTCTCTCTCTCTCTCTCTCTCTCTCTCTGTATGCGCGTAAAGATCTTTAGTAGTAGTAGTAGTAGTAGTAGCAATTAAACTGGGCAGCTTGAGATCTTTGGTAGTAGTAGTAGTAGTAGCAATTAAACTGGGTAAAGATCTTTAGTAGTAGTAGTAGTAGTAGTAGTAGCAATTAAACTGGGTAAAGATCTTTACTAGTAGTAGTAGTAGCAGTAAAGCTGGGTAAAGATCTTCAGTAGAAGTAGTAGTAGTAGTAGTAGTAGTAGTATTGGGGAAACAATTGCATCTACGCATTCTTGGGTTTGTTGGGATTTTTAAAGATAAATTCATCAGTCCTAGTTTTTATTTGGTGTGTCATAAATATTACCAACAGACTGCGATTCGTCATGACCACATGGATTTCGTTTATCAGCCAATCACTGTCGTCATTACCAGTCAACACATTGCAGCACTGCAATAACCTGCGTATACTCCCGTTTGTGTACCCCTCCGCTATGCATGGACGCGGACAACAGCCCAGACAACCAAGTCTCAGACTTGAAGTCGGCCTACGTGACGTCATCTACTTTATCTAAATTTAGAGTGTGGGATTCCGGTATTCCCCAGCCGTACGCATGCGCATGTGTTCAAAGAGACAGCCCAGCGCCGCGGGAAAAGAACAGCCAGCGGGATGCCTTACGCAATACACACCGCGCGCGGGCGGTCAGTCGGCCGGTGTAGCATCCGGTCCGGTCCCCCCTCTGAAGTAGTCCCCCGGGGGACCAATTCGTGGCAAAAACTGCTCTATAATGGTCCCCCCCTTAGACATCCAGCCTCGTTTTCGACTGGTCCCCCTGGGCGATTTTGGTCCCCCCTCGCATCCAAAATAGGCCCCCTCTCGAACTGGTCCCCCTCTTTTCTAACCAATGTAGAGCTATGTCAGTATTTATTTTTAACTTTATTGTTACAAAACTTTATTGTCCCCAAAAGCACAGGGCCATAGGAACATTTTTTTCCTTTTTTTTCCGATTTATGTGCTTGTTGTTATTTTTGTGTGTGTGAGATATATTTGTTTGGTTGTGTTCTTGTTTCTTTCAGTTTTTTTTTTTTTTTTGCATTGGTTCTTTTTTGCTGTCCACATTTCCTGTCAATTTTTTTAAACTGGAAATAGCATTTAGAGAATAACATCAAAGACCAAGTATCTAATATTTTCTATACAACGCCATAGAAAAAATATTTCTTCAAAATTAAGTAAGTGTCCATGACATGAAAACTAGTTGCCACCTTTGGCTTTCAGCGTACTTCAAGTAGACAGTCAAGACTGAGTACCAGTGTCTCAAATCATGACCCTTGAAACAACAAAAACAGCAGAAGACTAACAGTTCTCAGGCTGGTCTAAGGAGTGACACAAAAAAACAGGAGCAAAGTGATGTCCAAGATTCATTATATAAATTACTCTGTCTGTTTTCAATGGGGCCGATTGCCAAACTGGCCCGTATTTCAGCCACCTAGGTTGTCGGCCTGGAGCCTCTCTTGTGAACACATACACGGGCGTGTCCAAGAGGGTGGCTGCAGCAAATATCTCAACCTCGGTGGCCCAAGTACGGAATGAATTGTCGTGTACTTATAATTATAGGCATGTTTGACACGAGTCACGTGACGTGTCAAGAAGCGTGGCGACCGTTTTCTCATCCCACAAAAAAAAGAAAAGAAAAGAGAAAACAAATCTAAACTTTTAAAAGTGATTTAACTTCGTAGATTTGCCGTTCTATGTAGCCTATACTTTTGTTTTTTAGTGGCGACCGTTTTCTCATCCCACAAAAAAAAGAGAAAATAAAAAAACAAAAGTATAGGCTACATAGAACGGCAAATCTACGAAGTTAAATCACTTTTAAAAGTTTAGATTTGACACTGTAACCTTGACCCAGTTCAAGATCATCTTGAATAACATCTCTGTACAAAAATGAAAATAATTATACATATAACGAAAGAGGTGTGTGTGTGTGTGTGTGTGTGTGTGTGTGTGTGTGTGTGTGTGTGTGTGTGTGCGCGTGTGTGTTTGCGTGCGTGCGTGCGTGAGTGAGTGTGCACGCGTGCGTGCGTGCGTGCATAATGTGTGTGTGTGTGTGTGTGTGTTTGAGAGATGGGGGGACTGAGGAGAGAAAGTGTGGGGGGCGAGAGAGAGAGAGAGAGAGTGAGAAAGATCCAGAGTCACGTTTTCTACTGAGTTGACACACACTATAACAATAAAGTTAAAAATAAATACTGACATAGCTCTACATTGGTTAGAAAAGAGGGGGACCAGTTCGAGAGGGGGCCTATTTTGGATGCGAGGGGGGACCAAAATCGCCCAGGGGGACCAGTCGAAAACGAGGCTGGATGTCTAAGGGGGGACCATTATAGAGCAGTTTTTGCCACGAATTGGTCCCCCGGGGGACTGCTTCAGAGGGGGGACCGGACCGGATCCTACACCGGTACATGTGGCAGACTTACCCACCACGCGGCACTGTGCATCAGTTTCTGCGAGTCAAGTTGAACCTCCTCGCCGGACTCAGACGTAAAAATACTGAACAACAGAAATAAAGGGGAATATTGCGTACGGAATGGATGACATACTCCCATATCACCTCTCAAGGAAGGTGAGCAAACTAAATGCGGAAATCTTTAGACTGGTGAAACTGGCACAGCACAGGTCACAGTGACATGCTGACCGGATCGGCTGAGCCACTGATGAGAGTGCCATGCAAAACAGTACACACCAAAGACGCTCGCAGTATAGTACATATACCCATAAAACATGATCTAGGCCTTGGCAAAGTCGAATGAAACTCCACAACACCGAAAAACGCCATGCTGGTTGTCTCTTAGGCCGAGCCTACGGCATTTAGGCCGCCGATTTCGCGTGACTAAATCGGGGCCGTTTAGGCTGACTACCCCGTTGTCTGTGTCCATGCATACCGATTTCCGAGATTATTTTAGTCAGAGCCTACGAATTTAGGCAGGGCCTACGCGTTTAGGTCGTGTCCATGCATAGGTCCCCTGAGGTTCACGTGATTTGGAGGGAGGCGGGGGGAGGGGGGGGGTGATATAATGTCGCCACTGAATAAAACACAGTGACACTGAATGTCGAGAGACAGAAATTCAGGTCACTGTGGTTTGCTGTCACCCTCGATTGGCACGGTACGAGCAAACCTGTTTCCCGGCGTGCACTGGTTTCGCGTGTGATATATGACCCTACAAACCTTGTCTTTCGCTTCAGTCAGATCTTGTGCTAATCTCTTTAGAAGAAGCTAGCAGTCGAAACGTTAGACGAACACTGCCGGCTACAGATCTGTCGCTATTCTACTCTGTGAAAATTTAACATGATCACAGCATACTCGCTCGAGGAGAACATTTGACAGCATCCTTCCTCTTCCTGACCTGTTCAAGTTCCCGCCTGATCCTTATAGACAGGATAGTCAGCAGGTCAGCAGCAGAGAACATGTCTGCTACGATATGCATACACTCATGTGTACGCCATGGGGCGGTCGGTGGTCTAGTGTCACCAATGCGAGAGGTCAGGGGTTCGAGTCCCACTCGGGGCAAAGAATTGTTCCTTCTCGTATGTGGCACCGTTCATTCGGGCCAATCGTCGGGGGTTCTCTCCGGGTACTACTTTGCTTTGGAAATGTTCAGCCCACCAAATCTGAAAAAATAAATGCACTTCTAAATTCCGAAATTTACCTAGCTGAGCTGACCATTCGCACCACGTGACTGTGATGTGTTTATGTCCAGTGTGTGAGAGAATGCGTGTGATTCACGTGAGCGTGCGTGTTGGGTTCAGTTCGCGGCGCTTTGAGCCGATTCATGAAATTGGGTAAAGCGCCTATACAATAATAATTATTATTATTAAACCTCACTGAGAAAACCAACCTACTGTGTACGGAGCGCAGCTGTGTATCGCATGAAAAGACTCAACGACGCATAGACACCCCACAGAAAATGTTGAGCGAAGCTGAGCGTGCATAAAATGACCCAGCAGTTTGCTTTACATGCGCTTTAGAATTATATGTCAAACACACACTGCTCTTGTGTGTCCTCGCTTTGAAATTACTTGGCTGCAGAGAAAACAGTTTTCGCTTTGTTGGTTCCGCTTGTGAGTAATTCTGTACGCTCAAAAAATAAAAAATAAAATAAAAAAGGGGGGGGGGGCTAATGCTATCATTTTTTAATGCTCGCTGATCGTTCTGAGCTGTTTCCGTGGTAACTATCATCACACCATTTAGAACACCTGCACAGTGACAGCGCTCCAGTAGTGTAACGACAGAATTTGACCGCTGGACCGCTCGCGCAAAGTGTATATAGCATTGTATCGCATTAAGTGCTGTACTAATCAACAAGCTTGTGTAATCCGGGCGTACATGCGTGTGCACTCACGAGCGAAACTGTTCCGAAACATAAGTTACCTTAGGAAAGCGGAATCAACTCTCGTTTAATGATAAGTTAGAACTGAATGCATTACACAGATGCCTGCTGACTGTGTGAACAAGAACTGTGACGGCCGAAGCTCTGTTTGTCAACGCTTGCCGGCACGGCTGCCACACAGACAGTGCTCTACACCACGCGTTTCGGCTTCTTTTGCTCATGCAAGTGTGGCTTACTTAGTATGGTTCGCACCTTTGGGCCGTATAGGGCGAAATATACTAACGCAGCCACGCTCATTTAGCAGAGTTCGCCTGCTTACATCGGTTTAGGGTTAGGTTTAGGTTTAGGGTTAGGTTTAGATTTAGGGTTGGGGTTACCCTGTGGTAATGGTGCAATCGCTATGTTGTGTAGACGGTCGTAGTGTAGGTGCAAATGACACAAGAGGGGGAACTATACCAACGC
>JACVVK020000127.1:1282500-1390000 GCA_018292915.2 Batillaria attramentaria | reverse complement strand
CCAGAGACAACTGGAAGAACAGGGAACTGGAAGCCAGGCAGGCAGTAGGTAAGGAGTGATGTAGATGTTGCTGTTGGTAGTGTTGGCTGTGGTTGTGGTTGTGGTGGTGGTTATGGCTGGGGTTGTATTGTATCGACCGGCTTCTGTCAAGGATGCGAAGTTTACAGTCTTTGCTTTAAGTTTTCGGCAGATTTACGTGTGTCGTGAACGGATTTTTTTCAGTGCAGTCACAAATGTTCGCCATACAGAGTCGACGGACTCTTTTCAAACCGCTTTGAAATCTCGTTTCTTCCGGGTGTATTATACAGACGAACTTCTCTACCATCACTGTCACCATCAGTGTCATTATTACGATGTCGTGTTAGGGTGTATCATAGCCGTGTGTATGTAGCGTGTATTAATTATTAAATTTGGTAGTGATAATTAACTGATATGAACCTCAGTACTACGCAACAGTCGCGTTTTGTTCTCCATTGTGTGAATGAGCGCTGTTCATTTCAGCGTGTGTGTTAGGTTCAGGTCGTTACGCCTTTGATAAGATGAGATCGGAAGAATTCATTGCCATGTTCTCACTGCTTGAAAACAATCAAAACAAAGGAATATGCTCTCACACACACAAAAAAGTTTGGAGTTCGAAATCCCAAACATACTGCTCAGCCCCGGCGATGCACCGACAGAAATAAAAGGATTTCTGAGGGTGGGTGGGTGGGTGTGTGGGAGTTTAAAGTCCTTTCCACCACGTAAGGGTGATATCGTAGACGGGCCAACGAGAAAAAGACCAGGCCAAATATTTGGCCCCAGCCGGGGTTCGAACTGAGGATTTCTTGAAGTTAGGTTTAAACACACATGTATACCACACACATAAACAAAACAGCAAAACAATTCGAAGATCCAATGCATTTTTTAAAGTTACGGCCGAATGATCTAAAGCAGGCTGACATACTTGGCGCTGAAATGACCGTCTCCACAAAACATTGAACTGGGGTGAATGAAATTTAGCACTTCGACTCGCGTTACGGGATCTGCGTGAAGCGTCAAGTCAGTGCACGTGTACTGCCACTGCTAAAACAGCTTCAAATGGTTTATGAAACAGGAGGTTGGACTTGCACAGAGTATGTGGAACTAGTCATGCTTGTTTCATCCGACTTTCACTGCGGGCACGTTCATATCTAATGTGAATCATGTTCTTCAAAAGACAATGTACATCAAGAAGACTCATTTGCCCATCTGTGTTGTCATCTCCAGCGCAAGAAGACATCATTGTCTACGCTAATCTGGGACCAGTCAAGCCTGCTGTCAAACCACGGGGGCCGAAACCGGTAGCGCTGAACAAGGTGCCCCCAGAGCCCCCACCCAAACCCTCCAAATCCCCGGACTCCCCCATGTCGGAACTGGAGACACCCCCACCGCGTCCCCCTAAACCCAGGACGCTGGGCAAGTCTGCCACGTTGCGAGGTAGGAGCAACCTGTTGCCGTACTTTCTAAATTTTTGTCTGTTGTTTCTGGTTTTTCCTGTTCTTTGTGCTGTTCTCCTTCTGCTCGTTGTGGTTGTTGTTCTTTTTCTTCGTCGGTCCTGTTCGAGATATTCATGGTGTTTTTCTTCGCATGTTCTTGTTCTTGTTCTGTTCTGTTCTGTTTGGTTTTGTTGTTCTTCTTCCTTATCTTGTCTTCGTCTTGTTCTTTACTGTGTTATTCTTGTTCTCTTTGTTTTCTTTGTTCTTGTTCTTTGTCTTGTTTTTTTTATTCTCTTTGTTCTTCTTCTGGGAAGCCGGGGTGGTCGAATGGTAGAGCATTGGACTTCTAATGCTCGGGTCGTGAGTTCGATCCCGGCTGGGGCCAAATATTTGTGCTGGCTTTTTCATCGTTGCCCCGTCTTTGATATCACCCTATGTGGTGGAAAAGGACGTTAAACCCCCAAACACCCACCCCACCCCTCTTTGCTCTTCTTGTTCTTTTCTTTGTCTTGTTCTTCTAGTCTATTTGTTCTCTTTGTTCTTATTGTTCTTCGTCTTGTTTTCGCCTTCTTGTCTTTGTTCTCTTCTTCGTCACTGATATATTTTGTGCGAATGACGATACGCAGGAGTAGCGTTAATCAGAAGGTCGTGATAGTCAGAAACCTTGGCATCTTTGTCTGTATTTTGTTTTTTTCGGGAGCTTTGCCCCTTGTCTAACGTTGTTAGAAGTAGTATGTTGTTGGTGTTAGAAGTACTACACGTATACAGCTACTGTTGCTGTTAGAAGTAGTTTGCTGGAGGCAGTGATGCTGGGTCCAACGTCTGTCAGTCAGTTTGTTTGCTGTCATTTTGGCCGTTTTTCCCCTGACAAAATTTCACCAAACAAAAACTACATTATTTTCTCTCACAGCGGGCGCTTCCCCCAGCCCGGTCCTACCACCACGGCGAACACACAGTGAGGACAATGACATCTATGAGGTGGATGAAGAAGGCGAATTTGCTTTTGGTGGGGGGCTGGGGCTGGGTTTTACATTCGCTGATATGGCGATTGTTAAGACGGATGGCGACCTTCCCGTGTACACAAGTAAGTTACTCTTGGAGCTGAGTGTGTGTGTGTGTGTGTGTGTGTGTGTGTGTGTGTGTGTGTGTGTGTGTGTGTGTGTGTGAGTGTGAGAGAGAGAGAGAGAGAGAGAGAGGGAGAGAGAGAGAGAGAGACTTACTGGTTTCTGTAGCTGTCATGTCTTTGTCACCAGGCTTGCATTTTTCAGAAGACATTTAAACCCTATCGCTCTCATTACCCTACCCTCCCCTCCCCGCTTCCCACACACACACCCATCTCCCACCCCACCTCCGTTTTCTCTGTTTTTCTTGTGTGAACTTTCCTTCCCAAAAGTGAATTTGTTATTCATTCAGCTCAGCTGCCCTTATCGCCGCCTTTGTGTTCTTGTCTTCTGTCAGTGTATCACAGATTAGTTTAGTTCTACTTAAATTTGAAATGCTTTCCTTTCTCAATTTCTACAGTTGATGATAGGCCTCCGGCTCCTATTCCTCCACGAGAAACAAAGGTAGGAGACATTTTCTGTCTCTGTGGAATAATAATAATACTACATGTGTACAAATAATAATAATAATAATAATAATAATAATGGATGTTTATGTAGCGCGTATTCTTAGTGAGCGCTGAGCGCTCACAGATCTAAAAAAACTAAAAGAATGAAATAACTACATGAACTAAAAGAACTAAAAGTGCTATCAAAAAGAAAGCAGCACAGGACACACACACACACACACACACACACACACACACACACACACACACACACACACACACACACACACACACAGAGTTCATTTATTTACTGCTGGTGCTGACTGCTGAATAAGGTCGTTTTAACGCTTGGGACTGAGTCTGTGTGCCTGATGGTTTTGTTTTGTTTTGTTTTGTTTTGTTCAAAAGGGTAGGGTTCTTGCAGTGGATGTTTCTGTTGGTATTTTTATGTTGTTTCCATAGTAATGGAAACAACATAATAGGACGGGCTAAAATTTCCACGTTCATAGGCAAGCATCTGTGGTACAAACGCACGTCACTGCCGATCTCCCGCAGAGACGATTTTGCAAGTGTAACTCTGACAATGACGTAAGAAAACTTGCGTCATCGATGCTGACGCGTATGATGTTCCGAACGCACTTCTCCTCCTCAGTGAGTGCCGTCTGTGCGGATGTGTGTGCGTGTGTGCGTGTGTGCGTGTGTGAATTGTGTCCGGGCCCGTTTCTTCGAAGATACTTAACCGAATGGCTTCAAATTTGGGGTATCCAAATTTATCAAAATGTTACATTAGACGATTCAAGCGTGTGATGATTGCTTAAGTGATTTGGGAGTTATCGCCCTTTTGAGACAAGTTGGTTGTCTTTCGTGTACAGGCGTAATATTTATTTAAATCACTCAATTTTTTGGCAGTAGATAGCTTGAATACGGACTCTGAATTGACTCACTACTAGAAAATGGTCGCTCTTATAGTTTTCATGTAAACCGAGCCTGAGTTGACATTGCATGTGAACCCAGTTCAGATGCCTATTTCTCCGAAAATACTGAACCGATCGATTTCAAATTTGGGGTTTCTAAATGAATCAAGATTGTTGAATAGAAGGCCCGATCCAGGTACGATTGCACACATGATTTGCGAGTTATCGCCCTTTTCAAAAAAAAGTGGCTTTCTGGCGTTTAAAGGCGTAATATTTACCTAAACTACTCCATTTTTGGGACATAGATAGCATGAATACGGACTCTCAACTGAGTGAATTTTGGAGGTTGTCGCTTTTGTACTTTTGGCGTAAACCGTACCTGATGAAAGTGCTGGTGAACACACTTTAGATCTCAAAATCGCTCCTACTATACATAGATAATGAGCCTGGGGTCCCATAAAAAATATACAAAAAAATTAGAAAAATTCACTGCAGCCGTTGTCGTCAGTTGACTCGAAAATTTGTACTCGAAGCACATTTCCTTTACACAAGCCACACGCCTCACAAACATCGCAGAAAAGGCACACGCGCACTGACGCAAAACTGTATCAGCGTCAGTTTGCCGACGTCATGTTTGATTGACGTGGGGGTGTGTCGTCACTTTTCGGAAGTTCTCTATTTGTAGACGGGGAAAGCGGGAGTTTCATTGATGTAGTGAGCTTTGTTTTTCCCACTGACTCTCACTCAATAGCATAGTAGAGTGAGAGAACACCACATAGGTCTCAATGGAGCACATGCACAAACGCGGCTCGCGCAAGTCTGCGTGCGTGCGTGCGGTCGTGCGTGCGTGCGTGCGTGCGCGCGTGCGCGCGCGCGTATGTCTGTGTGTGTCTGTGTGCGCGCGCGCGCAGCAGACATAACACATAGTGAAAAAACGTTCGCCGCGCAGACTTGTCTGTTAAACACATTGAGCCGGTATAAATTCGATCTTTACACTGCGCAGCAGCAACACTTCAATTTTCATGGGGCTGCTTTCATTGCAAGAACTGTATCCGAGTCAAAGTTATTACGTCAAATGTATTATGCGTCATCCCAATGAGGAAAACGTCATAGATTTCAAAGAAAACAACTTGACGTCTCTCTTCCAAAACCAAGATTGGTCTGACAAGCCCGGTCAGTTGTTTCCATTGAGAGAGAGAGAGAGAGAGAGAGTGTGTAGTGTGTGTGTGTGTGTGTGTGTGTGTGTGTGTGTGTGTGTGTGTGTGTGTGTGTGTGTGTGTCCTCCCGTATACATGGCATTACAAAAGAACGACCGTGACGACAGCAGGTGATTAAATGGAAACAACATATTGGGCTGGTCAGTGGCCATCTTGTTTAAATATGTGAAAAGTTATGGAATCCGATTGTCATGTGATGCAATCCGACTGACTTCAAATGACCAGGGAAAACCCACAGAACTGAGCGCTTTCACGGAGCATAGACTAGGTTTTTTTGTTTGTTATTTTGGTGGGGGGTCCTTTATATTGCATCCTACTTTTCATTGTCATTGCTGCTCAAAGCATTTACCTTTTTCTCGTTGCTGTGTGTAACTAGCTTAAGCTGAGAAAGTTAGCTTGTTAGACAGTTACCACTGCCTGCAAGCTGCTAGCCTTTATAGCAAGTTTTCGGTATTGAGTATGTAACACACACACACACACACACACACACGCACACACACACACACACACACACACACACACACACACACACACACTCACTTCCTATTGACGAACGTCTGCTTCTGAAAGTAACTACGTGAACATTGTATCTGAACCAGCAGAAGGGCACACTTGGCAGAATGTTCTCGAAGACTTTTCTTGACATGGTGAGTTTCAGGACCGTCTCCTTACCACCCGTTAGGCACCGCTTACTAACGCTTTATTTATTTATTTATTTATGTATTTATTTATTTAATCATTTGTTTTATTTATTTCATCGATTTCTGAAGGGCTTCCTCAAAAGGGAGACAAAGTCTCCATAGCCACTTTGAGAAAATTAAAGAAGAAAAACATGGTGGTAGGTCAAATTTAGCAAGTTTGAGATTTGTTTTGTTCATTTTCGGATCCTTAAACAACTAATACAACTTCTGTGAAAGCTTCTAGGCTGAATGTAGCTTAAAAACAAGTTAAAAACATGAGCAAATGGTACAACCAAATTGGCATGATTCTCACGTTACACTTTACCGACCATTTTCTCAGCATTTTCTCAGCATGGCTGCTTTTCAAGTGCACTTTTTTTTTTAAACAAACATATCTCAGACATACACCCTGTTACAGAAATAGTTTTATACCAAAAGCACTTTTCAGTGATACCAGTAACGTCATGTGTCCTCTGTCTCCCTTTTGTAGGAACCCATCACACTTACTGAAATTTTTAACTAACAAGCACGCCCGGATCTGCACCGCGTAGCTTTGTAAATGTTGTGGAGGTTTTTGTGTTTCTTGTATGTTGGGGTTTTTGTTTTTGTTTGTTTGTTTGTTTGTTTAATCACCAGAAACAGAAGACAGGTTTGCAATGATGTATTAGCATTTAGTGACCTGTCTTAGTGTACGTATTCAGTTCTCATGGTTACTGTGGTTTGTGTAAGAAACTACGTAGTAAAATGTGCCTTCCCGTTGATTACCTTGTCCTACATTTGCCTTTGCTTTTGCACCTACGCTTGCCTGTATGCTTCTCTCCACAAGCAGCATTTTTCGGGTATAATCACGTTATTGTATGAACGGAATTTTTGCACAATGATGATGGTGATGATGATGACGGAGACTTGGTATAGCGCAGGGCTCCACCATAACTGAGTGTTCACGGCGCTTAACCTTAAGGAAAAGGCTTTTGAAAGAAAAATAGTCTTTAAAAGAAAGTGCAGTTGATAACTTGGGTGATGCACTAAAAGATGAGACGTCAGGCGCTTCCGGAATGCGGTGATGTTGACTGCCTCGTTCACTGACTCAGGAAGAGAGTTCCACAGTTTGCGAGCTGCATTTTTTGAAGGACCGTGCACCAGACCTTTGAACTCTGTCGGTTTTATCGAATGTTAATTCTCATTTTAAAATTATCACTCAACTCATATGGTATGCTCACAAGGCAAAAATAAATTTAGATCTACTAATCTACTTACATCCAAGTTGACACTAAGGCACAAAAGTATCAAAACACACAAGATGGCTAACAGCCTGGTTCTTAAATGCGCATGTGCTGATTAGTAATTACTTATTGGTGGCAGCAGACAATACACATATGTACATACCAGCATCTATACGCCAGTGACCTCGCTTATTGGTTACTGTCTTACCTGATGTCTGTGTGACACGCCTTGAGATTTATCATGTCAGTCAAATTGACCTCTGGGCTATTATTTTGCGTTCGGTCAGGACGCACTCTCCTAGTCCAAAATACTATCCACCGTCTGTCATTTGTCTTCGCCAGTTCCGGTGGTACTCCTCTCAGTTCTGTTGGAGTCTGCGGAAGGTTCGGAAGTTGAGGCGACGTTTACAAAGCATGGTGTTAGTGATCGGCAGACATTTTTTTTTCCAGGATCTTGCGGTGCTGTAATTTCTTAATCGGAGTAGGTTTTGTATGGCTTAGGGAGCCGTTTCGGCGTACGCCAAACTGAACATCAGACGTGTTTTTGTTCATTCTGGTTGGAAGATTATTTGACGTGTCGCATGAGACAATGGGTTGTGCATCAAGTGATGTGATGCGGATTTTATCATTTTTATTATTAATAATAAATAATAATATATGGTATTCGTAGGGCGTATTTCTATAGAATAAAACTCAGTGCGCCGATCACTCACCGACACTCACACACATTTTACAGCGATGGACAGACGTACACTGGTGAACCGGACAACTTACGCAGGAAATTACTTGAAGGTTTTGCGAAATAGGAACGTTTTAAGATTGCTCTTAAAAACAGACAGAGAGGGCGCATTTCTCAGATTCGCAGGCAGGGAGTTTCATAAGGTTGGTGTGCAACAAAACTGAAAGAGCGCTCGCCAACGTCGTCGATAGTGGTACTGGTGGTATAGTGGTGACAATGAAAATTGTGTCGACACTCGAGGCGAGGTTTTGTTCCGGCGGTTTTGTGGAGTCGGTGTGTATTTTCTCTTGTATAGTTGCCGGATAAAGTTAAACGATATATACACATTATGTTCATGCATCCGTTTCGTCTTCTTTCCACTTTCGACAGAAACACAAGGAACACAAGGAGGCAGGAGGAGGAATGTTGAAAAAACTAACAGAAAACATCTATAAAAAGTTTGCAGGACCTCCAAAGGCAACAGACACAAACCCAGCCCAAACCAAACCTCAAAATGTCTACTACTCCGACGCCAACCTTACAGGTGCCAAGCCTTCGCAGCCCGCTGGTGGCAGTCATCCTGATGTTGACGACGACGACGATGATGATGATGATCACGGAGATTACGTCGAGGTTGTCAGTTCTGACGAAGACGAAAATTACACGTTAATCGACGAAAGCAAGATGGTGGACTTTGACGACAAATCTCAGAAGAGGTTGAGTCAAGAACAAAAAAGAAGAAGCGGCGGAGACAAGAAAGGCAGCAAGAAAGACAAGAAAGGAGCAGGCGCCACCCCGGGTACAGGCAAGCAGAAGCCCGGTAAACCCACCATGCAGGTGTACCCAGTACAGACCAGTCCTCCGTCATCACCGATGCAACCTCCCCTTCATGCCATGATGGCGCCCGCCAGTGAAGAAAGAGGTGAGCGTGATATTATTGCTGATGTTGGTGATAGTTCGGGCTACCTCGGGGGAATTGGCTGGTTGGTACCTCGCGGGTTTGACGTCCTTTTCCACCACAGAAGTGCCAACGACGTGGCAACGAGAAGAAACCCAGCACACATTGTTGGCTCTTAGCCCAGATGGTAATGTTCTGGACGGGGTTGTGAGGTCAATTGTGAGGATGCTTTTAATTTGTGCTGATTTGTTTATCTTTTTGTTGTTGTTATATTTATTGTTGTTGTTGCTGTTGTTGTTTGTTTGTTTGTTCTTTTTTTGTATTGTTGTTTTTTTGTTCTGGTTTTGTTTTGTGTTCTTCTTTTCTTTTCTTTTTTTTGGGGGGGGGGTGTTCTTTTTTATTTGTTTGTTTTTTGTTGCTGTTTGTTTGTTTGTTTGTTTGTTTGTTTGTTTGTTTGTTGTTGTTTGTTTCTTTGTTTATTCGTTTGTTGTTTTGTTTTGTAGTGTTTTGTTGTTTTGTTTTTGTTTGTTTGTTTTTCTTGGGGGGGGGGGGGGTGGGGGGCTGATCATCTTCGTACTTACTCAAAGGACAATTTTTACCGAGACGCGTTGCTGCTGTGGCAGTGTTTATAGTGTTTTGCATTTGGAACTTACGTGCTGCTATCGTTTCACTCTTTACCCAGGGCTACAATTTCCTCCAATGGAGACGATGTCCGTTAAACAACTGTGCAACTGTCTTGAGATGTGCGGCATGCCGAAGTTTGCACAGACTTGCAGACAAGAACGTCTGGACGGCCGCTTTCTCCTGAGCTTGTCCGACGAGACACTCATGGGGGAGCCATTTTCTCTCAGTGAGTGGGACATCACTAAACTTAAAAGAGTCAAACTGGGCTGGACTCCGAGAGATTCTTTGCCGGGATAAATGGCCTGACAGAATTGTCGTCTTTTACAGCAATGAGAACATTCCGTCCAAGCAGGCAGCAGCTGAAGCCATCAAAATCTTTGGGATTTTTTTTTTTCAACAAAGACAAAAAACCAGTGGTGAATCGATACGAGTGTAGCTTTCGTCAGGTTATCAAGCTGACTGGAGATGGAACTCTTTTCTACTGCTACACACTCTGGGGTGACCGTCCACGAGAAAACCCGGCGTAAGACGCACGCCGCTGTTCCGAGCTAGAGGCGAACAAAGGTCAGCGGGTGCTATCTGGTCGATATTGAGATTTTGCCAAAATCAGGTAGTTCAGTCCTTAAAATGATGTCTTGTTTTGCACTGTAAAGAGCAAGGCTGTTTCTTTAAGATGGCTCCAAAAACAAAAAACAAAAAAATGAAAATTTTGCACTTAAGCCGGGTTTTCTCATGGAAGGTCGCTATCAGTTTTGACCCAGTGTGAGCTGCACAGAGACAGCTCCTTGCAGACTGTTGCTTGAGCAACAAATGTGTCGGGAAAAAAACTACAATGGTGAACCATTAAAGGTATAGGTTTCATCAGTGTGTCAAGCCTTATAGGACTGAAAGTCCGTTTTGCTTCCAGAGACAATGCTGCTTCTTGTGGAATGTTACTTAAGAGCAAGAATGGTGGTGAACAAGGAAACAACAATGGTGAATTACTGCATGTGTAGGCTACGCCACTTTTGTCAGTCTGACTGGATGAGGTAACATGTTTTGTTTTCAGAGGTACAACTGATCCGGGGTAATTTATTCAGACAGCTTCTTGTAGACTCTTGCTTGAATAAGTGGTGGTGAACATGGAAAAAAAAACAAACAAACAATGGTGGATGAGTACAAGTGTACATTTTGTCAGCTTGTCAAGCCGACTGGAGGGGAATCAAATGTCCTACTTATACAGGCCATGTTGACTCGGGGTAATCTTCATACAGACAGCTTCTTGCATACTCTTGCCTGAAGGAGAATTGTGTTCAACAAAGGAGCAACAAGTAAAGTTGACCGGACGGGGAAGTCTGTTCTGCCGCTAGAGACAGTGCTGACCCGGGGGGGAACTGCATACAGACAGTTCCTTGATGATTTTTGCACGAGCAAGAATTGGAAAAGAAACGACAATGGTGAATCAGTAAAGGTGTAGCTTTCATCAGTTTATCAAGCTGTCTAGAACTGAAAATCTGTTCTGTTTCCAGAGGCAAGGCTGATTCGGGGCAATACTCAATGATGCTTGAATTAAAATGGTGTTTAACAAAGAAACCACAACGGCGATTCGATACAAGGTTTTGTCAGTTTGTCAAGCTGACTATTGGTGAAAGTGTGTTTTATTTCTGGCCGCAATAACGACCCATGAGTAATGTTCAGGCAGACAGCTTCATGTAGATAGACTCAATCAAAAAGCTGAATCAAAAGGGTACTGAACAAAGAAACAAAAAATGGCAAATAAGTTCAGGTTATCAAGTTGACTGAGAGGTCATAATTATTAACCTGGGGTAATCTTCATCCAGACACCTTCATGTATACTCGTGCTTGAATAACAATGGTGTTAAACATAGAAACAACGACTGTGAATCAGTGCAGCGACTGGTTTTTATCAGTTTGTCAAGTTGACTCGATGTGAAAGTCTGTTCTGCGTCTAGCGGCGGTGCTGAACTGGGGGGTAACAGTCGTGCCGGCAACCCTGTTGCAGACTGGAAAATAATGCTGCTTGGCTAAGCCTGCGTGAGAAATAGACTGACGCGTGCATCAGATGGGGACTTTCACAGACGTTACTTCGGACTTCCTCGATGTCGTCCGTGTCGTATACACTACGAGTAGGCAAATCATCAGTACGTAGCTTCGACCATGACTATCTGGTACATACAGCCTCTGACTGCGCGCCGTGTACTCATCGATTGGACAACTTGAACTGTTCGCCATGTCCATGACCGGTTTGTGACGCAGCGTTTTGTACTGCGACCTAGACCTTCAACTGTGTGTTTGACCATGAAAAACTACCATGTTCCCTTGCAGACGATAGGACGTCTCATTAACTGGATGGGGATGAGTAGGGGAAGGAGGGGGCAGGGGGGGGGGGGAGAGAACAAATTATATTAGGGATGCAATGTTGAAAACACCTTGTCACTGTCACGTACATCCGCCGTGTACGTGTTTGTGCTTGTGGTTGTCAGTGCCTGTATACGGGTCCCAAAACAGCCACGGCTTTCATTGGCAGGTTGGTGTTTTCTACATGTTGCCGCCTGAGTCCAGTGTCACGTGGACAATATCGGGGATAGACTCTCAACGTTCCTTCACTCGCACATCAAGCACACCCTCAAATACCCTCACTCAAGAAGACACGAAACAGGACGTTCACAATCTCTCATACCACATTTATTGACAAAAGCCCCCTACTCCCGTTCCTAAACACAGTCACACCCAATCACTCACGCAACCTCGCACCCCCTCCCACCTTTCCCCCCTACCCTGGTTCTCATTCACGCATCAGACATACACTCACCCGCATACACCCCTCTCCAAGCACTCTTACTCTAACAATCTAAACTAAACTATACAACGGCAACTCTAGTCGCTGGGGAAAACGAACAAACAAATGGACAAATATAAATATATGGTAACACAAATGACGGCCTTCCGATGTCAAAGCACAGTCCACTGGTAACCAGCTGGTCCTAAGTTCACGCCCGTACGTAACAGCCTCCTCTACCCACCTCGCGTACCCAGAGCCAACA
Organism: Batillaria attramentaria; assembly: GCA_018292915.2. Taxonomy (NCBI): domain Eukaryota; kingdom Metazoa; phylum Mollusca; class Gastropoda; family Batillariidae; genus Batillaria; species Batillaria attramentaria. Next base: position 1,377,679 of record JACVVK020000127.1, on the reverse strand, counting down.
CCCCAACACACTCACGACCCGAAGCTGGAGCTCCAGTGAGGCGTCGACTGAGCGGAACCGTCTGAGTGAGCAAGGGGTCCGGTGCTGAGCTGTGGTCCAGTCCGTACGCCGGGGCAGCGCAATTCGCAGGGTGAGGGAACAGCCCTGGTCTTCTTGAGCTCAAGTAACGCTGACTTTGGGCAGCGCGGAGACCCTCAGAGCGTGAAGCCACCGAGACACGGTCCAGGAGCCGCGGACTTCGAGCAGCACGGAGACCCTCGGAGCATGGAGTTGCCCGCAGACAAAATGATACGGTCCCGAAGACAAGGACGACTGTATAAGTACACGTAGATGAACGGGTAGTGTGGGGGTTGGTACGTAGAACTAGGTACAAAGGTAGGTACGAGGGAGGCAAACGGGCTCAGAGCTTACTGTGAACACTCACTACTGGAGAACATGACCATAGGCGAGAACGGTCATACTATAATCTATGGTAACAGGTATATTCTATCAAATAAACAGGGACAAACTAAACCCAGAAATAGAAGTACCCACCCGATAAATGGCAATAAACACAAAAAACGAATTCTTATATAACTTAAACTAGAACACTGAATCACAAACGCATTCACTCAGCACGAGAGCAGTCGCACATAGCAACGTGACCTTCCCCACCCGTGACCGAGGACACCCGTCTGAGCGAGAAGCGTTTACTCGAAAAATAACGTGACCCAGCGTCTACCTAAACAAGAATGTCCTAACGAAACAATAACAAACAAACAAAACCCAAAAAACCAAACAAACAAAAAAAACAACTAGAATATAACCAACATAACTTTATATATAACTTACGAGCCTACACTGCGAGGGTAGAAGCCCCAGACGAACTAAATACATATATATTCATGTTAAAGTACATACCAAAACGACCGGTGCGTATTACAGAAGGCTTGGACAATCACGAAAGACAACGGGGACGCCAGGGGACCTAAGCATGGACACAACCTTCCGTAGGCACAGCCTAAACGCCAAGTCTCAGACTTGGCAGTCTCGGTCTAAATTTCTCGCGTAACCGCTATGCATGGACGCGGACAACAGCCCAGACAACCAAGTCTCAGACTTGAAGTCGGCCTACGTGACGTCATCTACTTTATCTAAATTTAGAGTGGGGGATTCCGGTATTCCCCAGCCAATTGTGAGAGTACGCATGCGCATGTGTTCAACGAGACAGCCCAGCGCCGCTGGAAAGGAACAGCCAGCGGGATGCCTTACGCAATACACACCGCGCGCGGGCGGTCAGTCGGCCGGTACATGTGGCAGACTTACCCACCACGCGGCACGGTGCATCAGTTTCTGCGAGTCAAGTTGAACCTCCGGGCCGGACTCAGACGTAAAAATACTGAACAACAGAAATAAAGGGGAATATTGCTTACGGAATGGATGACATACTCCCATAGCACCTCTCAAGGAAGGTGAGCAAACTAAATGCAGAAATCTTTAGACTGGTGAGACTGGCACAGCGCAGGTCACAGTGACATGCTGACCGGATCGGCTGAGCCACTGATGAGAGTGCCATGCAAAACAGTACACACCAAAGACGCTCGCAGTATGGTACATATACCCATAAAACATGATCTAGGCCTTGGCATAGTCGAATGAAACTCCACAACACCGAAAAACGCCATGCTGATTGTCGTTTAGGCCGAGCCTACGGCATTTAGGCCGCCGATTTCGCGTGACTAAATCGGGGCCGTTTAGGCCCTGACTACCCCGTTGTCTGTGTCCATGCATACCAATTTCCGACATTTAGTCAGAGCCTACGAATTTAGGCAGGGCCTACGCGTTTAGGTCGTGTCCATGCATAGGTCCCCTGGGGATATGGGAGTATGTCATCCATTCCGTAAGCAATATTCCCCTTTATTTCTGTTGTTCAGTATTTTTACGTCTGAGTCCGGCCCGGAGGTTCAACTTGACTCGCAGAAACTGATGCACCGTGCCGCGTGGTGGGTAAGTCTGCCACATGTACCGGCCGACTGACCGCCCGCGCGCGGTGTGTATTGCGTAAGGCATCCCGCTGGCTGTTCCTTTCCAGCGGCGCTGGGCTGTCTCGTTGAACACATGCGCATGCGTACTCTCACAATTGGCTGGGGAATACCGGAATCCCCCACTCTAAATTTAGATAAAGTAGATGACGTCACGTAGGCCGACTTCAAGTCTGAGACTTGGTTGTCTGGGCTGTTGTCCGCGTCCATGCATAGCGGTTACGCGAGAAATTTAGACCGAGACTGCCAAGTCTGAGACTTGGCGTTTAGGCTGTGCCTACGGAAGGTTGTGTCCATGCATAGGTCCCCAGGAGAAACCTAGCCGCGGCGAAATACCGTCACCGCACGACCCGCAACGAAGCTGGACAAACGCAGTCAAGGTTAGGCTGCAAAAGTGGCTGGCTATAGTCCGACGTAGAGACGTCCAAGAAAAAATTCAGAGCAAGCTCCCGTAATAACAGACATACAGTTAAATACCGAAAACGCAGAAGTGAACTCTGATTCAGTTCTACGGCTCACGCGTTCACCGAGCGCACGGGAAAAAGGGGATAACGCGGATCCACACCAAACACGCATGAACGAACCCCCCTTCCCCACTCTTTAACTACACTGAAAACGAAGAAACACACACACATTGACCCCTCACTTTCCACACACTGGACGTGCACGCACTCCTACTGCAGCAACCCACGTGCTAAACGTCATGCAAAAAGGGGGAGAACGGTAGAAACGGGATAAACTAGAGTTCACGAGTTGGAATTCTGAAACAACTCCACACTCTAAACATATTCACCCCCCAACCTCCGTGACATCCAGGTATCGCTATACACGTCCGCGAGAGCTTCTGATTAAAATAACTCGTTTTGTTGATTCACACCTCACACTTTGCGGTATTAGGAAGTACAAGACTCACCACTCCGTAAAATTAAAAGGATTCAAGGCAGTCGTAATGCATAGAGTGACAAGGGAAATAACTCTTGTCGCCCTCCCGGCAACAGATTTTTAACACACACACACACACACACACACACACACACAAACGGCAAAGAAAGGAAAGGGGGAGGTGGGGGTATTCGCTACACGAGTATAAACACCACCAGTTTCCAAGGTCAGGTCAGTGCTGGCCGGGGATCTCTCAGCCTGTCGAAATTTTCTTGAGCTGAGTCTATGATTTCAGCAAACAAAGATAACAATACTACCTGAGCTACTTCCTGAATGCTGGCATGTAAACATGTTACACACACACACACACACACACACACACACACACACACACACACACGGCACACACACACACACACACACACACACACACACACACCTTCCATTTGAATGCCAGTGGAGGTCGGCATAATATGTCTGGTCGGTCTCTTTGTATTCCCCGCGTGCAAGCGGCAATTAAGTGCACGGGTCGGTACACCATACGCCCCTAGTTCGTGTCACAGTCGGGCAAAAAACATGCATGCAGTATTTTCAATCGCCAGAGCCTTTCTCTTCAGGAACTGGGTGTACAGGTACTACTATTACTGTGGCAGGGTATTTATGGTAATGGTATAGTAAAAAGTGTGTGTGTGGCAGAGTGTTTGAAGTATGAATGTGAGAGTGACTGAAGGATGAATGTATCAGGATGAATGAGCAGCTGAGAGGAAGAGGGGAGTTTGGGCTGTTTGGCGACTGTTTCGTTGGCAGATTGTGGTAGACATATACTTGCTCACAGTAGTGATGAGATGCAATATAAAAGATAGTTACATAAAATAAATTGATTCCCTTTATTGACATGCATTTCAATTGTAAATATCTCATTAGTAGTAAACATATTTGACTAGTAAGTAGGGCAAACAAGGTCTTGGGTCAATTAGAAATATTCTTATATAAATAACTATATGGTTTGTTCAATAACTAACTAGCAGTTGGCAAGAGTTTCTTAGACATTGGTTTAGTCTTTCTAAAGGGACATTACCTTACAGCCATAGTGGCCTGCACTGTTTTTTTCATGAGCTATAGTCACCCCTATGACTACCTGGTATGTGTGTAAAGCTTGCATGAACTATACTCATGCCGTGTAACCGGTTTTTGTGTGGAGCTCAGTACAGTCATTTTTTACCTGTAACTGGAGAGCTATCAGGTGGAACCGTTGCTGTAATCCTTGACCCAACTTTGTGTCATATTACTATTTTGAAGCTACCTTTGTCGGACTGTCAAGGTATGTCTCGTTCACCATATTTCTCTAACTTTTGGCATTAGTTAGTAACTCTTTTATATCTCAACCTTTTCTGTAATGAATTCCTGTTTTATGTTTTGTGTCTGCAGAACTTTGTTTCGTACTGAGTACTTGTCAGGTTTATTCTATCGATCTATATTTTTGAGACTGAACACCCATGTGTATGGTGAGGCATAAATGAAGGCATAATAGATTAATACTATATTATTCCATGTGTGCAGAACTATGTTTGTAAGCGTACAACTTAGCAAACATTAGTTGCAAAGTGTAGCTAGTTCTGATGAGTGCCGTACATCTGTTTCAGGGTATGACTCTGTCATTCCGTCTGTTCGTCCGTCAATTTGTCCAGTCATTGTAAATCGTCATTGTCGCCATCAGTCGTAATAAAGTCCCGAACCCAAGCCGCCTCGTCCCGCTTCATTTATCGGTGGAGGGAGAGAGTCCGCTACAAATGGCGCCCAATAAGGGACTTCTGGAGTGACGACACGTACTTCTGGAGCGACGACACGGACTTCTGGAGCGACGACACGGACTTCTGGAGCGACGACACGGACTTCTGGAGTGACGACACGTACGACCTTCTGCTCCGCTACAGCAACGACGACAACATCGAGTCCCAAGTAAGTAGCGACAGAAGGCAACTGTGACTGCATGCAAAGTATGGCAGATGTACAAATTTGAAGTGACTTTGCATTTGTATGATCGACAGTCAACGGACATTGATATGGATAACTGATAGCTTTTATGATACAGTTTGACTTTAAGCTTTGTTTCTAATTTCCACATTTTGAATTTGCCTCATTGTTCGGTTAGTTGTTTGCTGCTTGTTTTATTTACCAATCTGGTTAAGAAGCGAGTCATGGAGCCGTCTGAAGAGGAAAAGAAGCTGTTGGCATCATTCCGGGAGCTTGACCTAAAGCAGAAGGGCGACAGCAAGGAAGATTTGCACCGCTGGCTTACGGACTATGCAACGTTGGCGTCAGGCAGCGTGAAGAGGGTGGGTGGGTGGGTGTTTGGGGGTTTAACGTCCTTTTTCACCACACAGGGTGACATCAAAGACGGGGCAACGATGAAAAAGCCAGCACAAATATTTGGCCCCAGCGGGGATCGAACTCACGACCCGAGCATTAGAAGTCCAACACTCTACCATTCGACCACCCCGGCTCCCCAGGCAGCGTGAAGAAGGAGCCGGACAGCCAGCCTACTTTGTTAATGCAAGCTCCTCGTCTTTCCGTCTTCAATGGGAGGAGCGGCCGTAAAGATGCAGAGGCGACCTACGACCTCTGGAAGTACGAGGTGAACAGCCTTCTGCAGGCAGGTACTCGACGCTCTGACCTTATGGACGCCGTACGTCGCTCTCTGAGGGGCGAAGCAGCGCGAGTGGCGATGCGCCTCGGGACCGGTGCAACTCTCGAGGACCTGCTCGCCAAGTTCGACAGCATTTACGGGACCGTCCAGCAGAAAGAGAGCGTGTTGGCGCAATTCTACAGTGCCCGTCAACGAGAAGGGGAAGATGTGGCTACCTGGAGCTGTCGTCTAGAGGACCTCTTGATGCAGGCCGAAAGTCTCGGGAAGGTGGAGCCGGCGGACAGGAACGACAAGCTGCGGACCATGTTTTGGACGGGGCTGCTTCCGCACCTGAGAGACAAGTCTGGCCATAAATTCGATGCCATTACGGACTTTGACAGGCTAAGGGTGGAGATCCGCCGGATGGAGCAATACGACCCCCTGCGGGAAACGGAGAGAAAGCCTGCTGTTAACAAGATGGCACAGTCATCTGCAGTATCGAAGGAGGACCCGAAGGGACAGAAACTGGAAGCCCGCATTCAACAGCTAACTGCCGAAATAGAGCGACTGAAGAAACAGCGAGCCGAACCAAACGCACCTACTTCTTACCGCGACCGTCGTGGAGGGTCAATTTGTCCAGTCATTGTAAATCGTCATTGTCGCCATCAGTCGTAATAAAGTCCCGAACCCAAGCCGCCTCGTCCCGCTTCATTTATCGGTGGAGGGAGAGAGTTCGCTACATTACTGCTACCACTAACTTTTTTATTTTGTGGGCGGTTTACCCAATCTCTTGAAACGGCTCAAAGCGCCTCGAGCTAAACCCAACACGCACGCTGACGTGAATCACACGCATTCTCTCACACACTGGACATGAGGGTGGGTGGGTGTTTGGGAGTATGACATCCTTTTCCACCACATAAGGGTGATATCAAAAACGGGGCAACGAGAAAAAGGCTAGCGGTCAGGGGTTCGAGTCCCACACGAGGCAAAGAATTTTTCCTTCTCGTATGTGGCACCGTTCATTCGGGCCGATCGTCCTGGGTTCTCTCCGGGTACTCCGGCTTCCTCCCCCTCCGCTTTGGAAATGTTCAGCCCACCCAATTTGAAAAATAAATGCAATTCTAAATTCCGTAATTTACATAGCTGAGCTGACCCTTCGCACCACGTGATTGTAATGTGTTTATGTCCAGTGTGTGAGAGAATGCGTGTGATTCACGTGAGCGTGCGTGTTGGGTTCAGTTCGCGGCGCTTTGAGCCGATTCTTGAAACTGGGTAAAGCGCCTATACAATACTCATTATTATTATTATTTAGAAAGACTGTTTCGAGCGTGCAGCTGCACTCACAAAGAAGCATATGTGGTGGAAAAGGACGTTAAACTCCCAACCCCCCCCCCCACCCTCACAAAGGAGACTACTCAAATACATCTTGGCTTCTGTGAAGTGTAGCAGGGCGAAGGACACAAATACACAGGGCCTCTAAATGCCTATATATTCCCTATTGGCCTCCGGCATCGTAGTCACCCCTAAAAATGCTTCAATCTAGAGACAATTACTACCATGAACAGGCCATTCGAAGGCACGCACCTGACAGGAGTTTAAAAAAAAATTGAATGTCTCCTTTCCGCTCAGGCCTCACTGGAGTATAATGCACGTCTACTTTCTTTTTAGGCCGGAGAGCATAAATCACATAAATCGGCTTGCGTCACTAGTGCTCGACCTCTGTGCAAAAAGTCCTTGCTTCGTTGGCAGCTTGCCTCTTTTTGCGACCGCCTGGCATGCACCTTGACCTACATAACACAAAAATCACGAAAATCACGCTTTTCCGTGTCAACAAAAATCACTATAGACTAACACACTCGCCAAACAGGGTCCCTCAAATAAACACCAAACATGTCCCCACGGTCAGCTTGTGTCCTTACGGTAACAGCCTCAAAACAGGCGCCTGTAAACGAACCGAGTCCACACACACGCACGCACGCACGCACGCACGCACACACACACGCACGCACGCACACACACACACACACACACACACACGCACGCACACACACACACACACACACACACACACACACACACACACACACACAACCGATGAGGTGGGGGAATGGGGGGGGGGGTGTCTGTCATTCCCTTCAGAAAAAATATACCGCCCACCCTATTTTATCGTGATTTGTGTTATCTGTGCTTTGTTTCGTCTAAGTGCTAGTGAACCGAGCTTTACTGTGAGCCCTGCACATTTCAGTGAACAGTCCGGGGACACTGTTCTCTCTCTCTATCTCTCTCTGGTATTGCGACTCTACACAGTAAACATGTTTGTGCTTTGCAGCCTTATTGAGAGTAAGTCTTCCGGGTCTGAAGGCCGGGGTGGTGGGTGGTTCGGCTCACGCGTACTGTCACCCGCCCGACGGTTTGCACGCAGATATCAAGACTGCTTTTTGGCTTGTCAGTGCAGATTGTACAGTCCAACAAGAATCAGCCTACACGCGATGTACCGTTCGTTGTGCAGTCAAAGTTGAACTGTGAATTTTGTGAGTGTCAGTGTTATTTGGGCCGTTACTGAGTTTTACTTCCTTCGTTTCAATGACACGCTGGTTACTTGAATGGTCTGGACCGCTGTTTTGGGAAACACGTCTCTGTTTACGTCACTGAGTCTCCGACATCTGTGACTGGATCAGTCGACAGCATATTGCTACTCGGATAGCATGTTTATGAAGTGAGGCGGCGGGGTGGTGAACCACAGTTATGAGCGACTGCGACCACGCCACTAGTGATTGTTACAGTTAATGTCATTTACAAGGTAAGTGTAACACAAGCATACTGTTACCCACTTTCATCTTCTCTTGATGTTTTTCTCAGCACTATTTCAGTTGTACCGTGACCTCTGACACTCACCCTCCCCGGCCACACCCCCACACCCCCTCCCGGCACCCCTACACCCCCTCCCGGCACCCCTATCCCCACCCGCAACGCTTGGGTCGTGAGTTCTAATCCTGGCTGGACCCACAATAATTATTTGTAATGGCTTTTCTCGTTGCCACGTTCAGTGGTATCACCCGTATGTGATGGGAAAAGAATGTTGAACCACAAACATATCCCACCCACCCACCCCTCGCCAGTCCAGACATTCCGGTCCACTACCTGTAGCAACGTCCCCAACCTCTTCTCCCTTTCCTCTTCTCCACCGTCTCCTGAATCTACCCCTCTTAGTCGCTCAGCTTGAAGTATATTTTCTAGCTTCTCTTATAAGCTTACATGCGATCGAGGGCGTGTGGGTGTCACGTACTCGTGATATTGATATAGTGTTACACTCAACGCGTTGGGTTTTGTTTTTGTCATTTTCTTACAATACAATACAGACCACGCTGCAGGGTGTGTTTCACTACATCAATACCGGGATTATACATAAGTATATTAGGCACAGCACAATATAATACAGTACAAAACAGACAACTATGCGTACAGCAGTACACGGGTAAGCAGAGCAGAGGTTGGAAAAAAACAACAACACACAAATGACAATACAATAATAATAGTAATGATAATAACATTAATAAGTAGTAAAGGATTGACACAGCATGCGTTAGTACTGCTCCGAATGGTAAGCGGCTATTACTCATTTTGTAATAGTGGTTTGAACTGCAGGCTTGGTATGGTATGGTATGGTATGGTAGACTTCTCCTCGGCGCACATATCCATCTCTGCTGAAATGCTCACGGCGCCGCAGGGCTGGAGGACGAAGCAGTGAAAGCCTGCTGCCGTTAAGCGCTACTTTGTGTGCAAACCTCCACCCTGCTATTCACTCTGGTGCGTGCGACAGTATTTCTGTTTACCACGCCACCGGCCACAGCCTACTCTTCTTCGAAAGATGAACGTGGGATTTTTAGCGTGCACACTTGATGTTTGTGCGTGCGTGTGTACACGAAGGCGAGACGGGCACCGCAAACGAGTCTGCACATGGATTAGACTCGATATGGGAAGGAAAAATCCCACCATATTCCTGCCCACCGGGGACTCGAACCCGGCAGCTCAGGATCCGAAGTCGGATGCCTTAACCACTAGACCAAATCCCCTTCATGCAAACATTACATGCATTAATCAATATGATTATCAACGCGTCAGTTTTGTTAGCTTTAAAGTAGGAACAAGTGTCTCGGCATTGATGATTCAGACATTGATGTTACACCTCATTCAGGTCTGTGTACACACAGTTTAGGTATGTGTGTGATTCCCGCTTGGCGTCCCGGGCTGGCAACGAAGCTATGTCGATGTGTCATGTACTTTTGACAATGTGGCGTTTGTTGTTAGAAAATGGCAACATGAGGGGCAGGCGAAACTGTTGGGCCAAGTTACAGGCCTTGACTACAGCTGTGTCCTGATTACTGAACAGGCAAAACGTGTTGCAAAATACCGGCCCTTACTGACACTGTGACATTCCCGGAAACCACGTCTCGTCCCGAGTCAGTGCAGTAAAGACTTGACCTCCAAATTCAAGCCGTTACACACCCATGCACAAACGGTACAGTTCTGAGCGAGTTCGTCTCACCGTTCCACTCGTGACTTCTTTCGGACACCCCGGCTAAACTGACAAACCAAAGTATTTGTTCAAAATGTGCTTGGTTGATGGTTGGGTGCACTCTTTTCATACACAAGCAGCTTGCGCCCGCATGGCTATGGAATGTTTACGCATATTCGTGCTCGTATTGACTGACAAGTTCAGCTTGTCGGCTCGGAGACATCTCAGTGTGTCAGTGTATATAGATGCAGTCGTAGCTGAGTTGATACGCCGTCACTGGTGATAACTGATGTAGTCACATGGACTGCTCTGATAATTATCTCAGTAGGATAGTTGTCTCTCCCACCAGGGATTCGAACCAAGCAGCTCAGGATCCAAAGTCGGATGCCTTAACCACTACAACCACTGGACCCAATCCTCTCTCTCTCTCTCTCTCTCTCTCTCTCTCCGCGTAAAGATCTGTAGTAGTAGTAGTACGTGTAGTAGTAGCAATTAGACTGGGTAAAGATCTTTAGTAGTAGTAGTAGTAGTAGCAATTAAACTGGGTAAAGATCTTTCGTAGTAGTAGTAGTAGTAGCAATTAAACTGGGTAAAGATCTTTAGTAGTAGTAGTAGTAGTAGTATTGGGGAAACAATTGCATCTACGCATTCTTGGGTTTGTTGGGTTTTTTAAAGGAAAATTCATCAGTCCTAGTTTTTATTTGGTGTGTCATAAATATTACCAACAGACTGCGATTCGTCATGACCACATGGATTTCGTTTATCAGCCAATCACTGTCGTTACCAGTCAACACATTGCAGCACTGCAATAACCTGCGTATTCTCCCGTTTGTGTACCCCTCTTGAGGTTCACGTGATTTGGAGGGAGGGGGAGGGGGATGATATAATGTCGCCACTGAATTAAACACAGTGACACTGAATGTCGAGAGACAGAAATTCAGGTCACTGTGGTTTGCTGTCACCCTCGATTGGCACGGTACGAGCAAACCTGTTTCCCTGCGTGCACTAGTTTCGCGTGTGATATATGACCCTACAAACCTTGTCTTTCGCTTCAATCATATCTTGTACTTATCTCTTTAGAAGAAGCTAGCAGTCGAAAAGTTAGACGAAAATAGTCAGCAGGTCAGCAGCAGAGAACATGTCTGCTACGATATGCATGCACTCATGTGTACGCCATGGGGCGGTCGGTGGTCTAGTGTCACCAATGCGAGAGGTCAGGGTTTCGAGTCCCACTCGGGGCAAAGAATTTTTCCCGCTCGTATGTGGCACCGTTCATTCGGGCCAATCGTCGGGGGTTCTCTCCGGGTACTACTTTGCTTTGGAAATGTTCAGCCCACCAAATCTGAAAAATAAATGCAATTCTAAATTCCGAAATTTACATAGCTAAGCTGACCCTTCGCACCACGTGACTGTAATGTGTTTATGTCCAGTGTGTGAGAGAATGCGTGTGATTCACGTGAGCGTGCGTGTTGGGGTCAGTTCGCGGCGCTTTGAGCCGATTCATGAAATTGGGTAAAGCGCCTACACAATAATAATTATTATTATTAAACCTCACTGAGAAAGCCAACCTACTGTGTACGGAGCGCGACAGACATAGCGACGGTATCAGCAGCTGGGTATCGCATGAAAAGACTCAACGACACATTGACACCCCGCTGAAAATGTTGAGCGAAGTTGTACATGCATAAAATGACCCAGAAGTTTGCTTTACATGCGCTTTAGAATTATATGTCAACACACACACTGCTTTTGTGTGCCCTCGCTTTGAAATTACTTGGCTGCACAGAAAACAGTTTTCGCTTTGTTGGTTCCGCTTGTGAGTAATTCTGTACGCTCAAAAAAAAGTGGGGGGGGGGGGGGGGGGGGGGCTAATGCTATCATTTTTTTATGCTCGCTGATCGTCCTGAGCTGTTTCCGTGGTAACCATCATCACACCATTTAGACACCTGCACAGTGACAGCGCTCCAGTAGTGTAACAACAGAATTTGAATGATGGACCGCTCGCGCAAAGTGTAAATAGCATTGTATCGCATTAAGTGCTGTACTAATCAACAAGCTAGAGTAATCCGGGCGTACATGCGTGTGCACTCACGAGCGATACTGTTCCGAAACATAAGTTGGCTTAGGAAAGCGGAATCAACTCTCGTTTAATGATAAGTTAGAACTGAATGCATTACACAGATGCCTGCTGACTGTGTGAACAAGAACTGTGACGGCCGAAGCTCTGTTTGTCAACGCTTGCCGGCACGGCTGCCACACACACAGTGCTCTCCACCACGCGTTTCGGCTTCTTTTGCTCATGCAAGTGTGGCTCACAGTCAGTTAGTATGGTTCGCACCTTTGGGCCGTATAGGGCGAAATATACCAACGCAGCCACGCTCATTTAGCAGAGTTCGCCTGCTTAGATCGGTTTAGGGTTAGGTTTAGGTTTAGGTTTAGATTTAGGGTTGGGGTTACCTTGTGGTAATGGTGCAATCGCTATGTTGTGTAGACGGTCGTAGTGTAGGTGCAAATGACACAAGAGGGGGAACTATACCAACGCAGCGCGTGTGTATATGTCTAACTGGTACGATGCTATATACCACCGGAACAGCTGCCAACGATTCGTGACAGACCAGAAGATGGATCTATTGGCTTACATGACACTAATGCAAATTTCAAGAAAACGGTATATATTCCTAGTAAACATAACGTCGCGTATGACACCATAGAAAGGCTTTAAAATTCACTGTAAAAAAATCACAAAAATCCAGCAGCCAAAGACTCATGTGTAGAGTAAATTTCAACAAACTCCAATATTCCCTTTTTTGGCAATGTTAGCAGTGACCACATACCCCCCTATTCCTCTGTCGTCTGCCAGCTCTTGTACCAGCTGCGCATGAATACAAATAGTCCACAAGCCAGGCTCATTTTTCTCTAATTTTACTATTACCCGGCATGAAACTTATTTATAAAGCCAACAAAAAGCCCCAGATTGCCATTTTTTAATTCTGCACACACATTTAAAAAGTGGCAAAAATGTTGTACTAAACGTATATTTAGCGTAGTTGCTACTACATGTCCAGGAAGCTATTAGTTTCCTGTAGCCATTAGATCGGACGGAACACAATTAATTATTGCACTGTCAGTGTTCTCTCTTTCTTGTCAGATTCTAGCGATATCCAATATCAGGATAGTGGTATCATTGTTCTGACCATAAGGAAGTTGTTACTTGGATTCTGAGTACAAGTCGTTTCAGGTTGGAAGGAAAGTGTTGCAGGGAAATTTTATTTCATCAACAATATCCTGATTTGTCAGGATTGAAGTCAAGGATACGATCTGCAAAACTGAACCAGAAGTTTTAAAGCTTTAACTCATTCTTGACGGGACACTTCGATCAAAGGTTCATCCATGCATTGCACACCGCTCATCAAAACTGAATTCTCCATCTATTTTTTTTTTTAAAGTCAAAATCAGTTGAATTGCCAAGTGTGTGTGTCTTCAATGAAGCTTGCTAGAGAGGTTTGTTTGCATGTAGTCAGTGTACTGCAGTTTCGTTGGGACAGGTCCAGGCGTTGGGAGTCAGTGCAAAGGCAGCCCCAGTCACAATAGAGTTAAAGAACATGGTAACTATAGCCTCGTTCTTTGTGAATTGTAGAGTTTCCTGTCGTAAGTGATTTTGGCGAGATGTTTGAAGCGCCCACTTCTTTGTCAGATATAAATTATCCTATCGTAAGTGATTTTGGCAAGATGTTTGAAGTGCCGACTTCAAGTGTTGTTTTTTTCCTCAGGACACGATATTTATGGCCAGTTTGAACGGCTTGAGAACGCGTCAAGTGTTTACTTGAGTCTGCTTTCACGTCAAAGATCAGTTTTAACGCATATCGGAACCTACCGGGGTATATTGAAGAAGAAGAAGAAAGAAGAAGAAGAAACGAGAAAAATAAACCTTCAGCTGGCTTCGGCTGAGATTCGAACGCAGGTAACTATCTGTTTTACGCCGCCATATAACCACTACACCACAGGCACTGCATGGTCCTGCCCGAAATGGAGGAGTGGACGGGGGGATATGGAACGAGGGTTGGAATGGTGGGAATGGGAACAAAACCAATAAAATAGTATTCAAAAACAAACGGGAATAACACCACCACCAAAAACGACAACAACAACAACAATAACAGCAACAACAACAACGGGTTAAAGTGAGGATTTCCTGTGATCGTCGCTGTCACGAGACACAGCAAAAGTAGGGACGCTTTCTTCCTGTTATCTGATATATATGCCGTTATAATTTATCTGTGTTGTCAATCTACATTGCGATTCCCGTACTACCGTGGCATTTGTCTCCACCTCCCCCCCCCCCACACACACACTGAACCCTCCCCTCTTCTACCCCCCTCTCCCCGCCTCTCTTCCGATGTCTCCCGAACATGCACCGCCTTCGAGGGTCACAGCACAAGTCCCAGTGGTTGAATACAATGTCATGCTAACTTCTGTTGACCCAAACCAGGAAGGAAACTTCGGCACTCCAAAATCCCCTTGTGGTCTTTGCGGTTCACTGAGAGAAAGAGTCCGTTGTTCTGCATAGGCAAACACACACACACACACACACACACACACACGCACGCACGCACGCACGCACGCACGCACGCACGCACGCACGCACGCACGCACGCACGCACACACACACACACACACACACACACACACACACACACGCACGCACGCACGCACGCACGCACACACACACACACACACACACACACACACACACACACACACAGAAGGGGGGGGGGGGATTTGGTCTAGTGGTTAAGACATCCGACATTGGATCTTGAGCTTCCGGGTTCGAATGCCTGGTGGGCGGGATCAGTCCATCTGACCACATGTTTTGTTTTGTTTGTTTGTTTGTTTGTTGTTGATGTTGTTGTTTGTTTGTTTTTTGGCTGCGACGGAGACATTTTCATCGTAAGATTTGGGTTCTTTTGCTGGAGCGACCGTTCATGGCCTTGGACAGTTTGAATAAATCATATTAACTAAACTCCCACCTTTGTGTTCTTTCAGAATATCATGGCGGGTTTACCAGAACAAACGCGAAGGTGGTCCAAACCAGTTAACCTGGCAGATGCCGCGCAACATGTTCCGGTGTTGGTTCAGCTGGACGAAGGCTATCGGGGATCCACGGTTGAGACGAGCATCTCGCAGGGCGACATCATGGCCTTGCAGAGCTGTACTAAAGTTCAAGGCCGCAATGTCGTGCTTGCGCACTATATGGTGAGTTCTGTTTTCGCGTTGTTGTTTTTTTTTTAAATTGTTTGTTTGTTTGTTTGTTTGTTTGTTTGTTTAGGTTGTGCTGTTCTGGAAAGCATTTTGTCGTCAATGCAGTTTGCATACTACCTCTGTTTAATGAACTATAAAAGACTACTTGTCATTATCATTATCGTATGTGGTGGAAAAGGACGTTAAACCCCCAAGCACCCACCCCACCCACCCCATTATCATTATCGTTAGTATCATCTTATCGTCGTCATCTGCAACGCACTCATTTTTTTTTATTTTTTTTTTTTTTGGGGGGGAGGATTCTACTTGTTATCATTATCATTATCGTATGTGGTGGAAAAGGACGTTAAACCCCCAAACACCCACCCCACCCACCCCATTACCATTATCGTTATTATCATCTTATCGTCGTCGTCTGCAACACACTCATTTTTATTTTTTTTATTTTTATTTTTTTTTTTTTTTGGGGGGGGGGGTATTTGTTTGTTTGTTTGTGGGTTGTTGTTTTTTTTTGGGGGGGAGGGGGGGCGGGGGGGGGGGGGGGAGGGGGGGTTGGTGGTGGTGGTGGTGGTGGGGGGGGTGCTTTCTTTGGGTTGACTGTTTGGCTCTAATTACACATAGCACTGGTGTAATGTATTAGCTTAGTTTACATGTCACGGTTTCTGTTCAAATGCTAGATAGTAGTTTTACATTACTGAACGAGGTACACTCTCTTTTTGTATTTGAAATTAGGCTTATAATGATTTAGTCTTGATTTGCCCCTTCATGTTCTTTTTTTTAGTTAGAAAGAAACAGAGCAAGTATAATTTACTGTTTTGTCATTGAGGATTGCCCTGTTTTTGTGTTTTTTGTTTTTTTTTAAACGAGAATGGATCGATGTGCATGCAGCATGGGGCCTTGAAATACAGGAACAATCCGCAGTCGGCACATTCACAGCGGTTTAACTCAGCTATTCTGATGTTTATTGGTTTGGCTGGTTGGTTGGTTGGTTGGTAGGTAGGTGGGTGCGTGTTTCCCGTAAAATATTGCTATTTTCTTAATCTGTTGTTTTAGTCTCTCTGTGGCTGCATGTGTGCTTTCTTTTTCCAGCATTCTGTGCATTTCCTTGTTCTCCCTTTGTCACATTTTTTGGTACTCTATGTGAGTTATGTAAATAGGTCAAAAGACTTGTATCATTCCACTGCGATTTACCGCAACAAGAGTGTGCCGACGCAGCATGGTTCATCATCATCATCATCATCATATTTATACAGCGCAATTCTTGAAAACACATCAACTCATTGCTCATTCACACGTCACTAGCACGCACATAGAACACATCCTAAAACAGCAGGCGCCACGGTTATATGAATCAGTAGAAGGCAAGTCGAAACAGATAAGTTTTAAGAGTTGGTTGCTGTCTCACGCTGGCAGAGAGCAAGTTCCAGACTTTTTCTGCATCTCTGCATGTCCACCATAGTTTTCGACAAGTTTTGTATGGTGTTTTATCATACCTCGCCATCACACTGTCGACAGCGTTACGGCATCCTCAGCTGTATATAGTTCATGTCAACCGACTGTCATGAGCGTTCCTTCCTTCCGCGCTCGTAGGTGCTCATCACTACATCAGTGTATGCTGGGGTGTGCTGACGAGTTTTCCTTCGTACATACCCCTACATTACATTTTGCTGCCCCAACTCTTCGCCAGCTCCAGTGGTATTCCTCCCAGGTCATGGGTGGGATCCACGGAGGGCTCGGAAGCTGGGAAATTTTTATTATGCGTGATGATGAGGATGAGGATGATGGTGTGATGATGCTATGGAGGTCCATGTATTTTTGCGGCTGCGTGAGTTTGTTGTTGTTTTGCTTGTGTGTGTGTGTGTGTGTGTGTGTGTGTGTGTGTGTGTGTGTGTGTGTGTGTGTGTGTGTGTGTGTGTGTGTTTCGAATTTTTTCCAACGTGACTGCTCGACCTCCGCCCCCCCCCCCCCCCCCCTTGGCTTTAGTGGGATACCATCCCATTTCCTTTCCCCGTAACGTTTCCCTTGACCCTCATTGTCTCGTTATTTGCACTAAGGGACATTACGGGGGACTTGTAAACAGTACAAAACAAATTTCGTGAACAGAGAGAGGGTGACATGGAGATGGGCGCCTCACTGGACGGTGAGATATACCGCGCGCTCATCGTGCTGCCCCTGGACCACCCAGACCTTGCCGAGCTTCAGGTCAAGATGCTGGTGGACCCTGAGGGCGGAGCTTACCAGAACTGGGTCAAGGTCAACTTTCCCAGAGACAACTGGAAGAACAGGGAACTGGAAGCCAGGCAGGCAGTAGGTAAGGAGTGATGTGGTGGATGTAGGTGTTGCTGTTGGTGGTGTTGGTTGTGGTTGTGGTTGTGGTGGTGGTTATGGCTGTGGTTATATTGTATCGACCGGCTTCTGTCAAGGATGCGAAGTTTGCAGTCTTTGCTTTAAGTTTTCGGCAGATTTACGTGTGTCGTAAACGATATTTTTTTTTTCAGTGCAGTCACAAATGTTGGCCATGCAGAGTCGACGGACTCTATTAAAACCGCTTTGAAATCTCGTTTCTTCCGGGTGTATTATACAGACTAACTTCTCTACCATCACTGTCACCATCAGTGTCATTATTACGATGTCGTGTTAGGGTGTATCATAGCCGTGTGTATGTAGCGTGTATTAATTATTAAATTTGGTAGTGATAATTAACTGATATGAACCTCAGTACTACGCAACAGTCGCGTTTTGTTCTTCATTGTGTGAATGAGCGCTGTTCATTTCAGCGTGTGTGTTAGGTTCAGGTCGTTACGCCTTTGATAAGATAAGATCGGAATAATTCATTGCCATGTTCTCACTGCTTGAAAACAATCAAAACAAAGGAATATGCTCTCACACACAAAAAAGTTTGGAGTTCGAAATCCCAAACATACTGCCGCTCAGCCCCGGCGATGAAACTGTTTAAGGATGCACCGACAGAAATAAATAAAAATTTCTGAGGGTGGGTGGGTGGGTGTTTGGGAGTTTAAAGTCCTTTCCACCACGTAAGGGTGATATCGTAGACGGGCCAACGAGAAAAAGACCAGGCCAAATATTTGGCCCCAGCCGGGGTTCGAACTGAGGATTTCTTGAAGTTAGGTTTAAACACACATGTATACCACACACATAAACAAAACAGCAAAACAATTCGAAGATCCAATGCATTTTTTAAAGTTACGGCCGAATCATCTAAAGCAGGCTGACATACTTGGCGCTTAAATGACCGTCTCCACAAAACATTGAACTGGGGTGAATGAAATTTAGCACTTCGACTCGCGTTACGGGATCTGCGTGAAGCGTCAAGTCAGTGCACGTGTACTGCCACTGCTAAAACAGCTTCAAACGGTTTATGAAACAGGAGGTTGGACTTGCACAGAGTATGTGGAACTAGTCATGCTTGTTTCATCCGACTTTCACTGCGGGCACGTTCATATCTAATGTGAATCATGTTCTTCAAAAGACAATGTACATCAAGAAGACTCATTTGCCCATCTCTATTGTCTTTTCCAGCGCAAGAAGACATCATTGTCTACGCTAATCTGGGACCAGTCAAGCCTGCTGTCAATCCACGGGGGCCGAAACCAGTAGCGCTGAACAAGGTGCCCCCAGAGCCCCCACCCAAACCCTCCAAATCCCCGGGCTCTCCCATGTCGGAACTGGAGAAACCCCCACCGCGCCCCCCTAAACCCACTACGCTGGGCAAGTCGGCCTCGTTGCCAGGTAGGAGCAACGTGTTGCTGTACTTTCTTAATTTTTGTCCGTTGTTGCTGGTTTTTCCCTTTCTTTGTGCTGTTCTCCTTCTGCTCGTTGTGGTTGTTGTTCTTTTTCTTCGTCGGTCCTGTTCAAGATATTCATGGTGTTTTTCTTCGCATGTTCTTGTTCTTGTTCTGCTCTGTTCTGTTTGGTTTTGTTGTTGTTTTTCCTCATCTTGTCTTCGTCTTGTTCTTTACTGTGTTGTTCTTGTTCTCTTTGTTTTCTTTGTTCTTGTTGTCTTGTTTTTCTTGTTCTCTTTGCTCTTCTTGTTCTTTTCTTTGTCTTGTTCTTCTAGTTCTATTTGTTCTCTTTGTTCTTCTTGTTCTTCATCTTCTTTTCGCCTTCTTCTCTTTGTTCTCCTCTTCGTCACTGATATATTTTGTGCAAATGACGATACGCAGGAGTAGCGTTCATCAGAAGGTCTTGATAGTCAGAAACCTTGGCATCTTTGTCTGTATTTTGTTTTTTTCGTCTAACGTTGTTAGAAGTAGTATGTTGTTGGTGTTATAAGTACTACACGTATACAGCTACTGTTGCTGTTAGAAGTAGTTTGCTGGAGGCAGTGATGCTGGGTCCAACGTCTGTCAGTCAGTTTGTTTGCTGTCATTTTGGCCGTTTTTCCCCTTACAAAATTTCACCAAACAAAAACTACATTATTTTCTCTCACAGCGGGCGCTTACCCCGGCCCGGTCCTACCACCACGGCGAACACGCAGTGAGGACAATGACATCTATGAGGTGGATGAAGAAGGCGAATTTGCTTTTGGTGGGGGGCTGGGGCTGGGTTTTACATTCGCTGATATGGCGATTGTTAAGACGGATGGCGACCTTCCCGTGTACACAAGTAAGTCACTCTTGCAGCTGAGTGTGTGTGTGTGTGTGTGTGTGTGTGTGTGTGTGTGTGTGTGTGTGTGTGTGTGTGTGTGTGTGTGTGTGTGTGTGTGTGTGTGTGTGTGTGAGAGAGAGAGAGAGAGAGAAAGAGAAAGAGATGATGAAACGTTTTTTATTCAGGATAGAGCATTTAGGCATTGCTGCCTATCTTACATGCTGTCCTGCTATTCTACATTAAAGGGTATTGAGAAAAAAATCAAAACAAACAAACAAACAATAAAAAAGTTTAAAAAAAAGAAAAAAAAAAAGTATAAACTATCTAGGGGAAATACAGGAGAGAAAAATACACACGATAAAACAAATCAAAACATACGTTAGAGAGAGAGAGAGAGAGACTTACTGGTTTCTGCAGCTGTCATGTCTTTGTCACCGGGCTTGCAGTTTTCAGAAGACATTTAAACCCTATCGCTCTCATTACCCCCCGCCCCGCCCCCCCTCCCCACACACACACCTACGTCAATCAATCAATCAATCAATCAATCAATCAATCAATCAATCAATCAATCAATCAATCAATCAATCAATCAATCAGTCAATACTTTATTAATCCCTTCCGGGAAATTAAATGTCTGCCGGTGACATACAAACAGGACATAAAAGAGTTCT
Source organism: Batillaria attramentaria (assembly GCA_018292915.2). Classification (NCBI taxonomy): domain Eukaryota; kingdom Metazoa; phylum Mollusca; class Gastropoda; family Batillariidae; genus Batillaria; species Batillaria attramentaria. The sequence continues at coordinate 1,357,096 of JACVVK020000127.1, read as the reverse complement.
TAAGAGAGACATAAAACATAAAACAATATATCACCATAATACACATTTCATAAGTTATCACATATACATGTATCACAGACTATATAGAGCGAACGGCTTTCACACACACACACACACACACACACACACACACCACACACCACACACCACACACCACTACCACCACCACCACCACCACCACCACCTCCTCCTCCTCCTCCTCCTCCTCCTCTCTCTCTCTCTCTCTCTCTCTCTCTCTCTCTCTCTCTCTCTCTCTCAGCAGGAGTGCCTTTGGTGGAAATTGTTTAAAAACATGACTTCTTGTTTGTAAAAATCCACCCCTCTCTGTTTTCTCTGTTTTTCTTGTGTGAACTTTCCTTCCCAAAAGTGAATTTGTTATTCATTCAGCTCAGCTGCCCTTATCGCCGCCTCTGTGTTCTTGTCTTCTGTCAGTGTATCACAGATTAGTTTAGTTCTGTTTAAATTTGAAATGCTTTCCTTTCTCAATTTCTACAGTTGATGATAGGCCTCCGGCTCCTATTCCTCCACGAGAAACAAAGGTAGGAGACATTTTCTGTCACTGTGGAATAATAATAATAATAATAATGGATGTTTATGTAGCGCGTATTCTTAGTGAGCGCTGAGCGCTCACAGATCTAAAAAAACTAAAAGAATGAAATAACTACATGAACTAAAAGAACTAAAAGTGCTATCAAAAAGAAAGCAGCACAGGACACACACACTTTTATTTACTGCTGATGCTGATTGCTGAATAAGGTCGTTTTAACGCTTGGGACTGATTGTGTGTGCCTGATGGTTTTGTTTTGTTTTGTTTTGTTTTGTTTTGTTTTGTTTTGTTTTGTTTCAAAAGGGTAGGGTTCTTGCAGTGGATTTTTTCTGTTGGTATTTTTTAAATATGTGAAAAGTTATTGATTCCGATTGTCATGTGATACAATCCGACTGACTTCAAATGACCATGGAAATCCCACAGAACTGAGCGCTTTCAGAGAGCATAGACTAGGTTGTTTTTTTTTTTTTTTTTTTTTTTTTTTTTTGGGGGGGGGTCCTTTATATTGCATCCTACTTTTCATTGTCATTGCTGCTCAAAGCATTTACCTTTTTCTCGTTGCTGTGTGTAACTAGCTTAAGCTGAGAAAGTTAGCTTGTTAGACAGTTACCACTGCCTGCAAGCTGCTAGCCTTTATAGCAAGTTTTCGGTATTGAGTATGTAACACACGCACACACACACACACACACACACACACACACACACACACACACACACTCACTTCCTATCGAAGAACGTCTGCTTCTAAAAGTAACTACGTGAACATTGTATCTGAACCAGCAGAAGGGCACACTTGGCAGAATGTTCTCGAAGACTTTTCTTGACATGGTGAGTTTCAGGACCGTCTCCTTACCACCCGTTAGGCACCGCTTACTAACGCTTTATTTATTTATTTATTTATGTATTTATTTATTTATTTATTTAATCATTTGTTTTATTTATTTCATCGATTTCTGAAGGGCTTCCTCAAAAGGGAGACAAAGTCCCCATAGCCACTCTGAGAAAATTAAAGAAGAAAAACATGGTGGTAGGTCAAATTCAGCAAGTTTGAGATTTGTTTTGTTCATTTTCGGATCCTTAAACAACTAATACAACTTCTGTGAAAGCTTCTAGGCTGAATGTAGCTTAAAAACAAGTTAAAAACATGAGCAAATGGTACAACCAAATTGGCATGATTCTCACGTTACACTTTACCGGCCATTTTCTCAGCATGGCTGCTTTTCAAGTGCACTTTTTTTTAACAAACATATCTCAGGCATACAGCATGTTACAGAAATAATGTTATACCAAAAGCACTTTTCAGTGATACCAGTAAAAAAAACAAAAAAACTACGTAGTAAAATGTGCCTTCCCGTTGATTACCTTGTCCTACACTTGCCCCTGCTTTTGCACCTACACTTGCCTCTATGCTTCTCTCCACAAGCAGCATTCTTCGGGTAAGGAAGGCTTTGCGAAATAGGAACGTTTTAATAATAATAATAATAATAATGAGGATTTTTTATAGAGCCTAATCTCCGAAGCCGGGGCTCTAGGCGCTTTACAAATGTATACAAAAGGTGATAAATAAACACTTGAATAATAGATAAATAATCAACTGAATAAATACGAATAGAAGCGTACATATATACGTACATACATTACATACATACATGTAATCAGACATACAGTCAGACATACAGACAAGCACTGACACCTACTTACATACCAGCATCCAATACACACCTGCATACATACACACTGCAAAAACAACGGGTTGGTGTTGGTAACGGGCTGAAAGATTTATCTGAAGGCTGATATGAATAGATGCGTTTTAAGGGCGTGTTTGAATGACTGGGCAGATTTAAGATTGCTCTTAAAAACAGACAGAGAGGGCACGTTTCTCAGATTGGCAGGCAGAGAGTTTCATAAGGTTGGTGTGCAACAAAACTGAAAGAGCGCTCGCCAACGTCGTCGATAGTGGTACTGGTGGTATAGTGGTGACAATGAAAATTGTGTCGACACTCGAGGCGAGGTTTTCTTCCGGCGGTTTTGTGGAGTCGGTGTGTATTTTCTCTTCTTAGCTGCCTGATAAAGTTAAACGATATATACACATTATGTTCATGCATACGTTTCGTCTTCTTTCCACTTTCTACAGAAACACAAGGAACACAAGGAGGCAGGAGGAGGGATGTTGAAAACGCTAACAGAAAACATCTGTAAAAGGTTTGCAGGACCTCCAAAGGCAACAGACACAAACCCAGCCCAAACCAAACCTCAGAATGTCTATTACTCCGACGCCAACCTTACAGGTGCCAAGACTTCGCAGCCCCCTGGTGGCAGTCATCCTGATGGTGACGACGACGACGAGGATGATGATGAGGTTGATGTCAGTTCTGACGAAGACGAAAATTACACGTTAATCGACGAAAGCAAGATGGTGGACTTTGACGACAAATCTCAGAAGAGGTTGAGTCAAGAACAAAAAAGAAGAAGCGGCGGAGACAAGAAAGGCAGCAAGAAAGACAAGAAAGGAGCGGGCGCCACCCCGGGTACAGGCAAGCAGAAGCCCGGTAAACCCACCATGCAGGTGTACCCAGTACAGACCAGTCCTCCGTCATCACCGATGCAACCTCCCCTTCATGCCATGATGGCGCCCGCCAGTGAAGAAAGAGGTGAGTGTGATATTATTGCTGATGTTGGTGATAGTTCTGGCTACCTCGGGGGAATTGGCTGGTTGGTACCTCGCGGGTTTGACGTCCTTTTCCACCACAGAGGTGCCAAAGACGTGGCAACGAGAAGAAACCCAGCACACATTGTTGGCTCTTAGCCCAGATGGTAATGTTCTGGACGGGGTTGTGAGGTCAATTCCACTCTGGAAGCTTTTAGTTTGTGCTGATTTGTTTATCTTTTTGTTGTTGTTATATTTATTGTTGTTGTTGCTGTTGTTGTTTGTTTGTTTGTTCTTTGTTTGTTTTTGTATTGTTGTTTTTTTTGTTCTGGGTTTTGTTTTGTCTTCTTTTTTGTTTTTTTTTGGGGGGGGTCTTTTTTATTTGTTTGTTTGTTGTTGCTGTTTGTTTGTTTGTTGTTGTTTGTTTGTTTATTCGTTTGTTGTTTTGTTTTGTGGTGTTTTGTTTTTGTTTGTTTTTCTTGGGGGGGGGGGGGGTGATCATCTTCGTACTTACTCAAAGGACAATTTTTACCGAGACGCGTTGCTGCTGTGGCAGTGTTTATAGTGTTTCGCATTTGGAACTTACGTGCTGCTATCGTTCCACTCTTTACCCAGGGCTACAATTTCCTCCAATGGAGACGATGTCCGTTAAACAACTGTGCAACTGTCTTGAGAAGTGCGGCATGCCGACGTTTGCACAGATTTGCAGACAAGAATGTCTGGACGGCCGCTTTCTCCTGACCTTGACCGACGAGTCACTCAGGAAGGCGCCATTTTCTCTCAGTGAGTGGGACATCACTAAACTTCAAGTCAAACTGGGCTGGACTCCGAGAGATTCCTTGCCGGTATAAATGGCCTGAGAGAATTGTCGTCTTTTACAGCAATGAGAACATTCCGTCCAAGCAGGCAGCAGCTGAAGCCATCAAAATCTTTGTTACCTTAAAATGGGATTTTGTTTTTCAACAAAGACGAAAAAAACAATGGTGAATCGATACAAGTGTAGCTTTCGTCAGGTTATCAAGTTGACTGGAGATGGAACTCTTTTCTTCTGCTACACACACTGGGGTGACCGTCCACGAGAAAACCCGGCGTAAGACGCACGCCGTTGTTCCGAGCTAGAGGCTAACAAAGGTCAGCGGGTGCTATCTGGTCGATATTGAGATTTTGCCAAAATCAGGTAGTTCTCTCCTTAAATTATGATGTCTTAAAAGGAGTTGTTTTGCACTGTGAAGAACAAGGCTGTTTCTTTAAGAATTAGATGGCTCCAAAAACAAAAAATTGATGGAAGGTCGCTATCAGTTTTGACCCAGTGTGAGCTGCACAAAGACAGCTCCTTGCAGACTGTTGCTTGAGCAAAAAATGTGTCGGGGAAAAAAACTACAATGGTGAACCATTAAAGGTATAGGTTTCATCTGTGTGTCAAGCCTTATAGGACTGAAAGTCCGTTTTGCTTCCAGAGACAATGCTGCTTCTTGTGGACTGTTACTTAAGAGTAAGAATGGTGGTGAACAAGGAAACAACAATGGTGAATTACTGCATGTGTAGGCTACGCCACTTTTGTCAGTCTGACTGGATGAGGTAACATGTTTTGTTTTCAGAGGTACAACTGATCCGGGGTAATTTATTCAGACAGCTTCTTGTAGACTCTTGCTTGAATAAGTGGTGGTGAACATGGAAAAAAAAACAAACAAACAATGGTGGATGAGTACAAGTGTACATTTTGTCAGCTTGTCAAGCTGACTGGAGGGGAATCAAATGTCCTACTTATACATGTTGACTCGGGGTAATCTTCATACAGACAGCTTCTTGCATACTCTTGCCTGAAGGAGAATTGTGTTCAACAAAGGAGCAACAAATAAAGTTGACCGGACGTGGAAGTCTGTTCTGCCGCTAGAGACCATGCTGACCCGGGGGGGGGGGGGGGGGGAACTGCATGCAGACAGTTCCTTGATGAGTTTTGCATGAGCAAGAATTGGAAAAGAAACGACAATGGTGAATCAGTAAAGGTGTAGCTTTCATCAGTTTATCAAGCTGTCTAGAACTGAAAATCTGTTCTGTTTCCAGAGGCAAGGCTGATTCGGGGCAATACTCAATGATGCTTGAATTAAAATTGTGTTTAACAAAGAAACCACAACGGCGATTCGGAACAAGGTTTCGTCAGTTTGTTAGTTTGTCAAGCTGACTATTGGTGAAAGTGCGCCTTATTTCTGGCCGCAATAACGACCCATGAGCAACGCTCAGGCAGACAGCCCCATGCGGACAGACCCAACCAAAAGGCCGAATCAAAAGGGCACTGAACAAAGAAACAAAAAATGGCAAACAAGTTCAGGCCATCAAGTTGACTGAGAGGTCATATGTGACCCGTTCTCACAAAAGGGACCATAAGTCGAAAATTATCAATGTTGAGATGTGTGCTACTGGTTATGCAGTTTAATTTAATATAAGAATGAAAACTGTACTACTAATATTGACAGAGATATCAGCAGTTGAAGTTGGCTACTCACAAGGCGGCCATACTGACCCCCGGCACTCTATTCGCATGTAGCGGCGTTCGGCCTAGCGCGACTTACGGTCCCTTTTGCGAGAACGGGTCACATAATAACCTGGGGTAATCTTCATCCAGACAGCTTCCTGTATACTCGTGCTTGAATAAGAATGGTGTTAAACATAGAAACAACGACTGTGAATCAGTGCAGCGACAGGTTTTTATCAGTTTGTCAAGCTGACTCGATGTGAAAGTCAGACTTAGTCTGTTCTGCGTCTAGCGGCGGTGCTGAACTGGGGGGGGGGTAACAGTCGTGCCGGCAACCCTGTTGCAGACTGGAAAATAATGTTGCTTGGCTAAGCCTGCATGAGAAATAGACTGACGCGTGCATCAGATGGGGACTTTCACAGACGTTACTTCGGACTTCCTCGATGTCGTCCGTGTCATATACACTTCGAGTAGGCAAATCATCAGTACGTAGCTTCGACCATGACTATGTGATACATACAGCCTCTGACTGCGCGCCGTGTACTCATCGATTGGACAACTTGAACTGTTCGCCATGTCCATGACCGGTTTGTGACGCAGCGTTTTGTACTGCGACCTAGACCTTCAACTGTGTGTTTGACCATGAAAAACTACCATGTTCCCTTTCAGGTGATAGGGCGTCTCATTAACTGGATGGGGATGAGTAGGGGAAGGAGGGGGCAGGGGGGGGGGGGAGAACAAATTATATTAAGAAGCTAGCAGTACACCACATGTGTCAGAAACTTGCTTCCTCTGTTTTAGGGCCTCTTAGAGGCAAAGGCAATAATTATTCACGCTTCCTACTACACTTTACTGATACGTTGATATCGGGGATGCAATGTTGAAAACACCTTGTCACTGTCACGTACATCCGCCGTGTACGTGTTTGTGCTTGTGGTTGTCAGTGCCTGTATACGTGTCCCAAAACAGCCACGGCTTCCATTGGCAGGTTGGTGTTTTCTACATGTTGCCGCCTGAGTCCAGGTATCGCTATACACGTCCGCGAGAGCTTCACACCTCACACTTTGCGGTATTAGGAAGTACAAGACTCACCACTCCGTAAAATTAAAAGGATTCAAGGCAGTCGTAATGCATAGAGTGACAAGGGAAATAACCCTTGTCGCCCTCCCGGCAACAGATTTTTAACACACACACACACACACACACACACACACACACACACACACACAAACGGCAAAGAAAGGAAAGGGGGAGGTGGGGGTATTCGCTACACGAGTATAAACACCACCAGTTTCCAAGGTCAGGTCAGTGCTGGCCGGGGATCTCTCAGCCTGTCGACATTTTCTTGAGCTGAGTCTATGATTTCAGCAAACAAAGATAACAATACTACCTGAGCTACTTCCTGAATGCTGGCATGTAAACATGTTACACACACACACGGCACACACACGGCACACACTCACACACACACACACACACACACACACGGCACACACGGCACACACTCACACACACACACACGGCACACACACACACACACACACACACACACACACACACACACACACGGCACACACACACACACACACACACACACACACACGGCACACACTCACACACACACACACACAGCACACACACGGCACACACACACACACACACACACACACACACACCTTCCATTTGAATGCCAGTGGAGGTCGGCATAATATGTCTGGTCGGTCTCTTTGTATTCCCCGCGTGCAAGCGGCAATTAAGTGCACGGGTCTGTACACCATACGCCCCTACTTCGTGTCACAGTCGGGCAAAAAACATGCATGCAGTATTTTCAATCGCCAGAGCCTTTCTCTTCAGGAACTGGGTGTACAGGTACTACTATTACTGTGGCAGGGTATTTATGGTAATGGTATAGTATATAGTGTGTGTGTGGCCGAGTGTTTGAAGTATGAATGTGAGAGTGACTGAAGGATGAATGTATCAGGATAAATGAGCAGCTGAGAGGAAGAGGGGAGTTTGGGCTGTTTGGCGACTGTTTCGTTGGCAGATTGTGGTAGACATATACTTGCTCACAGTAGTGATGAGTTGCAATATAAAAGTTTATTATAAAACTTTATAAAAGAAATTGATTCCCTTTATTGACATGCATTTCAATTGTAAATATCTCATTAGTACTACTAGTAGTAAACATATTTGATTAGTAAGTAGGGCAAACAAGGTCTTGGGTCAATTAGAAATATTCTTATATAAATAACTATATGGTTTGTTCAATAACTAACTACAGTGGACGCCGGATATAAGCAACTCGGATATAAGAAAACTCGGTTATTGCCAACGAATTCTTTTCCCCCGGCCAAACTCTTCTTTATTATGTATTACCAAAACTCGGATACAAGAAACTCGCTTATAAGAAAACTCGGTTTTAGGAAAGCAAATTTCTTGTCCCGCTTGATACAAAAACTCGGATATAAGAAACCGAAAGTACATTTCCAAGAAAATTTCACTCATTGTAAGAAACCGAAAGTACATTTCCAAGAAAATTTCACTCATTCTAAGAAAACAGGTCAGGTCTGACGTCACTTAGGACAGGCACATGATGGCGCATGATTTTCTTTTCTTGAATTGGTTCTTTACCATTGTGTTCCGTGCAAAATTGAATGTTGGCAAGAAGAAAAAATACGAGATGCATTTTTGTTGTTCTATTGTTATATGTTGTTTTTATTATTATTTTGTTGTTTTGCCTGATTGGGAGCTCAGTCTCTCTCTCTCTCTCTCTCTCTCTCTCTCTCTGTATGTCTGTCTCTGTCTACAGGGCTCGCGTTAAGGAGAATAAAACTATCAGTATTAGACTAACTGTTGATCAATTCCTTTCTTTGACAATATACGTGGTCCATCTTTCCTCCATCCCCTTCCCCCTCCCAACAGAAAAAAAGCTAATTTGCAGCTTTTTTCAGCCAAATTAGACACGGAAAGCATCGCATATCATACTCTAATGGGACGAGTGTTTTATAGATCAAAAGTTGATACATAATGCACTTTTAATATATCCTATAAATACAAGGGAACTCTCTCTCTCTCTCTCTCTCTCTCCCCCCTTAGTTCTTTTTTGTTTGTTTGTTTGTTTGGTTGGTTGGTTGGTTGGTTGGTTGGTTTGGTTGTTGTTGTTTTTTTCTTTTTGTTTTGTTTTTTCTTACCACATGACCGCCAGCGCTACAGTTGGGAAGCAAAAACAGTAACCCTCAAACAAAAAAATCTGACATTGAAGGACACAAGCGCACTGGTGTATATTAACTCTACACATATATATATATTCTGTGCAGGTCTTTAAGAGAAACCAGATATTTCTTAATTTAATGCAAAACATACACGAACTGAGAAAAAAGAAATGTTTTAAACCTTTTTTTCACTGAACTCGGTTATAAGAAATATTTTTCAAAATACTTTCTTATATCCGACTTTCAGATATAAGAAAACTCGGATATAAGAAACCAAAAAATTCACCCCCCTCGAGTTTCTTATAACCGGCGTATACTGTAGCAGTTGGCAAGAGTTTCTTAGACATTGGTTTAGTCTTTCTAAAGGGACATTACCTTACAGCCATAGTGGCCTGCACTGTTTTTTTCATGAGCTATAGTCACCCCTATGACTACCTGGTATGTGTGTAAAGCTTGCATGAACTATACTCATGCCGTGTAACCGGTTTTTGTGTGGAGCTCAGTACAGTCATTTTTTACCTGTAACTGGAGAGCTATCAGGTGGAACCGTTGCTGTAATCCTTGACCCAACTTTGTGTCATATTACTATTTTGAAGCTACCTTTGTCGGACTGTCAAGGTATGTCTCGTTCACCATATTTCTCTACTTTTTGGCATTAGTTAGTAACTCTTTTATATCTCAACCTTTTCTGTAATGAATTCCTGTTTTATGTTTTGTGTCTGCAGAACTTTGTTTCGTACTGAGTACTTGTCAGGTTTATTCTATCGATCTATATTTTTGAGACTGAACACCCATGTGTATGGTGAGGCATAAATGAAGGCATAATAAAATAATACTATATTATTCCATGTGTGCAGAACTATGTTTGTAAGCGTACAACTTAGCAAACATTAGTTGCAAAGTGTAGCTAGTTCTGATGAGTGCCGTACATCTGTTTCAGGGTATGACTCTGTCATTCCGTCTGTTCGTCCGTCAATTTGTCCAGTCATTGTAAATCGTCATTGTCGCCATCAGTCGTAATAAAGTCCCGAACCCAAGCCGCCTCGTCCCGCTTCATTTATCGGTGGAGGGAGAGAGTCCGCTACAAATGGCGCCCAATAAGGGACTTCTGGAGTGACGACACGGACTTCTGGAGCGACGACACGGACTTCTGGAGCGACGACACGGACTTCTGGAGCGACGACACGGACTTCTGGAGTGACGACACGTACGACCTTCTGCTCCTCTACAGCAACGACGACAACATCGAGTCCCAAGCAAGTAGCGACAGAAGGCAACTGTGACTGCATGCAAAGTATGGCAGATGTACACATTTGAAGTGACTTTGCATTTGTATGATTGACAGTCAACGGACATTGATATGGATAACTGATAGCTTTTATGATACAGTTTGACTTTAAGCTTTGTTTCTAATTTCCACATTTTGAATTTGCCTCATTGTTCGGTTAGTTGTTTGCTCCTTGTTTTATTTACCAATCTGGTTAAGAAGCGAGTCATGGAGCCGTCTGAAGAGGAAAAGAAGCTGTTGGCATCATTCCGGGAGCTTGACCTAAAGCCGAAGGGCGACAGCAAGGAAGATTTGCACCGCTGGCTTACGGACTATGCAACGTTGGCGTCAGGCAGCGTGAAGAAGGAGCCGGACAGCCAGCCTACTTTGTTAATGCAAGCTCCTCGTCTTTCCGTCTTCAATGGGAGGAGCGGCCGTAAAGATGCAGAGGCGACCTACGACCTCTGGAAGTACGAGGTGAACAGCCTTCTGCAGGCAGGTACTCGACGCTCTGACCTTATGGACGCCGTACGTCGCTCTCTGAGGGGCGAAGCAGCGCGAGTGGCGATGCGCCTCGGGACCGGTGCAACTCTCGAGGACCTGCTCGCCAAGTTCGACAGCATTTACGGGACCGTCCAGCAGAAAGAGAGCGTGTTGGCGCAATTCTACAGTGCCCGTCAACGAGAAGGGGAAGATGTTGCTACCTGGAGCTGTCGTCTAGAGGACCTCTTGATGCAGGCCGAAAGTCTCGGGAAGGTGGAGCCGGCGGACAGGAACGACAAGCTGCGGACCATGTTTTGGACGGGGCTGCTTCCGCACCTGAGAGACAAGTCTGGCCATAAATTCGATGCCATTACGGACTTTGACAGGCTAAGGGTGGAGATCCGCCGGATGGAGCAATACGACCCCCTGCGGGAAACGGAGAGAAAGCCTGCTGTTAACAAGATGGCACAGTCATCTGCAGTATCGAAGGAGGACCCGAAGGGACAGAAACTGGAAGCCCGCATTCAACAGCTAACTGCCGAAATAGAGCGACTGAAGAAACAGCGAGCCGAACCAAACGCACCTACTTCTTACCGCGACCGTCGTGGAGGGTCAATTTGTCCAGTCATTGTAAATCGTCATTGTCGCCATCAGTCGTAATAAAGTCCCGAACCCAAGCCGCCTCGTCCCGCTTCATTTATCGGTGGAGGGAGAGAGTTCGCTACATTACTGCTACCACTAACTTTTTTATTTTGTGGGCGGTTTACCCAATCTCTTGAAACGGCTCAAAGCGCCTCGAGCTAAACCCAACACGCACGCTGACGTGAATCACACGCATTCTCTCACACACTGGACATGAGGGTGGGTGGGTGTTTGGGAGTATGACATCCTTTTCCACCACATAAGGGTGATATCAAAAACGGGGCAACGAGAAAAGGCTAGCGGTCAGGGGTTCGAGTCCCACACGAGGCAAAGAATTTTTCCTTCTCGTATGTGGCACCGTTCATTCGGGCCGATCGTCCTGGGTTCTCTCCGGGTACTCCGGCTTCCTCCCCCTCCGCTTTGGAAATGTTCAGCCCACCCAATTTGAAAAATAAATGCAATTCTAAATTCCGTAATTTACATAGCTGAGCTGACCCTTCGCACCACGTGATTGTAATGTGTTTATGTCCAGTGTGTGAGAGAATGCGTGTGATTCACGTGAGCGTGCGTGTTGGGTTCAGTTCGCGGCGCTTTGAGCCGATTCTTGAAACTGGGTAAAGCGCCTATACAATACTCATTATTATTATTATTTAGAAAGACTGTTTCGAGCGTGCAGCTGCACTCACAAAGAAGCATATGTGGTGGAAAAGGACGTTAAACTCCCAACCCCCCCCCCCCACCCTCACAAAGGAGACTACTCAAATACATCTTGGCTTCTGTGAAGTGTAGCAGGGCGAAGGACACAAATACACAGGGCCTCAAAATACCTATATAATTATTCCCTATTGGCCTCCGGCATCGTAGTCACCCCTAAAAATGCTTCAATCTAGAGACAATTACTACCATGAACAGGCCATTCGAAGGCACGCACCTGACAGGAGTTTAAAAAAAAATTGAATGTCTCCTTTCCGCTCAGGCCTCACTGGAGTATAATGCACGTCTACTTTCTTTTTAGGCCGGAGAGCATAAATCACATAAATCGGCTTGCGTCACTAGTGCTCGACCTCTGTGCAAAAAGTCCTTGCTTCGTTGGCAGCTTGCCTCTTTTTGCGACCGCCTGGCATGCACCTTGACCTACATAACACAAAAATCACGAAAATCACGCTTTTCCGTGTCAACAAAAATCACTATAGACTAACACACTCGCCAAACAGGGTCCCTCAAATAAACACCAAACATGTCCCCACGGTCAGCTTGTGTCCTTACGGTAACAGCCTCAAAACAGGCGCCTGTAAACGAACCGAGTCCACACACACGCACGCACGCACGCACGCACGCACGCACACACACACACACGCACGCACGCACGCACACACACACGCACGCACACACACACACACACACACACACACACACACACACACACACAACCGATGAGGTGGGGGAATGGGGGGGGGGTGTCTGTCATTCCCTTCAGAAAAAATATACCGCCCACCCTATTTTATCGTGATTTGTGTTATCTGTGCTTTGTTTCGTCTAAGTGCTAGTGAACCGAGCTTTACTGTGAGCCCTGCACATTTCAGTGAACAGTCCGGGGACACTGTTCTCTCTCTCTCTATCTCTCTCTGGTATTGCGACTCTACACAGTAAACATGTTTGTGCTTTGCAGCCTTATTGAGAGTAAGTCTTCCGGGTCTGAAGGCCGGGGTGGTGGGTGGTTCGGCTCACGCGTACTGTCACCCGCCCGACGGTTTGCACGCAGATATCAAGACTGCTTTTCGGCTTGTCAGTGCAGATTGTACAGTCCAACAAGAATCAGCCTACACGCGATGTACCGTTCGTTGTGCAGTCAAAGTTGAACTGTGAATTTTGTGAGTGTCAGTGTTATTTGGGCCGTTACTGAGTTTTACTTCCTTCGTTTCAATGACACGCTGGTTACTTGAATGGTCTGGACCGCTGTTTTGGGAAACACGTCTCTGTTTACGTCACTGAGTCTCCGACATCTGTGACTGGATCAGTCGACAGCATATTGCTACTCGGATAGCATGTTTATGAAGTGAGGCGGCGGGGTGGTGAACCACAGTTATGAGCGACTGCGACCACGCCACTAGTGATTGTTACAGTTAATGTCATTTACAAGGTAAGTGTAACACAAGCATACTGTTACCCACTTTCATCTTCTCTTGATGTTTTTCTCAGCACTATTTCAGTTGTACCGTGACCTCTGACACTCACCCTCCCCGGCCACACCCCCACACCCCCTCCCGGCACCCCTACACCCCCTCCCGGCACCCCTATCCCCACCCGCAACGCTTGGGTCGTGAGTTCTAATCCTGGCTGGACCCACAATATTTGTAATGGCTTTTCTCGTTGCCACGTTCAGTGGTATCACCCGTATGTGATGGGAAAAGAATGTTGAACCACAAACATATCCCACCCACCCACCCCTCGCCAGTCCAGACATTCCGGTCCACTACCTGTAGCAACGTCTCCAACCTCTTCTCCCTTTCCTCTTCTCCACCGTCTCCTGAATCTACCCCTCTTAGTCGCTCAGCTTGAAGTATATTTTCTAGCTTCTCTTATAAGCTTACATGCGATCGAGGGCGTGTGGGTGTCACGTACTCGTGATATTGATATAGTGTTACACTCAACGCGTTGGGTTTTGTTTTTGTCATTTTCTTACAATACAATACAGACCACGCTGCAGGGTGTGTTTCACTACATCAATACCGGGATTATACATAAGTATATTAGGCACAGCACAATATAATACAGTACAAAACAGACAACTATGCGTACAGCAGTACACGGGTAAGCAGAGCAGAGGTTGGAAAAAAAAAACACACATACAAATGACAATACAATAATAATAGTAATAATAATAACATTAATAAGTAGTAAAGGATTGACACAGCATGCGTTAGTACTGTTCCGAATGGTAAGCGGCTATTACTCATTTTGTAATAGTGGTTTGAACTGCAGGCTTGGTATGGTATGGTATGGTATGGTAGACTTCTCCTCGGCGCACATATCCATCTCTGCTGAAATGCTCACGGCGCCGCAGGGCTGGAGGACGAAGCAGTGAAAGCCTGCTGCCGTTAAGCGCTACTTTGTGTGCAAACCTCCACCCTGCTATTCACTCTGGTGCGTGCGACAGTATTTCTGTTTACCACGCCACCGGCCACAGCCTACTCTTCTTCGAAAGATGAACGTGGGATTTTTAGCGTGCACACTTGATGTTTGTGCGTGCGTGTGTACACGAAGGCGAGACGGGCACCGCAAACGAGTCTGCACATGGATTAGACTCGATATGGGAAGGAAAAATCCCACCATATTCCTGCCGACCGGGGACTCGAACCCGGCAGCTCAGGATCCGAAGTCGGATGCCTTAACCACTAGACCAAATCCCCTTCATGCAAACATTACATGCATTAATCAATATGATTATCAACGCGTCAGTTTTGTTAGCTTTAAAGTAGGAACAAGTGTCTCGGCATTGATGATTCAGACATTGATGTTACACCTCATTCAGGTCTGTGTACACACAGTTTAGGTATGTGTGTGATTCCCGCTTGGCGTCCCGGGCTGGCAACGAAGCTGTGTCGATGTGTCATGTACTTTTGACAATGTGGCGTTTGTTGTTAGAAAATGGCAACATGAGGGGCAGGCGAAACTGTTGGGCCAAGTTACAGGCCTTGACTACAGCTGTGTCCTGATTACTGAACAGGCAAAACGTGTTGCAAAATACCGGCCCTTACTGACACTGTGACATTCCCGGAAACCACGTCTCGTCCCGAGTCAGTGCAGTAAAGACTTGACCTCCAAATTCAAGCCGTTACACACCCATGCACAAACGGTACAGTTCTGAGCGAGTTCGTCTCACCGTTCCACTCGTGACTTCTTTCGGACACCCCGGCTAAACTGACAAACCAAAGTATTTGTTCAAAATGTGCTTGGTTGATGGTTGGGTGCACTCTTTTCATACACAAGCAGCTTGCGCCCGCATGGCTATGGAATGTTTACGCATATTCGTGCTCGTATTGACTGACAAGTTCAGCTTGTCGGCTCGGAGACATCTCAGTGTGTCAGTGTATATAGATGCAGTCGTAGCTGAGTTGATACGCCGTCACTGGTGATAACTGATGTAGTCACATGGACTGCTCTGATAATTATCTCAGTAGGATAGTTGTCTCTCCCACCAGGGATTCGAACCAAGCAGCTCAGGATCCAAAGTCGGATGCCTTAACCACTACAACCACTGGACCCAATCCTCTCTCTCTCTCTCTCTCTCTCCTCTCTCTCTCTCTCTCCGCGTAAAGATCTGTAGTAGTAGTAGTACGTGTAGTAGTAGCAATTAGACTGGGTAAAGATCTTTAGTAGTAGTAGTAGTAGTAGCAATTAAACTGGGTAAAGATCTTTAGTAGTAGTAGTAGTAGTAGCAATTAAACTGGGTAAAGATCTTTAGTAGTAGTAGTAGGAGTAGTAGTAGTATTGGGGAAACAAGTGCATCTACGCATTCTTGGGTTTGTTGGGATTTTTAAAGATAAATCCATCAGTCCTAGTTATTATCTGGTGTGTCATAAATATTACCAACAGACTGCGATTCGTCATGACCGCATGGATTTCGTTTATCAGCCAATCACTGTCGTTACCAGTCAACACATTGCAGCACTGCAATAACCTGCGTATACTCCCGTTTGTGCACCCCTCTTGAGGTTCACGTGATTTGGAGGGAGGGGGAGGGGGTGATATAATGTCGCCACTGAATTAAACACAGTGACACTGAATGTCGAGAGACAGAAATTCAGGTCACTGTGGTTTGCTGTCACCCTCGATTGGCACGGTACGAGCAAACCTGTTTCCCTGCGTGCACTAGTTTCGCGTGTGATATATGACCCTACAAACCTTGTCTTTCGCTTCAGTCAGATCTTGTGCGGCTAATCTCTTTAGAAGAAGCTAGCAGTCGAAACGTTAGACGAACACTGCCGGCTACAGATCTGTCGCTATTCTACTCAGTGAAAATTTAACATGATCACAGCACACTCGCTCAAGGAGAACATTTGACAGCATCCTTCCTCTTCCTGACCTGTTCAAGTTCCCGCCTGATCCTTATAGACAGGATAGTCAGCAGGTCAGCAGCAGAGAACATGTCTGCTACGATATGCATACACTCATGTGTACGCCATGGGGCGGTCGGTGGTCTAGTGTCACCAATGCGAGAGGTCAGAGGTTCGAGTCCCACTCGGGGCAAAGAATTTTTCCTTCTCGTATGTGGCACCGTTCATTCGGGCCAATCGTCGGGGGTTCTCTCCGGGTACTACTTTGCTTTGGAAATGTTCAGCCCACCAAATCTGAAAAAATAAATGCACTTCTAAATTCCGAAATTTACCTAGCTGAGCTGACCATTCGCACCACGTGACTGTGATGTGTTTATGTCCAGTGTGTGAGAGAATGCGTGTGATTCACGTGAGCGTGCGTGTTGGGTTCAGTTCGCGGCGCTTTGAGCCGATTCATGAAATTGGGTAAAGCGCCTATACAATAATAATTATTATTATTAAACCTCACTGAGAAAACCAACCTACTGTGTACGGAGCGCAGCTGTGTATCGCATGAAAAGACTCAACGACGCATAGACACCCCACAGAAAATGTTGAGCGAAGCTGAGCGTGCATAAAATGACCCAGCAGTTTGCTTTACATGCGCTTTAGAATTAAATGTCAAACACACACTGCTCTTGTGTGTCCTCGCTTTGAAATTACTTGGCTGCAGAGAAAACAGTTTTCGCTTTGTTGGTTCCGCTTGTGAGTAATTCTGTACGCTCAAAAAAAAAAGGGGGGGGGGGGGGGGCTAATGCTATCATTTTTTAATGCTCGCTGATCGTTCTGAGCTGTTTCCGTGGTAACTATCATCACACCATTTAGACACCTGCACAGTGACAGCGCTCCAGTAGTGTAACAACAGAATTTGACTGCTGGACCGCTCGCGCAAAGTGTAAATAGCATAGTATCGCATTAAGTGCTGTACTAATCAACAAGCTAGAGTAATCCGGGCGTACATGCGTGTGCACTCACGAGCGAAACTGTTCCGAAACATAAGTTGGCTTAGGAAAGCGGAATCAACTCTCGTTTAATGATAAGTTAGAACTGAATGCATTACACAGATGCCTGCTGACTGTGTGAACAAGAACTGTGACGGCCGAAGCTCTGTTTGTCAACGCTTGCCGGCACGGCTGCCACACAGACAGTGCTCTACACCACGCGTTTCGGCTTCATTTGCTCATGCAAGTGTGGCTCAGTTAGTATGGTTCGCACCTTTGGGCCGTATAGGGCGAAATATACCAACGCAGCCACGCTCATTTAGCAGAGTTCGCCTGCTTAGATCGGTTTAGGGTTAGGTTTAGGTTTAGGGTTAGGTTTAGATTTAGGGTTGGGGTTACCTTGTGGTAATGGTGCAATCGCTATGTTGTGTAGACGGTCGTAGTGTAGGTGCAAATGACACAAGAGGGGGAACTATACCAACGCAGCGCGTGTGTATATGTCTAACTGGTACGATGCTATATACCACCGGAACAGCTGCCAACGATTCGTGACAGACCAGAAGATGGATCTATTGGCTTACATGACACTAATGCTAATTTCAAGAAAACGGTATAATATATTACTATTAAACATAACGTCGCGTATGACACCCTAGAAATGCTTTAAAATCCACTAAAAATCACAAAAACCCAGCAGCCAAAGACTCATGGGTAGAGTAAATTTGTACAAATTCCAATATTCCGGGATTTTTTATTATTTGTTTTGCAATGTTAGCAGCGACCACATACCCCCCTCATTGCTCTGTCGTCTGCCAGCTCTTGTGCCAGCCGCGCATGAATACAAATAGTCCACAAGCCAGGCTCATTTTTCTCTAATTTTACTATTACCTGGCATGAAACTTATTTATAAAGCCAACAAAAAGCCCCAGATTGCCATTTTTTTTTAATTCTGCACACAAATTTAAAAAGTGGCAAAAATTTTGTACTACACGTATATTTAGCGTAGTTGCTACTACATGTCCAGGAAGCTATTAGTTTCCTGTAGCCATTAGATCGGACGGAACACAATTAATTATTGCACTGTCAGTGTTCTCTCTTTCTTGTCAGATTCTAGCAATATCCAATATCAGGATAGTGGTATCATTGTTCTGACCATAAGGAAGTTGTTACTTGGATTCTGAGTACAAGTCGTTTCAGGTTGGAAGGAAAGTGTTGCAGGGAAATTTTATTTCATCAACAATATCCTGATTTGTCAGGATTGAAGTCAAGGATACGATCTGCAAAACTGAACCAGAAGTTTTAAAGCTTTAACTCATTCTTGACGGGACACTTCGATCAAAGGTTCATCCATGCATTGCACACCGCTCATCAAAATTGAATTCTCCATTTTTTTTATTTTTTTTTTAGTCAAAATCAGTAGAATTGCCAAGTGCGTGTGTGTCTTCAATGAAGCTTGCTAGAGAGGTTTGTTTGCATGTAGTCAGTGTACTGCAGTTTCATGGGGACAGGTCCAGGCGTGGGGAGTCGGTGCAAAGGCAGCCCCAGTCACAATAGAGTTAAAGAACATGGTAACTATAGCCTCGTTCTTTGTGAATTGTAGAGTTTCCTGTCGTGAGTGATTTTGGCAAGATTTTTGAAGCGCCCACTTCTTTGTCAGATATAAATTATCCTGTCGAAAGTAATTTTGGCAAGATGTTTGGAGTGCCGACTTCAAGCGTTTTTTCCCCCCCATGACACGATATTTATGGCCAGTTTGAACGGCTTGAGAAAGCCTCAAGTGTTTACTTGAGTCTGCTTTCACGTCAAAGATCAGTTTTAACGCCTATCGGAACCTACCGCGGTATACTGAAGAAGAAGAAGAAAGAAAGAAGAAGAAGAAACGAGAAAAATAAACCTTCAGCTGGCTTCGGCTGGGGAGATTCAAACGCAGGTAACTATACGCCGCCATATAACCACTACACCACAGGCACTGCATGGTCCTACCCGAAATGGAGGAGTGGACGGGGGGGATATGGAACGAGGGTTGGAATGGTGGGAATGGGAACAAAACCAATAAAATAGTATTCAAAAACAAACGGGAACAACAACACCACCGAAAACAACAACAACAACAATAACAGCAACAACAACAACGGGTTAAAGTGAGGATTTCCTGTGATCGTCGTCTGGTTACGCTGTCACGAGACACAGCAAAAGTAGGGACGCTTTCTTCCTGTTATCTGATATATATGCCGTTATAATTTATCTGTGTTGTCAATCTACATTGCGATTCCCGTACTACCGTGGCATTTGTCTCCACCTCCCCCCCCCCACACACACACACACTGAACCCTCCCCTCTTCTACCCCCCTCTCCCCGCCTCTCTTCCGATGTCTCCCGAACATGCACCGCCTTCGAGGGTCACAGTACAAGTCCCAGTGGTTGAATACAATATGTCATGCTAACTTCTGTTGACCCAAACCAGGAAGGAAACTTCGGCACTCCAAAATCCCCTTGTGGTCTTTGCGGTTCACTGAGAGAAAGAGTCCGTTGTTCTGCACTGGCAAACACACACACACACACACGCACACGCACACACACACACACACACACACACACGCGCACGCACGTACGCACGCACGCACGCACGCACGCACGCACGCACACACGCACACACACACACACACACGCACACACACACGCACACACACACACACACACAGAAGGGGGGGGGGGATCTGGTCTAGTGGTTAAGACATCCGACATTGGATCTTGAGCTTCCGGGTTCGAATGCCTGGTGGGCGGGATCAGTCCATCTGACCACATGTTTTGTTTGTTTGTTTGTTTGTTTGTTGTTGATGTTGTTGTTTGTTTGTTTTTTGGCTGCGACGGAGACATTTTCATCGTAAGATTTGGGTTCTTTTGCTGGAGCGACCGTTCATGGCCTTGGACATTTTGAATAAATCATATTAACTAAACTCCCACCTTTGTGTTCTTTCAGAATATCATGGCGGGTTTACCAGAACAAACGCGAAGGTGGTCCGAACCAGTTAACCTGGCAGATGCCGCGCAACATGTTCCGGTGTTGGTTCAGCTGGACGAAGGCTATCGGGGATCCACGGTTGAGACGAGCATCTCGCAGGGCGACATCATGGCCTTGCAGAGCTGTACTAAAGTTCAAGGCCGCAATGTCGTGCTTGCGCACTATATGGTGAGTTCTGTTTTCGCGTTTTTTTGGGGTTTTTTTATTGTTTGTTTGTTTGTTTGTTTTTTTAGGTTGTGCTGTTCTGGAAAGCATTTTGTCGTCAATGCAGTTTGCATACTACCTCTGTTTAATGAACTATAAAAGACTACTTGTCATTATCATTATCGTATGTGGTGGAAAAGGACGTAAAACCCCCAAGCACCCACCCCACCCACCCCATTATCATTATCGTTAGTATCATCTTATCGTCGTCATCTGCAACGCACTCATTTTTTTTTTTTTTTTTTTGGGGGGGGGGGGGAGGATTCTACTTGTTATCATTATCATTATCGTATGTGGTGGAAAAGGACGTTAAACCCCCAAACACCCACCCCACCCACCCCATTACCATTATCGTTATTATCATCTTATCGTCGTCGTCTGCAACACACTCATTTTTATTTTTTTTATTATTATTATTTTTTTTTTTTTGGGGGGGGGGGGGGGGGTATTTGTTTGTTTGTTTGTGGGTTGTTTTTTTTGGGGGGGGGGAGGGGGGGCGGTGGGGGGAGGGGGGGTTGGTGGTGGTGGTGGTGGGGGGGGGGGTGCTTTCTTTGGGTTGACTGTTTGGCTCTAATTACACATAGCACTGGTGTAATGTGTTAGCTTAGTTTACATGTCACGGTTTCTGGTCAAATGCTAGATAGTAGTTTTACATTACTGAACGAGGTACACTCTCTTTTTGTATTTGAAATTAGGCTTATAATGATTTAGTCTTGATTTGCCCCTTCATGTTCTTTTTTCAGTTAGAAACAAACAGAGCAAGTATAATTTACTGTTTTGTCATTGAGGATTGCCCTGGTTTTTTTTTTTGTTTTTTTTTTAAACGAGAATGGATCGATGTGCATGCAGCATGGGGCCTTGAAATACAGGAACAATCCGCAGTCGGCACATTCACAGCGGTTTAACTCAGCTATTCTGATGTTTATTGGTTTGGCTGGTTGGTTGGTTGGTTGGTAGGTAGGTGGGTGGGTGTTTCCCGTAAAATATTGCTATTTTCTTAATCTGTTGTTTTAGTCTCTCTGTGGCTGCATGTGTGCTTTCTTTTTCCAGCATTCTGTGCATTTCCTTGTTCTCCCTTTGTCACATTTTTTGGTACTCTATGTGAGTTATGTAAATATGTCAAAAGACTTGTATCATTCCACTGCGATTTACCGCAACAAGAGTGTGCCGACGCAGCATGGTTCATCATCATCATCATCATCATATTTATACAGCGCAATTCTTGAAAACACATCAACTCATTGCTCATTCACACGTCACTAGCACGCACATAGAAACACATCCTAAAACAGCAGGCGCCACGGTTATATGAATCAGTAGAAGGCAAGTCGAAACAGATAAGTTTTAAGAGTTGGTTGCTGTCTCACGCTGGCAGAGAGCAAGTTCCAGACTTTTTCTGCATCTCTGCATGTCCACCATAGTTTTCGACAAGTTTTGTATGGTGTTTTATCATACCTCGCCATCACACTGTCGACAGCGTTACGGCATCCTCAGCTGTATATAGTTCATGTCAGCCGACTGTCATGAGCGTTCCTTCCTTCCGCGCTCGTAGGTGCTCATCACTACATCAGTGTATGCTGGGGTGTGCTGACGAGTTTTCCTTCGTACATACCCCTACATTACATTTTGCTGCCCCAACTCTTCGCCAGCTCCAGTGGTATTCCTCCCAGGTCATGGGTGGGATCCACGGAGGGCTCGGAAGCTGGGAAATTTTTATTATGCGTGATGATGAGGATGAGGATGATGGTGTGATGATGCTATGGAGGTCCATGTATTTTTGCGGCTGCGTGAGTTTGTTGTTGTTTTGCTTGTGTGTGTGTGTGTGTGTGTGTGTGTGTGTGTGTGTGTGTGTGTGTGTGTGTGTGTGTGTGTGTGTGTTTCGAATTTTTTCCAACGTGACTGCTCGACCTCCGCCCCCCCCCCCCCCCCCCCCTTGGCTTTAGTGGGATACCATCCCATTTCCTTTCCCCGTAACGTTTCCCTTGACCCTCATTGTCTCGTTATTTGCACTAAGGGACATTACGGGGGACTTGTAAACAGTACAAAACAAATTTCGTGAACAGAGAGAGGGTGACATGGAGATGGGCGCCTCACTGGACGGTGAGATATACCGCGCGCTCATCGTGCTGCCCCTGGACCACCCAGACCTTGCCGAGCTTCAGGTCAAGATGCTGGTGGACCCTGAGGGCGAAGCTTACCAGAACTGGGTCAAGGTCAACTTTCCCAGAGACAACTGGAAGAACAGGGAACTGGAAGCCAGGCAGGCAGTAGGTAAGGAGTGATGTGGTGGCTGTAGGTGTTGCTGTTGGTGGTGTTGGCTGTGGTTGTGGTTGTGGTGGTGGTTATGGCTGGGGTTGTATTGTATCGACCGGCTTCTGTCAAGGATGCGAAGTTTGCTGTCTTTGCTTTAAGTTTTCGGCAGATTTACGTGTGTCGTAAACGGATATTTTTTTTCAGTGCAGTCACAAATGTTCGCCATACAGAGTCGACGGACTCTATTAAAACCGCTTTGAAATCTCGTTTCTTCCGGGTGTATTATACAGACGAACTTCTCTACCATCACTGTCACCATCAGTGTCATTATTACGATGTGTTAGGGTGTATCATAGCCGTGTGTATGTAGCGTGTATTAATTATTAAATTTGGTAGTGATAATTAACTGATATGAAACTTCAGTACTACGCAACAGTCGCGTTTTGTTCTCCATTGTGTGAATGAGCGCTGTTCATTTCAGCGTGTGTGTTAGGTTCAGGTCGTTACGCCTTTGATAAGATAAGATCGGAATAATTCATTGCCATGTTCTCACTGCTTGAAAACAATCAAAACAAAGGAATATGCTCTCACACACAAAAAAGTTTGGAGTTCGAAATCCCAAACATACTGCCGCTCAGCCCCGGCGATGAAACTGTTTAAGGATGCACCGACAGAAATAAATAAAAATTTCTGAGGGTGGGTGGGTGGGTGGGTGTTTGGGAGTTTAAAGTCCTTTCCACCACGTAAGGGTGATATCGTAGACGGGCCAACGAGAAAAAGACCAGGCCAAATATTTGGCCCCAGCCGGGGTTCGAACTGAGGATTTCTTGAAGTTAGGTTTAAACACACATGTATACCACACACATAAACAAAACAGCAAAACAATTCGAAGATCCAATGCATTTTTTAAAGTTACGGCCGAATCATCTAAAGCAGGCTGACATACTTGGCGCTTAAATGACCGTCTCCACAAAACATTGAACTGGGATGAATGAAATTTAGCACTTCGACTCGCGTTACGGGATCTGCGTGAAGCGTCAAGTCAGTGGACGTGTACTGCCACTGCTAAAACAGCTTCAAACGGTTTATGAAACAGGAGGTTGGACTTGCACAGAGTATGTGGAACTAGTCATGCTTGTTTCATCCGACTTTCACTGCGGGCACGTTCATATCTAATGTAAATCAAGTTCTTCAAAAGACAATGTACATCAAGAAGACTCATTTGCCCATCTGTGTTGTCATCTCCAGCGCAAGAAGACATCATTGTCTACGCTAATCTGGGACCAGTCAAGCCTGCTGTCAAACCCCGCGGGCCGAAACCGGTAGCGCTGAACAAGGTGCCCCCAGAGCCCCCACCCAAACCCTCCAAATCCCCGGACTCTCCCATGTCGGAACTGGAGAAACCCCCACCGCGCCCCCCTAAACCCACTACGCTGGGCAAGTCGGCCTCGTTTCCAGGTAGGAGCAACATGTTGCTGTACTTTCTTAATTTTTGTCCGTTGTTGCTGGTTTTTCCCTTTCTTTGTGCTGTTCTCCTTCTGCTCGTTGTGGTTGTTGTTCTTTTTCTTCGTCGGTCCTGTTCAAGATATTCATGGTGTTTTTCTTCGCATGTTCTTGTTCTTGTTCTGCTCTGTTCTGTTTGGTTTTGTTGTTGTTTTTCCTCATCTTGTCTTCGTCTTGTTCTTTACTGTGTTGTTCTTGTTCTCTTTGTTTTCTTTGTTCTTGTTGTCTTGTTTTTCTTGTTCTCTTTGCTCTTCTTGTTCTTTTCTTTGTCTTGTTCTTCTAGTTCTATTTGTTCTCTTTGTTCTTCTTGTTCTTCATCTTCTTTTCGCCTTCTTGTCTTTGTTCTCTTCTTCGTCACTGATATATTTTGTGCAAATGACGATACGCAGGAGTAGCGTTCATTAGAAGGTCTTGATAGTCAGAAACCTTGGCATCTTTGTCTGTATTTTGTTTTTTTCGGGAGCTTTGCCCCTTGTCTAACGTTGTTAGAAGTAGTATGTTGTTGGTGTTAGAAGTACTACACGTATACAGCTACTGTTGCTGTTAGAAGTAGTTTGTTGGAGGCAGTGATGCTGGGTCCAACGTCTGTCAGTCAGTTTGTTTGCTGTCATTTTGGCCGTTTTTCCCCTTACAAAATTTCACCAAACAAAAACTACATTATTTTCTCTCACAGCGGGCGCTTCCCCCAGCCCGGTCCTACCACCACGGCGAACACACAGTGAGGACAATGACATCTATGAGGTTGATGAAGAAGGCGAATTTGCTTTTGGTGGGGGGCTGGGGCTGGGTTTTACATTCGCTGATATGGCGATTGTTAAGACGGATGGCGACCTTCCCGTGTACACAAGTAAGTTACTCTTGGAGCTGAGTGTGTGTGTGTGTGTGTGTGTGTGTGTGTGTGTGTGTGTGTGTGTGTGTGTGTGTGTGTGTGTGTGTGTGTGTGTGTGTGTGTGTGTGTGTGTGTGTGTGTGAGAGAGAGAGAGAGAGAGAGAGAGAGAGAGAGAGAGAGAGAGACTTACTGGTTTCTGCAGCTGTCATGCCTTTGTCACCAGGCTTGCACTTTTCAGAAGACATTTAAACCCTATCGCTCTCATTACCCTACCCTCCCCTCCCCCCTTCCCACACACACACCCATCTCCCACCCCACCTCCGTTTTCTCTGTTTTTCTTGTGTGAACGTTCCTTCCCAAAAGTGAATTTGTCATTCATTCAACTCAGCTGCCCTTATCGCCGCCTTTGTGTTCTTGTCTTCTGTCAGTGTATCACAGATTAGTTTAGTTCTACTTAAATTTGAAATGCTTTCCTTTCTCAATTTCTACAGTTGATGATAGGCCTCCGGCTCCTATTCCTCCACGAGAAACAAAGGTAGGAGACATTTTCTGTCACTGTGGAATAATAATAATAATAATAATGGATGTTTATGTAGCGCGTATTCTTAGTGAGCGCTGAGCGCTGACAGATCTAAAAAGAACTAAAAGAATGAAATAACTACATGAACTAAAAGAACTAAAAGTGCTATTAAAAAGAAAGCAGCACAGGACACACACACACGCACACACACACACACACACACACACACACACACACACACACACACACACACACACACACAGACACACACACACACACACACACACACACACACACACACACACACACACACACACAGAGTTCATTTATTTACTGCTGATGCTGACTGCTGAATAAGGTCGTTTTAACGCTTGGGACTAAGTCTGTGTGCCTGATGGTTTTGTTTTGTTTTGTTTTGTTTTGTTTTGTTCAAAAGGGTAGGGTTCTTGCAGTGGATGTTTCTGTTGGTATTTTTTAAATATGTGAAAAGTTATGGAATCCGATTGTCATGTGATGCAATCCGACTGACTTCAAATGACCAGGGAAAACCCACAGAACTGAGCGCTTTCACGGAGCATAGACTAGGTTTTTTTGTTTGTTATTTTGGTGGGGGGTCCTTTATATTGCATCCTACTTTTCATTGTCATTGCTGCTCAAAGCATTTACCTTTTTCTCGTTGCTGTGTGTAACTAGCTTAAGCTGAGAAAGTTAGCTTGTTAGACAGTTACCACTGCCTGCAAGCTGCTAGCCTTTATAGCAAGTTTTCGGTATTGAGTATGTAACACACACACACAACACACACACACACACACACACACACACACACACACACACACACACACACTCACTTCCTATCGACGAACGTCTGCTTCTGAAAGTAACTACGTGAACATTGTATCTGAACCAGCAGAAGGGCACACTTGGCAGAATGTTCTCGAAGACTTTTCTTGACATGGTGAGTTTCAGGACCGTCTCCTTACCACCCGTTAGGCACCGCTTACTAACGCTTTATTTTTTTATTTTTTATTTTTTTATTTATTTAATCATTTGTTTTATTTATTTCATCGGTTTCTGAAGGGCTTCCTCAAAAGGGAGACAAAGTCTCCATAGCCACTTTGAGAAAATTAAAGAAGAAAAACATGGCGGTAGGTCAAATTTAGCAAGTTTGAGATTTGTTTTGTTCATTTTCGGATCCTTAAACAACTAATACAACTTCTGTGAAAGCTTCTATGCTGAATGTAGCTTAAAAACAAGTTAAAAACATGAGCAAAGGGTACAACCAAATTGGCATGATTCTCACGTTACACTTTACCGACCATTTTCTCAGCATGGCTGCTTTTCAAGTGCACTTTTTTTTTAAACAAACATATCTCAGGCATACACCCTGTTACAGAAATAGTTTTATACCAAAAGCACTTTTCGGTGATACCAGTAACGTTATGTGCCCCCCAAATACCCTCTGTCTCCCTTTTGTAGGAACCCTTCACACTTACTGAAATTTTAACTAACAAGCACGCCCAGATATGCACCGCGTAGCTTTGTAAATGTTGTGGAGGTTTTTGTGTTTTTTGTATGTTTGTTTTTGTTTGTTTGTTTGTTTAATCACCAGAAACAGAAGACAGGTTTGCAATTATGTATTAGCATTTAGTGAGCTGTCTTGTGTATGTATTCAGTTCTCATAGTGACTGTGGTTTGTTTTAAACAAAACTACGTAGTAAAATGTGCCTTCCCGTTGATTACCTTGTCCTACACTTGCCCCTGCTTTTGCACCTACACTTGCCTCTATGCTTCTCTCCACAAGCAGCATTCTTCGGGTATAATCACGTTATTGTATGAACAGAATTTTTGCACAATGATGATGGTGATGATGATGACGGAGACTTGGTATAGCGCAGGGCTCCACCATAGCTGAGTGTTCACGGCGCTTAACCTTAAGGAAAAGGCTTTTGAAAGAAAAATAGTCTTTAAAAGAAAGTGCAGGTGATTACTTGAATGATGCACTGAAGAGATGAGACGTCAGGCGCTTCCGGAATGCGGTGAGGTTGACTGCCTCCTTCACTGACTCAGGAAGAGAGTTCCACAGTTTGCGAGCTGCATTTTTTTGAAGGACCGTGCACCAGACCTTTGAACTCTGTCGGTTTTATCGAATGTTAATTCTCATTTAAAAATTATCACTCAACTCATATGGTATGCTCACAAGGCAAAAATAAATTTAGATCTACTAATCTACTTACATCCAAGTTGACACTAAGGCACAAAAGTACCAAAACACACAAGATGGCTAACAGCCTGGTTCGTAGATTCGCATGTGCTGATTAATTATTGGTGGCAGCAGAAAATACACATATGTACATACCAGCATCTATACGCCAGTGACCTCGCTTATTGGTTACTGTCTTACCTGATGTCTGTGTGACACGCCTTGAGATTTATCATGTCGGTCAAATTGACCTCTGGGCTATTATTTTGCGTTCGGTCAGGACGCTCTCTCCTAGTCCAAAATACTATCCACCGTCTGTCATTTGTCTTCGCCAGTTCCGGTGGTACTCCTCTCAGTTCTGTTGGAGTCTGCGGAAGGTTCGGAAGTTGAGGCGACGTTTACAAAGCATGGTGATAGTGATCGGCAGACATTTTTTTTTCCAGGATCTTGCGGTGCTGTAATTTCTTAATCGGAGTAGGTTTTGTATGGCTTAGGGAGCCGTTTCGGCGTACGCCAAACTGAACATCAGACGTGTTTTTTGTTCATTCTGGTTGGAAGATTATTTGACGTGTCGCATGAGACAATGGGTTGTGCATCAAGTGATGTGATGCGGATTTTATCATTTTTATTATTAATAATAAATAAATAATATATGGTATTCGTAGGGCGTATTTCTTTAGAATAAAACTCAGTGCGCCGATCACTCACCGACACTCACACACATTTTACAACGATGGACAGACGTACACTGGTGAACCAGACAAGTTACGCAGGAAATTACTGGAAGGCTTTGCGAAATAGGAACGTTTTAAGATTGCTCTTAAAAACAGACAGAGAGGGCGCATTTCTCAGATTCGCAGGCAGAGAGTTTCATAAGGTTTGTGTTCGACAAAACTGAAAGAGCTCTCGCCAGCGTCGTCGATAGTGGTACTGGTGGTATAGTGGTGACAATGAAAATTGTGTCGACACTCGAGGCGAGGTTTTGTTCCGGCGGTTTTGTGGAGTCGGTGCGTATTTTCTCTTGTATAGTTGCCGGATAAAGTTAAACGATATAATACACATTATGTTCATGCATCCGTTTCGTCTTCTTTCCACTTTCGACAGAAATACAAGGAACACAAGGAGGCAGGAGGAGGGATGTTGAAAAAGCTAACAGAAAACATCTATAAAAAGTTTGCAGGACCTCCAAAGGCAACAGACACACACCCAGCCCAAACCAAACCTCAAAATGTCTACTACTCCGACGCCAACCTTACAGGTGCCAAGCCTTCGCAGCCCGCTGGTGGCAGTCATCCTGATGATGACGACGACGACGATGATGATGATGATCACGGAGATTACGTCGAGGTTGATGTCAGTTCTGACGAAGACGAAAATTATACGTTAATCGACGAAAGCAAGATGGTGGACTTTGACGACAAATCTCAGAAGAGGTTGAGTCAAGAACAAAAAAGAAGAAGCGGCGGAGGCAAGAAAGACAAGAAAGGAGCAGGCGCCACCCCGGGTACAGGCAAGCAGAAGCCCGGTAAACCCACCATGCAGGTGTACCCAGTACAGACCAGTCCTCCGTCATCACCGATGCAACCTCCCCTTCATGCCATGATGGCGCCCGCCACTGAAGAAAGAGGTGAGTGTGATATTATTGTTGATGTTGGTGATAGTTCTGGCTACCTCGGGGGAATTGGCTGGTTGGTACCTCGCGGGTTTGACGTCCTTTTCCACCACAGAAGTGCCAAAGACGTGGCAACGAGAAGAAACCCAGCACACATTGCTGGCTCTTAGCCCAGATGGTAATGTTCTGGACGGGGTTGTGAGGTCAATTGTGAGGATGCTTTTAATTTGTGCTGATTTGTTTATCTTTTTGTTGTTGTTATATTTATTGTTGTTGTTGCTGTTGTTTGTTTGTTTGTGCTTTGTTTGTTTTTGTATTGTTGTTTTTTGCATTTATTTGTTGTTGTTGTTTTTTTTTGGGGGGGGGGTGTTCTTTTTTGTTTGTTTGGGTTTTTTGTTTTTTGTTTGTTTGTTTGTTGTTGTTGTTTGTTTGTTTGTTCGTTTGTTGTTTTGTTTTGTGGTGTTTTGTTGGTTTTTTGTTTGTTTGTTTGTTTGTTTGTTTGTTGTTGTTGTTTTGTTTGTTTTTTTTGTTTGTTTGTTTTTGTTTTTTTTTTGGGGGGGGGGGTGGCTGATCATCTTCGTACTTACTCAAAGAAGGACAATTTTTACTGAGACGCGTTGCTGATTTGGCAGTGTTTATAGTGTTTCGCATTTGGAACTTACGTGCTGCTATCGTTCCACTCTTTACCCAGGGCTACAATTTCCTCCAATGGAGACGATGTCCGTTAAACAACTGTGCAACTGTCTTGAGAAGTGCGGCATGCCGACGTTTGCACAGATTTGCAGACAAGAACGTCTGGACGGCCGCTTTCTCCTGACCTTGACCGACGAGTCACTCAGGAAGGCGCCATTTTCTCTCAGTGAGTGGGACATCACTAAACTTCAAAGAGTCAAACTGGGCTGGACTCCGAGAGATTCTTTGCCGGGATAAATGGCCTGACAGAATTGTCGTCTTTTACAGCAATGAGAACATTCCGTCCAAGCAGGCAGCAGCTGAAGCCATCAAAATCTTTGGGATTTTTTTTTCAACAAAGACAAAAAACCAGTGGTGAATCGATGCAAGTGTAGCTTTCGTCAGGTTATCAAGCTGACCGGGGATGGAACTCTTTTCTACTGCTACACGCACTGGGGTGACCGTCCACGAGAAAACCCGGCGTAAGACGCACGCCGCTGTTCCGAGCTAGAGGCTAACAAAGGTCAGCGGGTGCTATCTGGTCGATATTGAGATTTTGCCAAAATCAGGTAGTTCAGTCCTTAAATTATGATGTCTTGTTTTGCACTGTAAAGAGCAAGGCTGTTTCTTTAAGATGGCAAAAAAAAAAATTGGAAATTTTGCACTTAAGCCGGGTTTTCTCATGGAAGGTCGCTATCAGTTTTGACCCAGTGTGAGCTGCACAGAGACAGCTCCTTGCAGACTGTTGCTTGAGCAAAAAATGTGTCGGGAAAAAAACTACAATGGTGAACCATTAAAGGTGTAGGTTTCATCAGTGTGTCAAGCCTTATAGGACTGAAAGTCCGTTTTGCTTCCAGAGACAATGCTGCTTCTTGTGGACTGTTACTTAAGAGTAAGAATGGTGGTGAACAAGGAAACAACAATGGTGAATTACTGCATGTGTAGGCTACGCCACTTTTGTCAGTCTGACTGGATGAGGTAGCATGTTTTGTTTTCAGAGATACAACTGATCCGGGGTAATTTATTCAGACAGCTTCTTGTAGACTCTTGCTTGAATAAGTGGTGGTGAACATGGAAAAAAAACAAAAAAAACAAAACAATGGTGGATGAGTACAAGTGTACATTTTGTCAGCTTGTCAAGCTGACTGGAGGGGAATCAAATGTCCTACTTATACAGGCCATGTTGACTCGGGGTAATCTTCATACAGACAGCTTCTTGCATACTCTTGCCTGAAGGAGAATTGTGTTCAACAAAGGAGCAACAAGTAAAGTTGACCGGACGTGAAAGTCTGTTCTGCCGCTAGAGACAATGCTGACCCGGGGGGGGGGGGGGGGGGAACTGCATGCAGACAGTTCCTTGATGATTTTTGCATGAGCAAGAATTGGAAAAGAAACGACGATGGTGAATCAGTAAAGGTGTAGCTTTCATCAGTTTATCAAGCTGTCTAGAACTGAAAATCTGTTCTGTTTCCAGAGGCAAGGCTGATTTGGGGCAATACTCAATGATGCTTGAATTAAAATGGTGTTTAACAAAGAAACCACAACGGCGATTCGGTACAAGGTTTCGTCAGTTTGTCAGTTTGTCAAGCTGACTATTGGTGAAAGTGTGTTTTATTTCTGGCCGCAATAACGACCCATGAGTAATGTTCAGGCAGACAGCTTCATGTAGATAGACTCAATCAAAAAGCTGAATCAAAAGGGTACTGAACAAAGAAACAAAAAATGGCAAATAAGTTCAGGTTATCAAGTTGACTGAGAGGTCATATGTGACCCGTTCTCACAAAAGGGACCATAAGTAGAAAATTATCAATGTTGAGATGTGTGCTACTGGTTATGCAGTTTAATTCAACATAAGAATGAAAACTGTACTACTAATATTGACAGAGATATCAGCAGTTGAAATTGGCTACTCACAAGGCGGCCATACTGACCCCCGGCACTCTATTCGCATGTAGCGGCGTTCGGCCTAGCGCGACTTACGGTCCCTTTTGCGAGAACGGGTCATATATAACCTGGGGTAATCTTCATCCAGACAGCTTCATGTATACTCGTGCTTGAATAAGAATGGTGTTAAACATAGAAACAACGACTGTGAATCAGTGCAGCGACTGGTTTTTATCAGTTTTTCAAGTTGACTCGATGTGAAAGTCTGTTCTGCGTCTAGCGGCGGTGCTGAACTGGGGGGTAACAGTCGTGCCGGCAATCCTGTTGCAGACTGGAAAATAATGCTGCTTGGCTAAGCCTGCGTGAGAAATAGACTGACGCGTGCATCAGATGGGGACTTTCACAGACGTTACTTCGGACTTCCTCGATGTCGTCCGTGTCGTATACACTACGAGTAGGCAAATCATCAGTACGTAGCCTCGACCATGACTATCTGGTACATACAGCCTCTGACTGCGCACCGTGTACTCATCGATTGGACAAACCGTTCACCATGTCCATGACCGGTTTGTGACGCAGCGTTTTGTACTGCGACCTAGACCTTCAACTGTGTGTTTGACCATGAAAAACTACCATGTTCCCTTGCAGACGATAGGGCGTCTCATTAACTGGGTGGGGATGAATAGGGGAAGGAGGGGGGAGGGGGGAGAGAGAGAACATTAATTATTTTAAGAGGCTAGCAGTACACCACATGTGTCAGAAATTTGCCTCCTGTGTTTTAGGGCCTCTTAGAGGCAAAGGCAATAATTAGTCACGCTTTTAACTACAGCTTTACTGATACGTTGATGTCGGGGATGCACATGTTGAAAACACCTTGTCATTGTCACTGCCGTGTACATGTTTGTGCTTGTGGTTGTCAGTGCCTGTATACGGGTCCCAAAACAGCCACGGCTTCCATTGGCAGGTTGGTGTTCTCTACATGTTGCCGCTTGAGTCCAGGTATCGCTATACACGTCCGCGAGAGCTTCTGATTAAAATAACTCGTTTTGTTGATTCACACCTCACACTTTGCGGTATTAGGAAGTACAAGACTCACAATGTCTGTAGTGTCATCGATGTTATTAGTTTAAACGTCCGCGATAGCTGCTAATTAAAGTTATTCATCTTGTTGATTCACGTCTCATACTTCGCGGTACTAGGAAGTACAAGACTCACAATGTCGCTGTTGTCATCGATCTTATTGTGATCAGGTTTATTGATCGAACCTGCCTGTACCTGCACGTCCTCTGCAGAGAATTCTGCAGCTTTTCTGTTTATGTGCTGAAGTGTATAAATATTTTGTGCCTCAATTTGAACAGTGAAACTTCTGCTGTGTATAATAACTCTTAGTGCCCTTGTATACAATCTCGCTTTCTTTCTCTCTCAGTCGCGAATTAGCCTTTGTGGCTTGCGCGGCTTTAACGGCTTTAAGCCTTAAAAACTCTCTCTCTCTCTCTCTCTCTCTCTCTCTCTCTCTCCTCTCTCTCTCTCTCTCTGTGTGTGTGTGTGTGTGTGTGTGTGTGTGTGTGTGTGTGTGTGTGGGGGGGGACTTCAGCTTCCCTACCATCACCTAGCTGACCATGATTACAGTATACGCCGGTTATAAGAAACTCGAGGGGGGTGAATTTTTTGGTTTCTTATATCCGAGTTTTCTTATATCTGAAAGTCGGATATAAGAAAGTATTTTGAAAAATATTTCTTATAACCGAGTTCAGTGAAAAAAAGGTTTAAAACATTTCTTTTTTCTCAGTTCGTGTATGTTTTGCATTAAATTAAGAAATATCTGGTTTCTCTTAAAGACCTGCACAGAATATATATATATGTGTAGAGTTAATATACACCAGTGCGCTTGTGTCCTTCAATGTCAGATTTTTTTGTTTGAGGGTTACTGTTTTTGCTTCCCAACTGTAGCGCTGGCGGTCATGTGGTAAGAAAAAAACAAAACAAAAAGAAAAAAAAGAACCCAACCAAACCAACCAACCAACCAACCAACCAAACAAAAAAGAACTAAGGGGGGGGGGGGGGAGAGAGAGAGAGAGAGAGAGAGAGAGAGAGAGAGAGAGAGAATTCCCTTGTATTTATAGGATAAATTAAAAGTGCATTATGTATCAACTTTTGATCTATAAAACACTCGTCCCATTAGAGTATGATATGCGATGCTTTCCGTGTTTAATTTGGCTGAAAAAAAGCTGCAAATTAGCTTTTTTTCTGTTGGGAGGGGGAAGGGGGATGGAGGAAAGATGGACCACGTATATTGTCAAAGAAAGGAATTGATCAACAGTTAGTCTAATACTGATAGTTTTATTCTCCTTAACGCGAGCCCTGTAGACAGAGACAGACATACACTGAGAGAGAGAGAGAGAGTGAGCTCCCAATCAGGCAAAAAAACAAAATAATAATAAAAACAACATGTAACAATAGAACAACAAAAATGCATCTCGTATTTTTTCTTCTTGCCAACATTTAATTTTGCACGGAACACAATGGTAAAGAACCAATTCAAGAAAAGGAAATCATGCGCCATCATGTGCCTGTCCTAAGTGACGTCAGACCTGACCTGTTTTCTTAGAATGAGTGAAATTTTCTTGGAAATGTACTTTCGGTTTCTTACAATGAGTGAAATTTTCTTGGAAATGTACTTTCGGTTTCTTATATCCGAGTTTTTGTATCAAGCGGGACAAGAAATTTGCTTTCCTAAAACCGAGTTTTCTTATAAGCGAGTTTCTTGTATCCGAGTTTTTGTAATACATAATAAAGAAGAGTTTGGCCGGGGGGAAAAAATTCGTTGGCAATAACCGAGTTTTCTTATATCCGAGTTGCTTATATCCGGCGTCCACTGTATCTCTTTTGACATAACCGTGTGTGCTTTTGTTTGGCAAGTTTAATATTAAGCTGCTATGGTGCCTTCCAGTTACATTTCCAGTGTTGTTTGTCTCCTTGTTGTGTATCTTACACCTGCAAAGCCCCTAGAGATGATGTCAGGTGAAGCGCTATAGAAATAGCATGCATGCAGGCCGAAGGACACAAATACACAGGGCCTCAAAATGCCTATATATTCCGTATTAGCATCATGCATCATAATGACCCCTAAAAATGCTTCAGTCTAGAAGCAGTTACTACCATGAACAGACCTTTCAAACGCACGCACCTGACAGGAGTTTGAAAAAAAATCTTTCCGCTTAGGCCTCACTGGAGTAATGCACGTCTACTTTCTCTTTAGGCCCGAGAGCCATTTCACACAAATGCGGGGAGCCGGGGTGGCCGAATGGTAGAGCGTTGGACTTCTAATGCTCGGGTCGTGAGTTCGTATCCCGGCTGGGGCCAAATGTTTGTGCTGGCTTTTTCATTGTTGCCCTGTCTTTGATATCACCCGTATGTGGGAAAAGGACGTTAGACCCTCAAACACCCACCCCACCCCGCCCACCCCCACCCACCCTTCACACAAATGCGCTTGCGTCACTTGTGCTCGACCTCTGCGCAAAAGGTCCAAGCTTCACTGGCAGCTTGCCTCTTTTTGCGACCACCTGGCATGCACCTTGACCTACATAACACAAAAATCACGAAAATCACGCTTTTTCATGACAACAAAAATCACTACAGACTAACACACTCGCCAAACAGGGTACCTCAAATAAACATTAAACATGACCCCACGCTCAATTTGTGTCCTTACGCCTGCAACAACTGAACGTTTATTGGCAAATCATTTGTTTAGTTGTGTTGGCGAAGGTTTCGCTTAGGAAATATGATACTATAATATGATACTATATGGGTTTATAGTCTTTACAATAGGGAAGTTTGTATTAGTTTCTCGCAATATTCCTTTCCCAGGAGCAAGGAAATGGAAAGGGAAGTAGAGGTGATATGCATGTTTCGTGATTTTGCGGTCTCCCATTGTAAATCATAACCACGGGCGTCGGGTTTGTTGCTGGAACGCGAGTGGGAATTTCTGCCCATAAAGTTGATGGCAGCTCGTGGGACACTTTAGGATGCCCACGCGTGCTTTTTTTCAAAACACAAACGAATTTGTTCCTGCATGCTCGCGGAAATTCAAACCAAGGACAATGCTTTGTATTGACTGCCTTCTGACTCAGCTGTCAATCGGTGCTTTTCATAGTGAAACTTTACTCTGCCTATCCACCATAAACTTTGCCAGTGAGAAACTGTCCGGGTATTGTATCGGTAAAGCCTGCTTTTATCTGGGCACAGCGCGCGAAACACACGTGTGCACATCATAGTCGTTGCGCTCGGTGTGTTTACTAACTCCAAAACTGAACACAGCTGTGCTCGGTGATAATCGATTGAAGATGCACTGTCCGCCATGTTTGCGCGCCGAGTGACGTTAGTACAGCCAGTCAGAATCTGTTGTGGAAACCACAGTCACAGTTGTGGCTATTTGAAATCCAGGTTGCTGTGATGAGGCCACGGCGGCGGAAACCCCCGAAAACACAACTGTGTCACAACAGTGGACCGCACTGTGGCGCTCCGCAGTGTCCAGTCAAGAGCCGGCTTAAAGATCTAAGCTCCCAAGAAAAAGCTTTCCGAAGTGCGAATTTTTTTGTGTGTGACTCCTTCGACTGTGCATAATCCAGGCAACTCTGTCACAGTTGCAGAGTTTTCAGCGCTTCGGGGAGCCTTATAAAACCAGAGCACGAGTTTGCCGTGACAGTATTTGGCTTTTGGTCAGTGAACGAGA
Source organism: Batillaria attramentaria (assembly GCA_018292915.2). Classification (NCBI taxonomy): domain Eukaryota; kingdom Metazoa; phylum Mollusca; class Gastropoda; family Batillariidae; genus Batillaria; species Batillaria attramentaria. The sequence continues at coordinate 1,320,354 of JACVVK020000127.1, read as the reverse complement.
CACATCGCTACAGTGTCTAGCGGATGTTCAGTGCTGCACGATCTTTCTCGCTCAGTGTCAAAACGCAAAATGAGCTGCGAATCAGGCTGCCTTTGGCTTTTAATGGGGTTTCAGGGACGCTGAAAACTCTGCAACTGTGACAGAGTTGACTGTGCTTGCACGGTCGACTCTGTAAAATTTCTTCACACATAGGAAAGCTTTTTGTTGGGAGCTTAGATCTTTAAGCGGTTAAGAAAAGCTGTTGACTGGCGCTGTATTCGAGATTAGAAAGTGCCACCTACATTATTATTACGAAAGTATACTAGATACATAAGCTGAGACTAAGGCAAGTTCAGGGACCAAACGGTAATACGCGCTGATGGGAGTCACGACGTAGTAAGTGAGACTAGAGCTAAGTCTCAGACTACTCTAGTCTCTTTTCGTTCATCAGGCTCCTAAAGTGGCGTAGGTTCAGGGCTATTTTTATCGTGACCTTGGCCGTTCCCGGTCACTCCTGTACAGATCATGTACGTGATGATAGTGCCAGGGGCATACAACCACTCTACAAACTATTCATCAGTTTAATTAACACAGTTACAAATGAGACTGAAGCATGTCGTAAAGGCGTGCTGAACGTTAGTAACTTTTTTTTAACCCTTTCAGATAATGCTGTTACAGTTTGTGTTGCTTTTTTTTTTTTTTTTTTTTTTTTTGGCTTTGTGTGGTAGTTAAGTTCATTAACATTCTCTTAGTTTTGCCTGTCTGGTTGGAAAAAAAAACCCAACAACAACAACAGAAAATACTGTCTTAATCGTTAGGTCTATGTCAAAATCGCTACAAATCATGTAATATATAAGAATGCCAAATAACTCAGAATTTAATGAGCATTGAAAGATATGTTGTTTGATCATAAAGGATATCTAAATACCGTACTATCATATTTGCGTTCATATTGTTAGGGGGTGTTTTTGTTTTATTCGACACTAATAATTAAGTTTTAATTTGATTCTTGTCAATAATCCGCTTCAACAATGAGCTAGCTATCAACGCTGCAGGCGCGTAGGAAGATGCTGAGAGGAAGGGGGGGGGGGGGCCCACTAAGTCGGGTGAGCCATACGGCCGGGGTGAAGAAGGGTGGGGGGGGGGAGGTTTTGGTTTGTGTGTGTGTGTGTGTGTGTGTGTGTGTGTGTGTGTGTGTGTGTGTGTGTGTGTGTGTGTGTGTGTGTTGACTGCCAAGGATTGTGTCCTGCGACAGCAGAGCAGGGGAGCCCCTTCACTGGTGGGCCCCCTCTCCTCTTATCAAAAGCAAAAGCCCAAAGATATTCGGGCCCCCCTTCCAAAAATCGAACGAGGGCCTGGGCCCCCAGGGCCCCCGTCGTTCCTACGCCCCTGCCGCTGGAATTTCCAGCATTTGGTGTGAGAGAAGGCGTTGTGTAAATTCTACAGCAAAACACTTCCCGTAGAGAAGAATTCCCTTTTATTGTTTGAGTGAGGAGAACTGTAATTTAAACTGCTAATGAAGTTCCTGTAACATTAAACGAATGTGTGGAAAATTATTACAGTTTAGGGCCGCACAGCACAGCCTTGCTTGTCTGTACAATGTCAACATCTTTTTTTGGAACAGCTGGGTGCTCCTGAACGCCAGAAAGTGGCATGGTATTGAAAATCACCTGACCAGCTTTAAGCAATTTGTTATCCTTGAGTTGCTGAAACAGGTCTCTCTAAGATTAGCACTAACTGTTCGTCCAAAAAGTTGGTACAAGACCTGAATTGTCATGTACTGCTGCGGCTAGGGTAAATTTTACAAAGCCTGTAAATTGAAACTTTAAGAATGAAAATGGTCAGCGGTTTGTAACTTTCCTCTAGATGTTTCTCCGACATTTCTGAGTAAAGTTTTATGAAAGCCTACTCTGTGTGTGTGTGTGTGTGTGTGTGTGTGCTTGTGTGCGTACTTGGTGGCGTACCTTCGCACACGTGAGAACTTGCGAGTTCTTGTGTGCGTACGTGTGTGTGTGTGTGTGTGTGTGCGTGCGTGCGTGCGTGCGTGCGTGTGTGTGTGTGTGTGTGTGTGTGTGTGTGTGTGTGTGTGTCCCCTACTGATAACCTGCATGCTGGGGCGGACTGTACTTGTAGTAGTGACGTGAAACACCGACTACCCAAACAACCAAGACATGTATTTTCCAAGCTGTTTGGCAAGGAAACAGACGTAGTGAGAGCAGCAGAATATAGATGTAGGTTCGTGCTGGCGTCACACGTCCTCAGTTCACACGCAAAATGTAAACTATTTTAACACTTCTTTCCCGGCTACACACTCACTGGCCCTACCGACGCTCCTTGCAGGTGGGGGGCCGGCACTGGATGGAACACGAGCCGCGTCAAAACGCGAAAAAAGTAGAGTCATAGGGCATGAGCGACAGTTTGTTTTACAACAGCTTGAGTAGTTAGTGTTGTTGTTGTAGCGGTTGCTGCTGGTTGTGTTGATCTCAAGTGTTGAAAACAGTGCATATTTTGGTGATCCCTTTCCCGTACACTAGGTGGGAGTCGGACGGCTCAAACGGTTGAGCGTCGGACCAGAGATAGTAAGTTCTAGGGTTCGAACCCCGAGAGGCAAACTTTGTGCAGGATTTGTTCAGTGATCCTTTCTTTGGAATCATCTTCGTGCTGGACAGAAGACGTTAACCTTCAAAACATCCATCCCCTTTGCAAACCGTTAAACACTCTTGAAGCTCCTTTGTGAGTGAGTGCGTGTGTGTATGTGTGGGAGCAAATGGGCAAGAGTAAAACTGGAGGTGCCTGTTTAACTACGTGTGAAAATCTCACTGTTATCATGCAGAAATACAAGGTCCCTTGACTTTCCAACATGTTGACCCCCCCCCCCCCCCCCCACACACACACACACACACACTCCGCCCCCTCCCTGTTCTGTCAAATTCCTGAAACTTGGACATTTTTCTTCGTCTTTGAAACGACCACCCTCATTCTTCAAAACGTTTTTTTATTGTATTTTGGAGCTCTCCGCTGAAGAAGGTTTTTGTAATTCAGAATTTAGTTATAACGCTTCCCATATTCCATACTTCAAGCTATGACGCTTACTGCTTGCCCTGCGGTCACCAGAGTCCTCCCCACCATGCGCGGGTACCGAGGGAGGATTGCACACACCCGTAGGCAACGATCCGCGTCATCAATCACCCGCTAACTTGACAAGTAGAGGACCCCTTTCCTCCAAAGACCAATGGCCTGAGAGCGGGACACCGTCAGTGGCTTAATTGCTCTTCATTTAATTAGGGTCTTTCGGATCTGGAGTAGGGTTTGACGAAGAGGGGAGGGATATGTACCAACAATGACATAACGAAGAAAGAAGAGCGAGCATCATCACTAAAACTATGAACATTCATTTTGGACTCTTCAGTTTCGTGATTTTCGTTGGAGTATACATTGGAGAGGTGAGTGAGTGATGTTGTTTGTTGTCTTTTATGATTCAGACTCTTGCAAACAGGAGAAGAGCAGATCATGAACTTTTGACGCGCGTGTGCGGCTTATAACGCGTGGTCGCGAATTTTGCCATCTTGTGAAAGTGTAAGAAGGAAAGGCGTGTTTACTTGTAGATAGACACCGGTTAGAGGAAAAAACGAAAACAACAACAACAACAACAACAAAATTCATATAACTTACGGCTTAGGGTATACGTTATAATACTGTTAGAATTCTTCATCTGAAATTGCTGGAAACATGTTGTGGTATATTTTATAACTCTGTTAGAAATCTTAAGCTTCAATAACTGGGAACTTTATAACGTTAGAATGCTGTATTCTAAATTACTGAAAACAATACCTGTAAATGATTTCTCGAAAATCGTTTTCGGTGAAGCAACATTTCTGTTGTCTGTAAAGGCGGAAAAATTTGGTCATCGTCTGACTAAAAGAAGGCAAAAGGATTCCTCGTGTGTGTTAGTTTTCCTTCTACAACGGGTATTGTATTGTGTTTCTTGGTTGATTGTTGCGGCGTTATATTGCTATCTTATCATCTTTCAGGTTTCGCTCAAAACGCTACACAAGGGAACACGCCCAGACAGTGAGTAAAGTGTTTGTGTGTGTGTGTGTGTGTGTGTGTGTGTGTGTGTGTGTGTGTGTGTGTGTGTGTGTGTGTGTGAGAGAGAGAGAGAGAGAGAGAGAGAGAGAATCACAAATCATGAACACTTTTTTTAACGTAATACAGTCGGTTTTCATACCTGCCGTTGCTAATTCTAACATCTAGCTAACTAGTAAAGGAGAGAGAGAGATAGAATCTTGACGGATTAGATCTGGGAAAGTAGGTGAACGCTTATGACATAATCTGATCCCTCCAGGTGTTAAACGTAACCGACCAGCGACGGTCAGCTAAAATTATTGACCCAGTTTCAGGAAACCTAGTTTCAAAATTCGGCGAGTCAATTTTGTTGAAACCTCTTTCTGTAGGGCAAATTGAGTTAAACTTAGTCAGTCACTTTGGCGTCATTTTGATGGCCCTTTAAAAGGTTCCATCATTTTGTAATCTGAATTTGATTTGAAACCATTTCCTTACATATACGTGGGGCCGGGGTAGTCGAATGGTAGAGCGTTGGACTTCTAATGCTCGGGTCGTGAGTTCGAGCCCGGCTGGGGCCATTTATTTGTGCTGGCTTTTTCATCGTTGCCCCGTCTTTGATATCACCCTAGGTGGTGGAAAAGGACGTTAAACCCCCAAACACCCACTCCTTACATTTACTGCCGGCATGTATCATCTGATCGTATAACTGGGTCTAAATTGGTTCAGTCATCTGCTTTCTTCTTTAATCTAACTAAAAGAATACCTTAATGTTTTCATATGACAGCAGATCACGACATAACATTATTTTATCCAGTAGAAAAGGAAACGGTAATGACTGCGAAGTGGTTACAAGTTAAACTTTGTGAAAGTTAAGTGGTTTCTGTCCCTTTTATGTCGCTTTTATTTATTTATCCAGTATTCAAAAATTTACCGACTGGCAAGAATATTACAGTCACAATCATACAAAGTTCATGTGTTCTTCTAATGGCTTTGTTTTTACATAATTATTAGCTTAAATAGCACACATGCCTAAGTTGTCTGATGCGTTTTCTGTTTAATATACACTACTGAGTGGGTTTAATCATTTATCGAGTGAGTTAGAATGAAACGGGGTTATTTCATATTTGCTAAGCCAGGTTAAGTTTTGGAACAGTTTCGCTCGTGAGTACGCCTGTACGCTCGAAATACCGTATCTTAATTATTAGTACAGCTCAATGCGACGAACTTTGTACACTTTGCGCGCCAACATTCACATTCTGTGACTGTTGTTACACTACTGGAGCGCTCAGTAAGGTCGCCGGGTCATCGAGTACGCTTCTGTTGGCTCAATGTCAGCACCACAGACGCTGTCACTGTGCAGGTGTGTAAGTGATGTGATGATAGATACCATGAAAACAACTCAGAACGATCTGTGAGCATTGAAAAAGAATGGTATGTAAAAAAAACATACACGACTGTGCTTAGTGTGTCTCTACCATTCATGTGTCATAAATGACACTTCTTTCAAAGAAGAATGTGTAGCACATAATTACATAAAACTACATCAAACCGCAGTATCATGTGTGCATTTTTTTTTTCTGCGCACGTCAAAAGAAGTCAGTGTAATTCAATTAAAAAAAAAAAAAAAAAACTCGATCGATCCATCACTTAATTAACGAGCCCTAAGGTTAAGATCTCTGACGCCTTCTTCTTTAGCTTCACTAGTGTGATTTGACGGTCAATGCCACGTGACACTTTGAAGTCTGAGTGGACATGTATGCATGAGTGATTGCGTCCATCCGTCAGAAAGGATTAGAACATGTCTCATAAACGCGTTACGCTTCCCTGCGTTTAGCAATGGGTTTGACCATCCGCAAAAGTTAGATTTTGAATTACAGCCGAGATTAGATCGAAGGCTTCGTCTTAGTCTCTTAGAGTTCATGCAGGAAGTTTCCTTGTTTTCATATTGAGTTGTGCGGTGTTAATCACATTCAAAACACACGTGTTTATACTTCTGTACTCAAGCAGCTCTCTCTCTCTCTCTCTCTCTCTCTCTCTCTCTCTCTCTCTCACACACACACACACACACACACACACACACACACACACACACACACACACACACACACACACACACACCATGGAGCTGAAATTGATTTTTAAAAAAACACATCACAACTCGATCATAAGGTATAACGAATTTAATTCAACATAACCCTAACACACTGTCCTCACGTTGTACATTTACCATCAATATTGTTCATTTGGCTGCCTGAAAGAAACAAATTTCACTCTTTTGAAGTCACAACTCCCAAACACCCAACCACCCACCCCGCCCTCTTTCGTAGTCACCGGTTCTGCGCCGTACGAACAAACCAAAATCAAACAACACCTTTCCAATGGAAATTTTAATAACTTACTTTCTCACTTAAACTCCATAATGATGAAATGATTAATTGTGACCCGTTCTTGCGAAAGGGACTGTAAGTCGCGTTAGGCCGAACGCCGCTACAGGCGAAAAGAGTGTCTTGGGTCAGTATGGCCGCCTTGTGAGTAGCCAACTTCAAGTGTTGATATCTCTGTCAATTTTAGTAGTACAGCTTTCATTCTTATATTGAATTGTACTGCATAGCCGGTAGATTGCAGAGACATGCATATCTCAACTTTGATAATTTTCGACTTATGGTCCCTTTTGTGTCGTCTGCTATATCAAAGGCAGGGAGCGAGAGCGGGCAGAAGTGGCGGTTACTGGCGACGTGGAGCACCATAATGACGTCACTCTTCACGTGACCACACCCTTCTCCACCCGCTCCATTCGTCTGAAGCGCGTGGAACAACCGGTACTGCATGATCAGCTGACCACGTTCACCGTGGTAGGAGAGAAGGACGGGGTGCCAGAACTTCGCTTCGAAAACGTTTCGGTGTGTATCCGCAGAACACAATCAAAAATCAGGTTTGTGTGTTTTAGGAACGCCAAGTTCCATTTAAAACGCGTACGAAAGTCAGTTAAATGAACAATAATAATGTTAGTTAGTTAGTTAGTTAGTTAGTTAGTTAGTTAGTTAGTTAGTTAGTTAGTTAGTTAGGGCTTAACGCCGCGCAAGCAACAAAGACTGATTCGCGGGGAAAGAAAGGTCTTCCTCCGCCAAGTCATTAAAAAGGTATTTACTTAAAACCTTATGTAAATATATATTAAAAATATATCTGGTTTAAATGAGACGACATATCTTTTATCGATTCCCAAACTTATCAAAGGCTTCACAATAGAGAAGGTTAGCCAAGGAGAGTCTGTAGTGTTTACACAATAATAATGAACTGGAACAAACTAATAGCTAAAAGTGATGCAAACAAACCGGCAAAACCATATCCTTTTACAATGTTGTCAAAGCAGATTATGGAGGACGATACTGGTGTCGTCTGAAGAAACAGGTCACAAGTAACATTGTAACGTAGGCTGCTTAATAGTTTTAATTAATGATTTCAGAATTGAATGTGCGCATTTGGACGTTCTGTCAAAATGGGACATTTGTAAATTCCGGACAAAAGAGTTCTGCATTTGCTATAGCGAAGACAACAAACGTTGTGAGAGATGTACGCTACTACTGACACAAGAAGAACTAAACGTTATTGATAGAAGTTTGTCTTGTAATCCAAGTAATAACTGCTCACCCCACGTCGATGATCACTGCCGTATGGATTGGCCACTGCCGGACAAATTAGCTACTTCAGTGACTTTGAGAGGACGTCATTAGAGTGACGTAACGCCACTGAATCCTGTGTCTGAGCACAGGTCAGAAATCCAGTCTTGCTCAAGCCCCATTACCACAATGATCAACTTGAAGTCAACAAACGTAGACAGAAAAAGTCCCAGCTTCACTGGCAGCTTGCCTCTTGTTGTAGCCCCCTGGCATGCACTTTGCCCTACAAAATACAAACATCACGAAAATCACGATGTTTCATGACAAAAATCACTGCAAACTTGAAACTAGTACACTGGCCAAACAGGGTTCTTTAAATAAACACTGCTTCGAAAATGGCGTTACAAAATGTATGAACGACATTTTTTCAGAGAGAACTACACAGAAAGGCTCGACAGTTTTTCTGTGACCTTGACACGGGAGCCGTGGTCAGCATCGTCAGAAAAGGAGACAACACCTTACACGTGGTATGTATCACTTTAACATGAACACAGTTATGATAATTTATACATGTACAAAAAGTTTCGCCTAAACAGTCTACTATAAATTTCCATGCAAAAAAAGTATTGGCTATTTGGGTATTTACGTTAAAGGTTTAAACTTCTACCAACCATTACAGTGGAGAACAAATGCCAACTACTGACAAAAATTGCTCGGCTGGTTACTCAGAGTTTAACATCGGTGCCACAAGCGTGATTGGAGACATCCCTGATCAATGAGCAGGTTATGGGGGGGGGGGGGGGGGGGGAGGGAGGAGGGGGGTGGGGAAGACCGCTACCCTAACTGAACATCCCAACGGAACACTATTCAATCAAGACAGACGGACAACTCCATCACCTTGTGTTTACTATTGTAATAATAATTTTAAAAATCTGTATTGTGTGGCCGCTTTTACCCAGTTTCTTGAACTGGCTCAGAGCGCCGCGAGCTGAACCCAACACGCACGCTTACGTGAATCACACGTATTCTGTCACACACTGGACATAACTCATTACAATCACGTGGTGCAAAGGAGATATACTTTAAAGTTGTAATGTCAAAAGTCAAAATTCGGGATCCTGCACTGCCCAGAAAATTACAGTTTCAAATACTGACCAACTCACACCGTCTGCTAAACAAAAACCACCCAATAACGGTTTCAAGTAGCTTACATGAAGGATTAAAATCGGTCATTTGGACAGCAAAGCGTTATTTATGGAGGAGTTTGTGTCAGAAAGGCCGTAGTCTCGCATATTTCCGAAAGTGCTTTTGTTTCCTGTCTCTGGGGCGATCGGTGGTCTAGTGATTAAGAGACTTGTCACCAGTGCGAAAGGTCGGGGGTTCGAGTCCCACTCGGGGCAAAGAATTTTTCCTTCTCGTACGCGGCACCGTTCATTCGGGCCGATCGTCGGGGGTTCTCTCCGGGTACTCCGGCTTCCTCCCCCCCCCCCTCTGCTTTGGAAATGTTCAGCCCACCAAATTTGAAAAATAAATCCAATTCTAAATTCCAAAATTTAAATAGCTGAGCTGACCCTTCGCACCACGTGATTGTAACGTGTTTATGTCCAGGGTGTGAGAGAATGCGTGTGATTCACGTGAGCGTGCGTGTTGGGTTCAGTTCGCGGCGCTTTGAGCCGATTCAAGAAACTGGGTAAAGCGCCTATACAATACTCATTATTATTATTATTATTATTATTATTATTATTATTATGTCTCAGCTGGTACGACACTCGCGGAAAGTTTTGCGAGACCAGCGGACAAACCTATTGGGCCTCTGGCCATCGTAAGCACAGCTACTTCGAAAAGTACACTACTGCGGCTTTATCCATTCATTGGTTCTGTTATTCTCCAGAAAGGATTCCTTGACCACAAAACACGTATCACTCCTCCGCATGACACCAGCGGACAACCAGATCCCAACAGCAACACTCCGCGAGAGAAACGAGATCTTGATGACGTGTCGCACTCTGTGTGGGCGGAGGATGACAGCGTGGAGTGGTCGATTATCTCCCGGCTTGCGATTACTCCCCCTGACCGGCGTGGAGCTGGAGACGACGACGACGACGATGATGATGACGAAAGAGATGACGACGATGAAATTACACACGAGGATGACTATTTAGAAGGTGGGTGTGACACTATTCACCAGAACATCTTAGTATGGCTCAGATGGTATAGTTCGCCCGTTAGTGGGTGCAAATGTATACCAGTCAATTCCGTCGATATTTCGCATAAGGTAAAGTCGCAGAACGAAGTCAGCGGCCACGTGACTTCACCTTACCAGACCCCGGAGTACATTTGCACCCCCTCCCGTGGACGACTGGAGTTTATTTGCCCCTCCTGTGCATGACTGTGCATGACTGTGCATGACTGGTAAGCTGTCCTTACTTTGTAAATACATTCTTAACTGGCTGACACCGTACACTATTGTCACTTCTTAATCACACAATTTGCTGATGATTATATTTTTGTCCCTATACTCCCGCAGTCCCGGCAATGTTCAAAGACAAATCGCTGTGGGTCCGCCCCTCACGATCAGCCTCTCGGGCCAACAGAAGATCATCCCTCCATGACGACAGACGTCGGCGTCGAAGGAAAAGAAGACGACGACGTCAAGCTCTTCATGAGATGACCATGAACCCTTTTCGCGCCACCTTCTCCTCTGCTGCCCCACCCTCGGGCTTCACGTCTAGCGTCAGACCCGGGGGTGGGGCTGGGGGTGGGGGTCCCTTCACTGGCACGTACGTTGTGGAGGTGATGGTGATGGTGGACGTGAAGACCTACTCCGACTTCGACTACGACGCCAAGAAACTGGAAGACTACATCATGCACTTTTGGCAAGCGGTCAGTGTGATCCAATTCAATTCAATGTAACTCAGAACATTTCAATTCATTTCAGTCCAATTCAGTTCCAGTCAGCGCATTTCAAATCAGTTTATTTCATTTCAGTTCAATTCAGTTCATTTCGGTTCATTTCAACCCATTTGAATCCGTTTCAGTCCATTTCATTTGAATCCGTTTCAAATCGTTTCTTTTCAATACATTTCAATTCATTTTATTTCAGTCCATTTCAGTTAAATTCAGTTCATATCAGTATAGCTTTGATGTTCTCATACGAAGCAATTCGCTTGTGACATAAACATAAAACACATCACACTGACAAATAAAAACAATCACAAAAGGTGTTTTTTCAAAAGGTAAATGGACAGATTGGTTGTCGAAGGGGGGGGGGGGGGGAGGAGAAAAGGGAGGGGAAAGATGTCTCGGAAAGAACTACTCGGAAACCAGATCCAAACTGGTCAAGATTGTAATTTTTCAATGATCTCCGACACTTGTTTACAGGTGAATCTCCGGATACAGGCAATTATGGACCCGAGAATTCAATTAAAAATACGATCGTATGGGAAGATTCTGGTAACTCTCTCTCTCTCTCTCCCTCTCTCTTTTTTTTTTTTTTTTTCTTTCTTTTTTTAGCGATATGAGCAAGGGCATGTTACAAGTGATATTTCTGTCGTACAGGTTTGAAATACACACACACACACACACACACACACACACACACACACACACACACACACACACACACACACACACACACACACACACACACACACACACAGAGTTTATTAGCCTTTATTTGGTAACTGGCTGTGACGGCCTTCACCAATAAACCACACGTATTCCTATTCTGTTTTCTGGGATGTCAACGTGTCAAAACTGAACGATCTGCAGCATCATGTGTCCTGCCCGGGATACGCACACAACTTGTCATTCAAAATTCACATCTTAGCTTCTAATACAGCGATGTATCATCACTTTATCCTTCTACGCAGTGCTTGTGGTCATTCAAAATACATAATTATCTAAGCTTGTTATATAGTGATATATATTGTCACTTTATCCTTCTACGCAGTGCTTGTAGTCATGCAAAATACATAATTATCTTAGCTTGTAATACAGTGATATATAGAACTTTATCCTTCTACGCGGTGCTTGTAGTCATGCAAAATACATAATTATCTTAGCTTGTAATACAGTGATATATAAAACTTTATCCTTCTACGCGGTGCTTGTAGTCATGCAAAATACATAATTATCTTAGCTTGTAATACAGTGATATATAGAACTTTATCCTTCTACGCAGTGCTTGTAGTCATGCAAAATACATAATTATCTTAGCTTGTAATACAGTGATATATAGAACTTTATCCTTCTACGCGGTGCTTGTAGTCATTCAAAATACATAATTATCTTAGCTTGTAATACAGTGATGTATATTGTCACTTTATCCTTCTACGCAGTGCTTGTAATCATTCAAAATACATATAATTATCTTAGCTTGTAATACAGTGACAAAATTAATATTGTCACTTTATCATTCTACGCAGTTCCCAGGATTCCAGCAGTTTATTGAAGCGAGCCGTGTGAGGGTTGGAACCAAAAACTTGGTGTCGCTGGCGGACGTGGCAGAGAGATTTCGGAGCTGGTCCCAGAGTTACGAGAGTAACATCTTGTACGCTGCTCACGACGCCGCGGTTCTCATGACAGGGTACGCACAGTGCTTTGGTTTGCACCATACTCTCGTTCGGGCAAACCACTCCTTTAGCCGTGCTTCGCTTATCACGATTACCTACTGTTGCTATGGGTGTTGATTTTATGTTTCCTTTTGTTGATAAGGGGGAGGTGGAAGGGGCGGGGGGAAGGGGCGGGGGCGGGGGCGGATTTGTTTCAAGTGGGGGGTAGGAGCTAAGGTGAGCGAAGATTGATTGCATTTTTGTTGTTATTGTTTTTTGGGTGTTTTTTTTTTTCACGAGATAAAGATAAGGGTCATGACACACGGTTAAAACACGCTCCGGAGGAAATAGGGCAAAGGTGTGTTGTAGCCGCGTGCCACACGAGAAACATGGAAAAACACCATGCTCGCTGCTTGTTCGGACTAAACACACTCCCGTGTAATATCAGCCTTAACTTGTCATGTTTAGCTATTGATGCTACTGTTGCTGATTTTATGTTGTTTTCTGTTGTTGTTTGGTGGGTGGGTGGGTGGGGGGGGGGGGGGGGGGGCGTCGAGCTAATTTGTTTCAAGTGGGGTTGGGACTTGACAAGAGTGAAGATAGACTTCTTCTTTTTTTTTTTTTGGGGGGGGGGGGGGTCTTCTTCTTGTTCCTTTTTCGCGAGAAAAATCTAACAGAAATCACGAATGAAGCTGCTATTCAATGTTTTGTACTTGTTGTCGCTGTTGTCACGCAGTAAAAATCAGTTTCTTTCTATTGCAGGGAGAACCTGTGTAAGAAAAAACATGATGGGTCGTGCCCGGACAGTCCGAAAGGTTTGTAGTTTGTACTCTAACTGGAATGTGGACACTTTGTTCAGCCAGAGTTGTCGCTTTTTATGTTGTTTCCATAGTAATGGAAACAACATAATAGGACGGGCTAAAATTTCCACGTTCATAGGCAAGCATCTGTGGTACAAACGCACGTCACTGCCGATCTCCCGCAGAGACGATTATGCAAGTGTAACTCTGACAATGACGTAAGAAAACCTGCGTCATCGATGCTGGCATGTATGCTGTTCCGAACGCGTTTCTTCTCCTCACTGAGTGCCGTCTGTATGGATGTGTGTGTGTGTGTGTGTGTGTGTGTGTGTGTGTGTGTGTGTGTGTGTGTGTGTGTGTGTGTGTGTGTGTGTGTGTGTGTGTGTGTGAATTGTGTCCGGGCCCGTTTCTTCGAAGATACTTAACCGAATGGCTTCAAATTTGGGGTATCCAAATTTATCAAAATGTTACATTAGACGATTCAAGCGTGTGATGATTGCTTAGGTGATTTGGGAGTTATCGCCCTTTTGAGACAAGTTGGTTGTCTTTCGTGTACAGGCGTAATATTTATTTAAATCACTCAATTTTTTGGCAGTAGATAGCTTGAATACGGACTCTGAACAGAGTCACTACTAGAAAATGGTCGCTCTTATAGTTTTCATGTAAACCGAGCCTGAGTTGACATTGCATGTGAACCCAGTTCAGATGCCTATTTCTCCGAAAATACTGAACCGATCGATTTCAAATTTGGGGTTTCTAAATGAATCACGATTGTTGAATAGAAGGCCCGATCCAGGTACGATTGCACACATGATTTGCGAGTTATCGCCCTTTTAAAAAAAAAATGGCTTTCTGGCGTTTAAAGGCGTAATATTTACCTAAACCACTCCAATTTTGGGACATAGATAGCATGAATACGGACTCTCAACTGAGTGAATTTTGGAGGTTGTCGCTTTTATACTTTTGGCGTAAGCCGTACCTGATGAAAGTGCTGGTGAACACACTTTAGATCTCAAAATCGCTCCTACTATACATAGATAATGAGCCTGGGGTGCCATAAAAAATATACAAAAAAATTAGAAAAATTCACTGCAGCCGTTGTCGTCAGTTGACTCGAAAATTTGTACTCGAAGCACATTTCCTTTACACAAGCCACACGCCTCACAAACATCGCAGAAAAGGCACACGCGCACTGACGCAAAACTGTATCAGCGTCAGTTTGCCGACGTCATGTTTGATTGACGTGGGGGTGTGTCGTCACTTTTCGGAAGTTCTCTATTTGTAGACGGGGAAAGTGGGAGTTTCATTGATGTAGTGAGCTTTGTTTTTCCCACTGACTCTCACTCAATAGCATAGTAGAGTGAGAGAACACCACATAGGTCTCAATGGAGCACATGCACAAACGCGGCTCGCGCAAGTCTGCGTGCGTGCGTGCGTGCGTGCGCGCGTATGTCTGTGTGTGTCTGTGTGCGCGCGCGCGCAGCAGACATAACACATAGTGAAAAAACGTTCGCCGCGCAGACTTGTCTGTTAAACACATTGAGCCGGTATAAATTCGATCTTTACACTGCGCAGCAGCAACACTTCAATTTTCATGGGGCTGCTTTCATTGCAAGAATTGTATCCGAGTCAAAGTTATTACGTCAAATGTATTATGCGTCATCCCAATGAGGAAAACGTCATAGATTTCAAAGAAAACAACTTGACGTCTCTCTTCCAAAACCAAGATTGGTCTGACAAGTCCGGTCAGTTGTTTCCATTCAGAGAGAGAGAGAGAGAGTGTAGTGTGTGTGTGTGTGTGTGTGTGTGTGTGTGTGTGTGTGTGTGTGTGTGTGTGTGTGTGTGTGTGTGTGTGTGTGTGTGTGTGTCCTCCCGAATACATGGCATTACAAAAGAACGACCGTGACGACAGCAGGTGATTAAATGGAAACAACATATTGGGCTGGTCAGTGGCCATCTTGTTCATGTATATTGCGATTAAAGTTGCGAAATGGTCTTTGTTGCTTGCGCAACTCTATCCATCTGTAAATACTCATCCCCCTCCCCCCCCCCCCCTCCCCAGCTCATTTTATCGAGATCCCAGCTGTATGTTATGAAAGCGGTGTGTGTGTGTGTGTGTGTGTGTGTGTGTGTGTGTGTCTGTGTGTGTGTGTGTGTGTCTGTGTGTGTGTGTCTGTGTGTGTGTGTGTGTGTGTGTGTGTGTGTGTGTGTGTGTGTGTGTGTGTGTGTGTGTGTGTGTGTGTGTGTGTGTGTGTGTGTGTGTGTGTGTGTGTGATAGTGGAGCGCTCTGAGCCAGCGTCTGCTGGGATACTGCGCTATGCAAAAGCAATTTATTATTATTATTATTATTATTATTATTAAAGTAATACAGACTGAAATCCACCTTGAATTTATTTTTTTAGAAGTAGTGGACACTCAGTTCAGCCAGAGATTTTCATCCGCATTGAGAATAAGTGGTACAGACTGAAATCCACCTACATAATTTATTTATTTATCGCAAACAGTTAGCATTTATAGGTCCCTTTCTATTGATTTTTTTTAGAAGTAGTGTCAGTAGCACCCGCTTTGGGTCTTGAGTGGAGCAAATGATGTTTGTCTGTTCAGCACCATAAGTAGTAGACATACAGTAGATGTCTGGAGACATGGTATTGGCCACAAAACCAGTGTATGTAGACTGCATTGCAGGCCAAAGAATGCAAATGCACCAGGCCTCAAAATGAATATAGATTCCCGTATAGCCTCAAGCATCAGAGTGACCCCACACACACTTGACTTCACGCTCAGTTTTTGACCTTACGCCTGCACCAGACTACGCTGACCAGTGTTGGGCTGTGTCTCTGTGTGCAGGTATCGGGTATATGGGCGGAGCCTGCATCACTGCTCGACGTTTCACTGGCTACACGTATGACGTGGCTGTGGCGGAGGTGGACAGGTCGTTCCGGGGTGTCCTGACGGCAACACACGAGCTGGGACATCTGTAAGTCCCTCGCTGAATACTCAGCTGATGGTTACTGTGCAGAGAGTGTAAAATTAATGATTAGGCGTACTCACAGAAAAAGAAAATGTCTGCTCTTATGGTTTACCTGAAAAAAAAACACAGATTTTACGAGTGCATTCCGTTGTCAAAAGGGCATCTTTCGTCAGCGAAACAAATATTGACAATGGTTAGGAATTAATGGTGACAGTAAAATAATGTAGAGGCAGTAAAGAAGAGCTGCTGCTGTTGTTGTTGTTGTTGTTGTTGTTGTCGTTGTCGTCGTCGTTGTTGTTGTTGTTGTTCTTATTGTTGTTTGCTTGTTTTGAAAGGGCGGAGGGGGGATGTCTTAGACCAAAATAAGCTGCCTCACTGAAATGACATCGCAGGGGCACCTAAGTGAATTACATGTGAATGGCATGAAATGACTAAAAATAATGGATAGTTGATTGTTGATAATGATTGATTATGCTTACTGTTTGTGCAAAACACCCACGGCTAAGAAGCAAATGGTGATACATTCGCAGACTGAACGCTTCGCACGACGGAGAGGGTGATGCAGTGAGTTGCACCAAGTCGTCAGGCTACATCATGAGCTACACCTGGGATGACGCTTACAAGTTCAACCGCTTCTCCTCCTGCTCCAAAAACAGCATTAGGCGGTTTCTCACACAGTGCGTTTATCAGTAACCTCTTTCCATACCTTCAGTCAACATAGATGAACCGCTGTGTTTGTGTTGATGAGATTTTCATATAGATTTATTTCTTGGTTGGTGTTTTTCATGTTTCTCTGGTGTTCTTTAAATTCTGCGAAGCCCAGACAAATTCCATTTTGAAATATTGAACATGTATGCAATGTGTCGACCCAGCACCGCCTCCAAAATATATACTATTTTTTTTTTTTTTTTTTGCAACATGAGCTGAGGGGAGCCGGGATAGCCGAATGGTAGAGCGTTGGACTCCCATTGCTCGGGTCGTGAGTTCGAATCCCGGCAGGGGCCACATATTTGAACTGGCCTTTTTCTTATTGCCCCGTCGGTGATATCACCCATCCGCGGTGGAAAAGGACGTTAAACTCCCAAACACCCACCCACCCCTGCAACATGAGCTGCGCACAGAAATCAGTGCGGATTCACCTGTTAAAGTGCAGCGTCAAGCCAGGGGAGATAACCTGTTTGTGGACACGGTTTGCATCGTCGTTTGAACTGTTTAAAATCTGTGGTTCATTTTGTTTTGTTGTCCATTTCCAGTGGATCTTTCTTCGGAATGTGATCCTGTGATACCAGTCGTGTAGATGCATATATTTTGTTTTTGTACGAACTAAATCAGTGAACAAAACGTAACAGATGCAATATTATACGATTTCAGGACTTAGTATGCCGACTGTATGATAATGAAATAATGGACCTGATTTCAGGACGTGGTATGCTGACTGCATGTTAATGAAATATTGGACTTGATTTCAGGACGTGGTATGCCGATTGTATGATAATGAAATATTGGACTTGATTTCAGGACGTGGTATGCCGACTGTATGATAATGAAATATTGCACTTGATTTCAGTACGTGGTATGCCGACTTCATGATAATGAAATATTGGACTTGATTTCAGGACGTGGTATGCCGACTGTATATTAATGAAAAATAGGACTTGATTTGAGGACGTGGTATGCCGACTGCATATTATGAAATATTGGACTTGATTTCAGGACTTGGTATGCCGACTGCCTGAGAGATCCAGGAAAAGACGCTTACGCATTTCCAAACCATCTGCCGGGTAAAGCCGTTAGTCTTAAGCAACAGTGTTCACATTACAACGCCGGGATACCTTGCTCCGTAAGTACAGTGACACTAATTATGGGTTTCCTTTTATTTGTATATATTTCTAGGTACTAGGTCGGTGGTCTAGTGGTTAAATGACTTCGTCACCAATGCGGAACGTCAGGTTCCAACTCGAGGCAAAGTCATATTTTTTAACTTCTCGTACGTGGCATCGTTCATCCGGGCCGATCGTCGGGGGGTCTCTCCGGGTACTCCGGCTTCCTCTTCCTCTGCTTTGGAAATGTTCAGCCCAGAACTATATTTTAAAATAAATGCAATTCTAACTTCTGAAACTTAAAGAGCTGAGCTGACCCTTCGCATCACGTGATTGTAACAACGAAGGACGTAGTACTAATAATCCTTATTGTACGTGCCAATGTCCACACGATACAAAGTCCTCTAGCTCTGTGGTTTTTATACACAGGTCAGACCGTTGGAATCCCAGTGCAAGAACCTGTGTTGTGAGAACATCTTCACAGTCTCCGTCAGCAACACACCAGCAGCAGACGGTACAACATGCGGCCTACAGAAGGTGAGAGATTTCTAGAGATGTTCTATAGAAACTGTTGCTGACCCGAAACTTCACTGCAGTGTACTGTTTTTGTACTGTCGTGCACTGTTTTTGTACTGTCGTGTACTGTTTTTGTACTGCCGTGTACTACTTTTGTACTGCCGTGTACTGTGTACTGTTTTTTTTACTGCCGTGTACTGTTTTTGTACTGCCGTGTACTGTTTTTGTACTGCCGTGTACTGTTTTTGTACTCACTTACTCACTTGTACTGCCGTGTACTCTTTTTGTACTGTAGTTTACTGTTTTTGTACTGCCGTGTACTGTTTTTGTACTGCCGTGTACTGTTTTTGTACTCACTTACTCACTTGTACTGCCGTGTACTCTTTTTGTACTGTAGTTTACTGTTTTTGTACTGCCGTGTACTGTTTCTGTACTGCCGTGTACTGTTCTTGTAGTCCACTATTTTTGTTCTGTAGTGCACTGTTTTTGAACTGCCGTGTATTATTTTAGTACTGCTTTGTACGGGTTTTTTTTAAAATTGTTTTTGTACTGCCGTGTACTGTTTTTGTACTGTAGTGTACTGTGCCGCGCTGAGCTGTTGTCCATGTATGTACTGTACTGTATGCACTGCAACGTAAACGTTAGTTTTTCTTCCACCTTTCGTCAGTGTGTCTCACATTCACATTTACTGGACTTGGTCGATGTTTACTTGGATGCATGCATCTGATCGCTACTGACTGATTTCTGTGCTTTCATCATAGGAAATGCGCACGGATTTGAGGCAGTAAGGGAATCCATACACAATTTTACGTGCGAACTGCAAACTTCAAAAAAGAATAGAAGTGAAAACTACGAAAATGTCGTAACTGCCTTTCGTCTGCTTTCAGTCATGCTTTGCCGGGCAGTGCGTTCTTGATACAGACCTTCCAAAAGTACCGTCATCGTGAAACTCGGACAGGAAAAACTCCAGCTGAGAACACTGGAAAAACGTCAGCTGAATTTCTACAGCAGCTGTACAGATCACCCTTCCAGCACAACGCGTCTGGAACGAGACTACCTACAAGAAATCAACAGGCAGAAATTGAAAAGACTATTTTGTTTTGTTTTGGAGCCGCTAGTGACAGTTGTACAAAATGCACCTTTCTCTCAGGGAGCTGAAATGAATATTTTGAATGATCCACGCTTGAACATTGCTCCGCTTCCGTTTTTTCAGTAATAAAGATCAGACGCTTTTAATAAGTTCACCACACAGAGGTTCTGTGGCTAAGTTCGTTAGGCTGATGCCACACAGAGTCGGTCGGTCGGTGGTCTACTAGTTAAGAGACTTGTCACCGTTGCGAGAGATCAGGGGTTCGAGTCCCACTCAGGGCAAAATTTTTTTCCTTCTCGTACGCGGCACCGGCCATTTGGGACCGATCGTCGGGGGTTCTCTCTCCGGGTACTCCGGCTTCCTCCCCCCTCTGCTTTGGAAATGTTCAGCCCACAAAATTAGAAAAATGAATGGAATTCTAAATTCCAAAACTTAAATAGCTGAGCTGACCCTTCGCACCACGTGATTGTAATGTGTTTATGTCCAGTGTGTGAGAGAATGCGTGTGATTCACGTGAGGGTGCGTGTTGGGTTCAGTTCGCGGCGCTTTGAGCCGATTCATGAAGTTGGGTAAAGCGCCTATACAACTGATACTCATTATTATTATGGTTTTTAGTCCGAACAAACATGGTGTTTGTTCCGTGTTTCTCGTGTGACATGCCGCTCCAACGTGCTTTTGCCCTAATTGTTCCGGTGCGTGTTTCGAGCTGTTTTCCACGTCTGTTTGAACAAAAGCGTCTCCCGTGTGTCATATTATAACCCTAGTGTGGCGTATCGTGCCAAGGGAGACAACCAGAGTGAGCGCCTTTCATGTTCACTCAAGCATTTTTTTTTACGTGTATCGCTTTCACTGTCTCTCTGTGTCCGTCTGTCCGTCTGTTTGTCTGTCACGCGCACGCGCACACACACACACACACACACGCGTGCGCGCGCGCGAGTATTTTCCATGTCTCAGCTGGCGTGTGATAGCTTACAGGTATTGACAGCCAGGTATGCAATTTTCACAGCCAGCCTAAAGACATTTAACATTTGCATTTGTTTTGGTGGTGGTGGTGTTGTTGTGGTTGTTGTGGTCGTTGTTGTTGGCGGTGGTGTTTTGTTTCACATCGTACTGCTACTCTACAAGAATTCTCGAGAACTCCGATCAGCACATTCACGAAAACTAACTCCATACAAACTGATAGAAACATGTCCCTTTAATTCAAGAAGGCAACACGTTGTGTAACTTGTACCGCTCACAGCATTCTAACTCAGTGAAGGACGAGATGGGCAGATTAACAATGGGTTTGCTCTGTTGTTTAGGTACAAGTGTCTCGATGACATTCTGGTAATATGTTCTGATGGAGCAAAACGTAGAAAGTTTCACAGCTTTGTCAAAAAAAAAAAAAAAACATGGGTGGGTGGGTAGGTGGAGTTTTAGCTGTTTAACGTCCTTTTCCACCACGTGTGGGTGATATCAAAGTCGGGTCAACGAGAAAAAAGCCTGCAGAAATATTTGGCCCCAGCCGGGATTCGAACTCACGACCCGAGCATTCACCGTTGTTTACCAGCCTCGCTCGCCGTTTTTGTAAGGCTATAAAACATTGTGACAAAGACTGCCATGCTCCTGTTACACGTATAAAAAATTTACCAGGGCACACAACAAAGGCCCATGAATCACAACTAGACGTTTTGAACAAATCACGCAGACTGTAATCGTCACATGTTCACCTTTCACAAAAAATATACTACATGAACAATACGGTTTTAGCTTACGAGACAGACAGTCCAAACAACAAATATATATTTTTTCCCAAATAGGCCAGGCACATTACACAGACAAGTTCTGAAAGTAGCATTAGTATCACGTTTCTGCCATCTTCGAATAAGACGAGTTCTTTAAACAGAGCTCGGCTCCTAAGATGAAGCAAAACTCATTTAACACAGGACATTAATTACCAGCATAGTATAATTGTGACTAGTTTTGTCTAGGATACTTTACAAGTGATGAGAATGTGGTGCACAATTAACAACAAACTACATTTAACCCATGCATAATTATGATCAACATACACAAAGCAATGTTGAAAGAAAAAAAAAACGCGTGTGTTAGACTGTAAAATCTGTACAGTCATTCGCATTTTCGTTTCTACACAAGCCACCTGCTCCTTATCGATACCCTGTTAGCAGTAAAAATGACGTTATATGAAAACATGATTCCAATTTGTTCACATCCTTTTGTTTCAGCTAAAAATACACAAACGTGGCACAGCGAGTTAAAAGTGGGTTCTTCAGCAAATATATTGTCCGGGTCATTTTAATTCAGTTATATCTTGATCAAAGGCAAGATTTCAAACACAATGAGAAGCAATGAGATCAATATGAACGTGGAAAAAAAGAGTGCACTGCGTTCTTCTCCATCTTCTTTCGAACACTCGCATGAGACAGATTACGGGAAATTATATGTAAACCTTAAGAAACAAAGGAACAATCTCCGTTTCTTCTCATATCCAACGTCAA
This sequence comes from Batillaria attramentaria, assembly GCA_018292915.2. NCBI lineage: Eukaryota > Metazoa > Mollusca > Gastropoda > Batillariidae > Batillaria > Batillaria attramentaria. Next base: position 1,298,445 of record JACVVK020000127.1, on the reverse strand, counting down.
TATGTGAACTTGAGTGGTTGGTTGGTTGGTCAGCTGGCTGGTCGGGAGTTTGACGCCCCTTTCCATTACGCAAGAGTGCTAACAAGGACAGGTAAATGTGGAAAAAGCAAACAAAATAGATTTTGAGTCAAGCAAACGTCTTCTATGCACTGCGATGATGACTGCGATGATGATTTCAAAGACCACACAAAACGCTCTAAAGTTCTCACCCTGTCAGGAATCAAAATCACGACCCTCTGATCTCGGGTCCGAGTAGTGTTATCCGTGCCTCCACCCCCCCCCCCACCCCCAACCCCCTTCCCTTCTCCAGCCAGGACTCGGAGTAAACACCCCCTCCCCCACCCCACCCCACCCCTTCCGTGTGGAAATTACACGTAGGAGAAAACCTTGACGCTGTCGTCCTGGGTCAGACACAGCCGTCCGTTGTTCACGTGCAGTCCGCGCGGGTACTCCAGTGACTCGGTCTCCGTCAGCAGCAGACGACTGGCCGCGCCGCCTGGGGAGAGCAGGACAACGCTGTGCAGCTCCAGGTCACACACCAGCACGCGCCCAGCCTCGTCAGTAGCGACACCTAGCGGCCACTGGATGCCTTGAAACGAGTCCCCGTTGGCGGTGTCTTCGTCTGGGTCGTCTTTAGCGCTGGGAAGTTCAAGAGACGGATGGAACCAGCGGAGACGTCCGGATGGTTTCACGCACACCACGCGCCGAGAACCGACATCGCTGACCACCAGGTCGTGAGATGGAGTCGTCGTCAGGTAGATGGCGTCGTTAAGCAAAGGGAGGCCACACAGGGCAGGGGCGATAACCTGTAGGACTTCACCGTCGAGGGACAGGATGTGGATCTCTTTAGGGGCTGTGACGGCCAGGCGATCGGAATGACTTTCTGAAGACGCCGCTTCTGCGCCAGAAGATGATGTGATGGGTGCTAGCGTGGTGATACCGCGATACTTGCAGCGTACGTTCAGTGAAGAGTGGAACGTCAGCACATCCTCGCTTCCTTCCCCAACGTCCTCGCGCACGTTCAACACGTAGATCTCTGCCCGGTGATGCAAGGTGAAGGCCACGCGCTCTGGGTTACTCAGTCTCGTGATGCACAGCGGACAATGCTCCTTCACACTATAGACGCACCTGCACGGACAGCCCTCAGCGCGCAGATCAAACGCCTTGACACAGTGGTTCCAACAGTCCGTCACGATGGCGTAATTTCCAGATGACGTCAGCAACACGTCATACAGCAACGGAGAGCTGGTCTCTCCTTCTAGTTTGGCAGAGAAAGTCTCCACTACTGTCGGAGTGTTGACATCATCGATGTTCCGAACCTGTTCGCCAATGTCTAAATCAGCCAGGGCCTCGGCAAGTTCCACGGATGACAAGGACACGAGGTCGGCGTCCGTGTCGTCGTCAGCATCTCTAGGTTTGCCTCTCAAGCTGCCCGGGATTTCAGGTTTAGCCTCCTCTCTCTTATCACCATTGCCTGAATTCTTGGCTGTGGCCATCTCTCGTCCCTCTGAAAACACACACACATATACAGGCGTCAGGACACAAATTGACCGTGGGGTCAGTGTTAATTTGGGGAACCCTGTTCGGCGAGTATGCTAGTTTGTAATGATTTTTGTTGTCATGAAAAAAAACGTGATTTTCGTACTTTGTATCCTAAGGTGCATGCCAGGGGGCCGCAGCAAGAGGCAAGCTGCCAGTGAAGATGGGACTTTTTGCGCTGGAAGGCGGCTACAGCGACGCGAGCGGGTTTGGACCGAGCGGCTTTCTAGCCTAAACAAAAAGTAGACTAGCATTATTCTAGTGAGGCTTGAGCGGAAAGAAGACATCATTCAACTTTTAAAAGATTCCTGTCAGGTGCGTGCCTTTGAATGATCTGTGTATGATAATTTTTATCTGTAGATTGAAGCATTTTTAAGGATGACTGTGATGCCTGAGGCTAATAGGGAATATAATTATAGGCATTTTGAGACCTCGTGCAATTGTGTCCTTTGGACACACACACACACACACATACACACACACACACACACACACACACACACACACACACACACACACAGTGTCTGGTCATTGGTTTCAGCAATACTATTCATCTCATACAGATAGCTAACATCTGACCTAAAAATATTTTCTTTTGTTTTAACTCTAATGATGTTTCGGTCAGAAGTCAAAACTATAATTTTCCCGTTTACATTTCAAAACACAAAAAGAGGGAGTAAGGGAGTGAGTTTTTACGGCCTTAAAGCACACAAATAGAGGTACGGGGAAGGGAGGGGAAGGGGGAGGCATGAGAGAGTCCCCTCCAAGCGATCGGCCCGAATGGGTGGCTGGTGGCTCAGTCGATGCTCCAAGCAGGCCCCGAACTCACAACCTCTCGAACTGGGGGGTTGGGAGTTACAAGCATTACTCACCGGACTGCCTCATATTGTTTAAAAATTTCACACAGTCGAAAGATACGATCATGGCAGTGAAAATCAGACCAGCGTACAATAAGGAAAGTCAATTTCGCCATTAACGCGTACCCACTAAATGCTCCGGTCAGCCTTTGTGTGTGTGTCAAGTCGTCAAGTCAAAATACTTTATTTATCCCCGTAGCGCAATTCATGCGCGCGCGCGCGCGCGTGTGTATGTGTGTGTGTGTGTGTGTGTGTGTGTGTGTGTGTGTGTGTGTGTGTGTGTGTGTGTGTGTGTTTAGCCAGTTATTACTAGAATTAGCAACGGCAGGTATGAAATTTGACTGTTTTCAGTTAACTACCTCTACCGTTGAAAAATAGCTCTCTCTCTCTCTCTCTCTCTCTCTCTCTCTCCTCTGAGCGATCTGTTCAATCGGACGCTAATGTTGCTAAGCGACGTCGGCTTCCTACCTGTGGGACAAGCGATTTTCTATTTTTGTCCAACCCTTGGCATTTTAAAGACAGGCTCCAATGCCTTGAATGTCATAATTATTTCTTTATGGTACACGGGCCGCTTAGCTATTTTTCTATAGGCAGCATCACTGAGTCCTCTGAATCGTCTTAGCGGCGGGTGGCTAGTGTACACAGAGCTATAGTGGAATCAAATTTCACACGTGTCTTCTTTTTTCACTGAAAGTAGCAAAAGTTTTCACTTTCGGTAGCAATATTGGGAGACCCATGAATAAACATAGCAGGGAATAGTTTGGTCGTGTAATCGTCAGAGAGAGAGAGAGAGAGAGAGAGGGTGGGTGTTTGGGAGTTTAATGTCCTTTTCAACCACATATGGAGAGACAGAGGAGCATAATTACATATCATAAAATGGAAAAATCATGTGGCAATACTGCTACTATTATTACCATAACCTCTACTACTACTACTACTACTACTACTACTACTACTACTACTACTACTACTAAACCAATAATATACACACAGATGTGGACACATTATATGTGTACACATACTCAGACGAACAGAACATATGACTAACTTTATTAGGATCTTGTAGGTTTACGATGATTACGAAAGTACATTCTTTTATGCAATGTTCGCCATGTTTCAGACAGAGACAGACAGAGAGACAGAGACAGAGAGACAGAGACAGAGACAGAGAGACAGAGACAGAGAGGGATCTGGAGTGGTTGTTTCTGGCTGCTCGTGTTATAAAACCTGCGCCCGTTTTATTGAAGCCAGTCTTAGTCTGTCAGTGTCTGTAATGCAATCATCAGGGACAAACTGATATTGACGTGTGCAACCTGGGTAGGTGGTCGTCTCGTTGCTATGGTTACAAAATAAATTGCAGCGAGTCCTGATGAATAACAGTCGACCACTCTGACGGGGAAAACAAAAAACAAAACAAAAAAACCCTACCGCCTCGTCCTCCAGACTCATGTTGAAGGCGCTTATCTCGTAAAAGCCCGTGCAAAAATCGCGTTTTTACTTGAAATCTCCAGATCACTATGTATAACTCCATATCACTCCATATCACACCATACCACTTCAAGACACTAATAATATTATGCAATCTGCAGCAGTCTCGGGCCTAGTTCGGGTAACCCATGAGTGATCGGGCAAGACACAACCAGGAGAGGGGCGGCCATGACTATCTCGGGCCTAGCGGGGAATGCCCACGCCTTGTGAAGAGGCTGCTACTGGCATGTAGTGGCTGTTTCCTTGTAACAAGTTTTATCATATAGTGGGAAGGGGGGGGGGGGGGGTGGTCGGGCTTGGGCTCTCAAGAGTTATCTCAAAAATTTCAACACTTCAAATAAGACACGTTTTCCTTTTGTTTTTGAACGCTTGTGGGTGCGTCCTTACGCTCCAATTGCCTTGTACGTATTATGTTTTGCTTATATGAAGTAGATATATCATTCTGTAGATATCATTAGAATTTTGCATTAGCAACGTCACGTCACTGTCATGGACTGTCACTCCGCCGTTTAAAAACTAAAGAATCACTGATCGGTTGATTTTATATGTAACAAATAAGTAACAGTAAATAAGCAAATGCACTGCCCTAAGCTGACTGTGCGAAGGAAAACTCAAACGGCCCAAAGTTCTTCTACTCAACGAGTGACCGCTACACAGACGCTCCGCTTTTTGCTTTGCGCGTAGATCTCTGTTGGTCCATGTTAGCACGTCTGATCGGGTTAGGCTTACGTAGACTTGCAACACAGATGTGAGTACGTCATACGGGACAAAACCCATGCTGGCCTTCTCAATGTCTTTCCCGATGTAGTCAGAGATCGATTTGTTGATGACCCCCTTCAGGTCACATGCGTCACGTTTTAACTGCTACATCAAAACGGTAAAGAATCTCGTTAACTGACAGAACGATCGGGGTACGAGAAGTTATCGAGAGACAATATTACGTGTGTAAGAGGATCTTGTGAGCTATTTCAGCGTCTTCAGGACACTCATCTACTCTACTCTACTCGAATCGTGTATGTCGTACCTGCCCGATGACGTCAATCTGACACGACGAATCGTATTTAAGATTGCATTCTGGAAAGGAAAGAAAGAAAAAAAAAGAGTCACGTTTTTCCATGGATTTGCGTCTTCAGCTATTCAGGCGCGCTTCAAAATCGATTAGTAATGATGCACTAAGGTTTCTTTTAGAAAAGGTCGTTCTATCTTTGGATCGCTTAATGTCGCATGTGAATGAACTTAAAGAGTTAGAGCGGGAATCAGGACTGTTTGACCCCGAAAAGCTGGCATGACAAAGTGAAGCTACATGTACAGAATAGTGTGCGTAAGCGTACGGCCTCCTGTCGCTTTGAAAAACCGCTAATGTTTTTTTTTTCTGCACTAGCTGAACTGGACTAAGTGTTATCTTTACAAACTACGCACGCAAAACAGTTTTCTGGACTTTTTTTTTACGTATGCTGCTATCTGACTAGCCAAACCTTCAATCACTGTTCCACTCTAAAATGATCAAGGTTTAATCAAAGGAACAGAACTTTTTTGTCTTCCAAGTTGATACTCGTGTGCCTAAAAAAAAAAAAAAAAAAATGCACAACGGCGTTAGGCGCCTGGTACAAGTGAGACTATAGCAACAGAACAATGCATTGCATAAGACTGACAAGCTGATAAGCGTGGGAGCGCGCGTGTCAGTGTGTGCCTGTGTTAGCGTCCGTGCATGTGTGCGCGTGTGCGTGCGTGTTAGAAGCGCTTTGCTCCAAATGGTTGTTACCATGCGTATAGAAAATTATTCAAGTTCATTCACATACGACAAAAGGATGAGTGGGTGTTTGGGAGTTTAACGTCCTTTTCCACTCCGTGTGGATGATATTAAATACGGGGCAACGAGAAAAAGGCCAGCACAAATATTTGGCCCCAACCGGGATTCGAACTCACGACCAGAGCATTGAAAGTGCAACGCTTTACAATTCGGCTATCCCAGCTCCCATGCACACAAACGACAAGATCCCAAGATAGAACGACCTTTTAAAATTTGAATTTGAATATTGATAAGCTCCGTGTGGGTTTGAACGGATCCTGTCGCTTTGAAAAACTGCCATTTTTTTTTTTTCAGAACAAGCTAAACTGGGATGTTTTGTCTTTACAAACTATGCAGGCAAAACTGTTCCTGGGCTTTCGTACGTATGCTGCGATCTGACTGGCCAAACTTTAATAATAATAAAAAAATAATTAATGGTATTTGTAGGGCGCATTTCTTTTGGAATAAACGCAATGCGCCTATCAGTCACCGACACTCACCCACATTTTACAAACGATGGACAGACATGCGCTGGCAGAAACTGACTAGTTACTGACACAGGAAATTACTGGAAGGCTTTACATGTACAACAGAGGAACGTTTTAAGATTGCTCTTAAAAACAGACAGTGTGGGCGCATTTCTCAGATGTGCTGGCAGAGAATTCCACTGTTCTACTCTAAAATTATCAAGGGTTGATCAAAGGCGCAGAACTTTTTATCTTCCTAGTTAATATAAATCGTGTGCTGGAAAAAAAAATGCACAACGGTGTTAAACGCCTAATACAAGTGAGACTATAGCAACAGAACAATGTTATCTTGCAGGTCGATAGTACAAATTTCAATGTCACAGCTGAACCTGTGTTTCGGCTCATTTATCTTCTTCTTTCAGTGCCCTTGAGCACATAATTAATAGATTACAACGAGGAAGATAGGTAGGTACGTGTGCACTTAGTTGACGATGAAAACAGTCAGTGAAACAACTTCTGCGTTGCAGTTTATCTACTACATAAGGGTGGTGATCAGAAAAAAAAATCGCACAAGCAGCGTATAGTGCAAAGCTGATTAGCCAAAATGACACGTAGTTACACCAACGATATAACGAATCTTAACACATGCTACAGTCAACATCATCTACCTTCGTATTATAAGAGTCATTCAGTATCGAGACAAACAAGACAGAATCGAGGGTAAGGGTGGGTGGGTGTTTGGGAGTTTAACGTGAATCAAGGGTAAACTAAAAGGTATAATGTGGACACTGGTGAGTGGTCAAAAGACGCCCTTGCCTAAAGTTCGGACGTTATTGAACGATTGTAGCCTGAACTTTCATGTCTGTCGGAATCAGCTCACCGCACTAGTACATAACCATATAGACCTCTCGCCAGTACGACAGTAAACTGACCGACGACGTAACTCGAGTGTGGGTACAATTAAAATTGCAGACTTTTTAAAAATGGTATGCTATACGCTTATACTCCTTTCCCGCTATCAGCAGCTCGTGGCGTAAAGATCCGTGATCGATCAAATGTGGTACAGTCGAACCTGCCAAGGCGGTCACCTGTATAAGCCAAACCACTGTCTAACCTGGTCACCCCAGAGGATCCCCTGACACACTAGCTGTTGACATGACACCCTGGATAACCCGGTCACCCTGTCTAAGGTGGTCAGTTTGACCCAGTCCCTTGGGTGACCGCCTTACACAGGTTTGACTGTATCAGGCGTTTTGTGTGTGTGTGTGTGTGTGTGTGTGTGTGTGTGTGTGTGTGTGTGTGTGTGTGTGTGTGTGTGTTTGTTTTCCTTTTCTTTTTAGAAAGTGCGGACGTGCACATGCACTTTTTCAAGCCCACGCGGACAGGGAAGTAAAGCGTTTCAGTCAGAGATGCCACGTGAAGTATACAGAGTGACAGAGTACATATAGTTTTCACAAACGACGCGCAGGACTGAGTACAATAAAGCACAATTGTTAGTTGGTTTCTTCGAAATCTAACCAACTTGTGTGGTGTATTTTACGTCAGTAATCGGATGCAACTCATTGTGAAAACTATTTTATAATAATCCCTTTGAAAATTGCACAGTCGATCTGTAAAGTCATGAAAATGGTCGCAATGACCATAAGGAGCATCTGTTCATTCGGCAAACAGCCAGCTTTGTAAGCGGCAGCTTTCCCCCTCGGAACATAGACTTTAATTTGGTTTAATTCCATTGTGAAGGTCAGTTCAACTCAAAGAAAGCAGCAGTGATTGGGATGCCATTATGCTAAAGCATCATCATCATTATCATCATTTTGACCCTACAGAAACTCGAACACTTCAACAATCTTCGTAGTCTCTGGTCCAGCCCTGACCTGAGTTTTGCCAAACAACTCTGCGATGTCACAAATTACGCAAAACAATGAACCCTTCACTGCAGAATGAGGTCAGAGAGCAATGGGTCTTATAACGGCCGTTTCCAGTCTGTATCACACAAACACAAACACAGGCCCCCGCATAACCCAGTTCGTGACATAAATGTGTCACAGTCGTGCTCAGCCGACCTCTCCCGGCCACACTCTTACAAACGGAGACGGAATAGCCGAGGGCAAATATTCACTGGAAAAAAAGAAGCCTAGTTTTCCCAATGTTAAATGAATCTGTTTGCCAAGGAGCTGGAAAGAGTTGCGGAAATGTGGGCAGTGAAGTATTTCACAGAGAGAGAGAGAGAGAGAGACAGAGAGCCCTAAACATCAAACTAGTGGCATTTACCAATGTAGACAAAAAACCAAAGCGAGTCAGTGTGGGGGATGACATTAGATTACTGAAATAAAGGCCACTTTGACCTCCCGTGACATAGGTCATACACATGTCATCTGATGGGTTGACCTTACAAGGCGCTCTGTAACTCAGTCGTTTGTTTTGCGCACCTCTGAGGAAAAGATTTGTACACTGGAGACAGCGTGTCAAGTCACACTCACCTGATGTAAAACTTCCCCCACGGCCGCACAGCAACCTCAGTCGTCGTCAGATTTACACAAACCAAGCCGACCTCTTCGCTTAAACGCTGTCTCAGCGCTGTCGCTGCAACGCTTAGCTCAGCCTGTGTCGAGTTCCGGTGAAAGCGGTCGCTATTTTGAGGCGTGTAATTCCTGACAAGTCACTGAGTCTCAGTCGAGTCTCGTTCGAAGCAGACGATCAGTCCGAGGGGCGCGTGGGTCACGTGACAGGGAGTCATTAGTGCAGTGCGCGCGCAGTCAGTCAGTCGTGAGCGGGAGGTTGAGTTTATCGATCTCAGCAAGGCGGGTGGGACATGAAATAAATAATATGGTTTATGAGGTTCATGTAGTAGTCGTGTGCAGGAGACACCAGCGACAATTATCTAGATCACGCGTGGGCACAATCATCGGACAGAGGCTGTATCAGTCAACCCCTGTACCGGCTGACAACTGAAGAATTATGCATTGTCAGTCAGTGAACTTGAAACGGCCGCACGGTAAATGAACATCATCAGTAGAGTCCGTTTGCCGAAAAGAAAAAAGCAGAGGTTTCTGTTGTTGTTGCTGCTGTCAAGTTGTTGTTGCCAGAAACCAATACTGATCCTCTCCGTGAACTTTGTCAGAAAAAAAGTGTATCAGACTCAGAGCCTGGACGTGACCCAATCAAATTCCAGTTTTACTTCAATCTATCGGTCACCGTTAGGCCTACACCCTCGGGCTGACTAGCGAACCATGACGGGGAAAAAAATCAACCCTAAAAAGGCCTCCAAGACATCTCCTCATACCTTTTCCATTGTCACAGTATTCTGCATATCCGATATATAGTGACATCTCAGTGTATGTTGCCGTACGTGCATGTCCAGTACCTCTGCGATCGGCAAAACAAAAGGCATGTTGTTAATATGGCGTGTGTCCCACGGTCCGAGTGGCAATCCTGTACTTCATCTACATCCAAACACGGGGCCTAGTAGAGGTACACAAACTCGACGGTTTGATCTGACGCAGAATACCCAATGTGCAGAGCAAAAACTACAACGTATACAGTAAAACAAACAAACAAACAAACAAAAAATCCAGTTAGGTCTCTGAACTGAAACAGCCTGCATACTTTTTATGCTTACAAACTGTGCATAAAAAAATACTTTCAGGAAAAGAGTCCTTATAAAAAAAAAAAAAACAAAAAAAAACACACCTTTTTTTCGACAAACGGACAATTATACCGATTTCCCGCTTACTTTTTGGTGTGTGTGTGTACATCTCTCTCTCTCTCTCTCTCTCTCTCTCTCTCTCTCTCTCTCTCTCTCTCTCTCTCTCTCTCTCTCTCTCTCTCTCTCTCTCCGGCTGTGTGTGTGTGTGTGTGTGTGTGTGTGTGTGTGTGTGTGTGTGTGTGTGTGTGTGTGTGCGTGTGTGTGTGTGTGTGACACTATGAGGCCTTCACACACAAATGAAACAAAAGAAACTTGATTTGAGCTGGGCGGAATTGAACAGCTGCACATCATACAACTGAAGTCAAGCTATACGCGCGAGAGATACTCATCTCCTTTACTGCACTCTCTATCTAAACTAGTCAGTGGTTTCTCGTGAGCAAATCATTGTGAGCGCGCAGTCAGCTTAATTATCACCTGTCCGTGACGGGCGAAGCAGAATATTTCCGCCGAGGAATCAGTAATTCAGTGTGACGTCCTCCGGGCCTTTGTCCATTACAATGAGTGGTGATTTGAAAGCTGAGGACTCGGCGAAAGACGGTCTACACGTATTATTGATTTTTCACCCGTTCAGAGTTGGAACTCTGTTAGACCCTTCGACCTACAGTCTAACGTGCAGCAACTGAGGTATCCCGGCCTCTCAGTTGCCGCCGATTTTTTTTTTTTTCTCTCACCATTCGCAAACAGGGGACGAAAGTCAATGCATCGAGAAAATTGCACGTCTTGAGGTAAGCTCCCTTTGAACGAAAGGGGCAGAGAGGTGGGGGGCGGGCTTGTCACTGAGTAGTTGGGTGTTTAATAATAATAATGATAATAATGAGAATTTGTCAAAATAGCAGAGTGGCATTACATACATACACATTACATACACATTAAATCAGTGCACGTCACATACACATTACATACACATTACATACATATTACATACATATTAAATACACGTCACATACACGTTACATACACACAGTCATGATACATCCTAACACGACATAATGATGATGACAGTGATGGCAGAGCAGTCAATTTAGTCTATGTAATGCACCCGAAAAAAATGCGAGTTTAAGGCACTTTTAAAAGCGTCCGTCCGCCGACTCAGCATGGCCGCGAACACTATGATGTTTGAGTAGTCAATTTTTTTTTCAATCCCCATGAAAACTGTTGATGCCCATTTTTGAAAGTCAATAACAAAATTAATATGTTAGTCACAATCAGCGGCATTCAGAGCCACGTGGCAATGTATTCGCTGGTGAAGCAAGTTAACTCAATCCGTCACTGAGTTGTCGCCGTCGGCCGGTGTCAGTTCCTGACCAGCAAAACATACTCATCGTGAGTCTAACTCTGTGCCGAAAATAAGAGGTAATGCGGATTTGCGTACATGCTAGCACAGAGTTAGATAACGCGAGAAACAGACGTGATCAGATGTAGATTTGTGTTCGGCTGGCTTGTGGTGCGTATGCAGAACTGAAAGGCTTCGACACAGACAACTCGTGTAATCCTGGTTTTCGGTTAGCTAGGAGGAGTTACTGCCCTTTAGTCGAGATCCTGCCATGGCAGTATCGATGCACTGCAACATCGAAATTGCACCAATAATCGTGAATTTTTTTTGTCCGGTGTGCTCCAACGTGTGATGTTTCTCATTATGATTTTTGTATGTTGCTAGTTATGCTTCTCTTGCTACACAAATTGCGTGAATTTTTTTTTTCCTTTTTGCATCCAATGTCAGTCACACCGCCGCGAACGGGTTTTCTTCTTAAGAAATGCGGTTGAAGAATGATTAGCTTTCAGAAAGAAGCACAAAACAAGTACAAAGAAAAAACTCGAAAAAACAACAACCCAGGAATAACTGATAAATAAAAATAAACAAAGAAATGAAAGCAGACGCCGGGTCTGGCACTGCATCCTCAGAACATCCGAATTGTGTCAGTCCAGGCCAAAATGGCTTCCACGCTGCGGGCCATTGTTCTTCAGGGCAGGTTGTCGTAGAGAGAGGGAGCACTGCTCAGTCCAGACAGGCGTGGATGGTTCTTATGCCATGTATACAGCATGGCTTAAAATGCCTCCACTTTTTGGCGGATTTCCACCTTGAATAATAATGATTCTGTTGCCGTATACTGATTTTTTTTTATTTTTTTTTTACTACTTTATTATCCCTTTCAGAAAATTCGGGCTGCCTCCTCCCGGGGGAAGCGCGTCGCCGCAGTGCAGCGCCACCCAATACCTATCCTATACATTTTTTACAATTTTGCTGGGGGAGGAAAGCCGGATAACCCGCAGAGACCCCCCCCCCCCCCATGTAATCAACATTGTGTCGTATTAAGAGCTGTACTAATCAAGACAGAATATTTACAGGCGCACTCACTGACGAGCAAAACTGTTTCCAAACAAAAGCTGGCGTAGCAAAGACGGAATTAGCCCCTTTAAGCCTCAATGGTCATATAATCATCGGAAATAAGAACCGCAGAGTACTGTTGCTAGCACTGGTCACGTGGTCCGGTAGTGAAGACAACTGAGACCCTTTTCGTCTTCCATCCATTCATTCATTCATTCATTGCTGTATTTTAAATTTGCATCTGTCCTACATCGAAAATGAATAAGAATAACATATCATGAATGCTTGATTGCAAAACAAATAAAGCTGGAGGACAAGTGTACTGCATTCTCTAAAGTGCTTGGCGATCAAAATTAAGAGAGGGAGAAAGGGGGGGGGGAGGGGGTGTCTGTTTGAGGGTGGTAGGCCGGGGGTGAGAGAAACATGAACGACGACAATGGCTTGACAATAACGCTTTATTTTCTGAGCATGAAAGATTAGGCACAAGGCTCTTTGTTCGATGTCCTGCTTGTGCCACGAGAGAGAGAGAGAGAGAGAGAGAGAGAGAGAGAGAGAGATTAATTAGTTCACTTGAAAAACAGTGCTAGTTCGCTATCATATCCTACTTCAAAATGTCACCAAACAAAGCTTCCGTCTTTCTTCTAGGCGAGCCCAGATCCTCCTCTGACAGAGAGAAACAGCTTGAGGGCAGTATTGATTGTTCTGCCTTTTGAATTCATTATTTTCTAGTCCTGTCAAAATAAAAACCATCCTCTACAGTGGCCTATCATGTCGGTGTCATCCATCGTAACACGAACTTCTTGCCTTTCGGCTAGATTACCCTCCGATACACCACATTGTCCAGAGAGAGAGAGAGAGAGAGAGAGAGAGAGAATCACTTGCTAGCGGAGATATCGGTGTCGCTAATCTCATCAACCTGGCTAAGGTGACCGGTAAAAACGCGGCGGAGACAAAGGTTGCCATGGCGACGAAGGACCGTAGAGAGTTTCTAATTGCACGCGGGCTCGTGACTTGCGACGTCACAGGCAGGGGAGGTGATTAATATGTGACAGGCTGCGTTCCTACAGTTATGGTTCTTGTTGCTGCTGTAGTGTGCTTCGTGCGTGCGTGCGTGCGTGCGTGCGTGTGTGAGTGTGTGTGTGTGTGTGTGTGTGTGTGTGTGTGTGTGTGTGTGTGTGTGTGTGTGTGTGTGTGTGTGTGTGTGTGTGAGAGAGAGAGAGAGAGAGAGAGAGAGAGAATGAATGAATGAATAGATGAATGAATGTATCTTCCAACGGTAAAAAGATGTTGCCGTTAACACCACACACACACACACACACACACACACACACACACACACACACACACACACACACACACACACACACACACACACACACACACCAATAAATTACTTAATTAATTAATTAATTAAAAAAAAATAAAAGAGAGTTATCGCTGGTCACATAGTTCAAGTGAAGCTCAATTTGGTTAGAATCCAAATTCACTTAATTGTCTACATGTTGAATATAGTTTCAGCTTTGTTCATTCCAGGATTTTGCTTAGTTTAAAGTAGCGACCGGCGTAGTCAATTCGCGCCAGACTATTTACTTGAAAACCCCCAATAGACAAAAGAGAGGCTCGCCCAAACTAGGAGTAATATACTCTAACCTGTGGTATCTGTCGTGTACCTAAAGCAGCTTTAAAATGCTTATAGAAATCTCTTAGGCTGAGTACTTTGTGAATGTATACATCTCTCTCTCTCTCTCTCTCTCTCTCTCTCTCTCTCTCTCTCACACACACACACACACACACACACACACACACACACACACACACACACACACACACACACACACACACACACACACGTACACGTGCGCGTGCGCGCTCACACGCATACACACAAACACTCTCTCTCTCTCTCACACACACACACACACACACACACACACACACACACACACACACACACACACACACACACACACACACACGCTCACACATATAAACAGTCTACGTAAAACATGTTTATTGTTTTTGAACATCAGCAGTATAAATATAATCAAAATGTCCATGTAAGAAACACAGACTAATTGAACATGTACGAAACACAGAAATGGAAGAAGAACCAATGAAGAAAGGATGCTCGACATATATGTCCCCCCCCCTCCCCCCCCCCCCCCCCCCCCAAAAAAAAAGGAAACAAAGAGAAAGAAACAAAAAAGGAAACAAAATGTAAAAGATAAAAGTCAGTAGCATCCTCATGCAACTGAGGTTAAAAAAAGCTTTTATAATGCTGCTGGGCAAACATAAACAACGCCCTTTCGTGACTGTAGGTAAAGTATTTTGGGTACAGGATCACAGGGCCAGCAACTCACAGATACCCGTGAATGCTTTCAGTGACAGCGCAAGTGACGAAGAAAGCTGACGACTGACTCCATGCAAGGATATAACGGCTTCCCCCACAGTGACCACGTACATCACGCGAAGGAACTCCTCTTACAGTCGTTTGTACAGCTACCAAATCCCCCTTTTGCAAATACTCGCACTTGGACAGCCGGTCCATCTAATCGTGTTACACACGGAGGGGCCAAGGCTCAGAACTCCTGCTGAAGCGAATGATTCGCTGGGAAGTCACTAGAATTACCTCCCTTGCATTAATGGTGCACGCGGCGACACGTGATTGGTCCCCGGAGGGTCATGCGCAGAAGACAAGGCGTCAGCGTGCCCGTCAGCTGGAGCCAAGAATTTGAACATTTCCCCCGTCCCTGTCTCCTTAACGAAAGTCTCTCGAGGTTTGTTCCCCATTCTGTTTACCAGAGTCCGGGTGAAAATCCAGCCTGGAAGACAGGGCTAAGAGGTAGGAAACCAGGAACTTGAGAATCTCAAGATGGAGGTTGTTTTGATGGCTTGCAAGAAAGAGGCTTAGTTCTCAGTGGGGGGAAAAATGGTACAGCCGAATTGATGTAGAGTTGGATTGTCAATGTACGAGTCGTGAGTTCAAATCCCAGCTTGGAGCAAAATATGTGTGTGTGTGTGTGTGTGTGTGTGTGTGTGTGTGTGTGTGTGTGTGTGTGTGTGTGTGTGTGACTATAAACCACAAGTAAACCAACAAAACACAAAAGACCCAAAACAAACAAACAACAACGACAACAGCAATAAGTGTGCTGGCTTTTTACTCGTTGCCCAGTCTTTGATACCACCCATGTGTCGAGTGGTGGAAAAGGGCGTTAAACCCTCTAAACCAGCAAAACAAACCAACTATAGATCTGTTTATGGATCAGGGAAAGGCTTTCAGCTGTTTGTCAGTCGTGTTACAACGAAAACATTTCCTGAAATGGTCTAGAAATACAGCTTGTAGTGTTTAGACCCATCTCCCAACATACACGTAAGACGCACAATGATCTTTCCTGCTGTACCGAACTTTTATATAAAAATGATTGTGCGCCACTCAAAATCACAATGAAAATATACGGGGTAATTGTCGGGGCTCACAACAAGCTATAAAGCACATCAGTAGCCTTAGCTTTTACGACCCCCTCCCCCCCTCCTCCACCTTCGGTGCCTCAACCCCACCCCCTACTTTCAGACTCGTGCAACTTGGAACCTCATACGGACAACCTCCAAACCATTCTGCCATTTTACAGGCACGTCAGTGGACGAGCATATTGGCCATAAACCTAGACCTTTATTATCTCATACGAAAAATCAATACTGCATGCTTTGTTCTTTCGGGAACTTTCTACGACACACTCCTACCTTACGAAAAAAAAAAAAAATGAACACATCAC
>JACVVK020000127.1:1255000-1277500 GCA_018292915.2 Batillaria attramentaria | reverse complement strand
TTTAAATCACGAGTGAAGTCTCACTTCTTTCAAGAAGCCTGTGACTAGTTTCTGCCTAGCACTACCCCCTTCACACACCCCTCCCCCACCCAGTCCTTTTCTGCTTCTTGTGTGTGTGTGTGTGTGTGTGTGTGTGTGTGTGTGTGTGTGTGTGTGTGTGTGTGTGTGTGTGTGTGTGTGTGCGCGCGCGCGCGCGCGAGCTGTAAAACGCCTGGAGCTACTGGAGTAGGCGCTTTAGAAATTCCCCATATTATTATTATTATTATTACCTGAAAATTCAATTCTTGTGTTGTATGTAGATGTGGATATACAAATGCCAACGGTATTGATGAGTATCAGTTCTAGATTTTAATGTCATACAAAGTCATTCAAATAATTTGCACTTGCTTCGATCTTTTCCTAACCCCAGCACTGCAATATGCGTGCACGCGCGCGCCGCTCATGTGTGTGTACACGTGGCACAAATTTGACTTGTTTCGGTTCTGCCAATTAATTTGCCACTGCTCAGCACAATGACTGGGAAACCATGGCCTTGCTGCCTCATGAATGAATCCAACATTTCCCTGCTCAAAAGAACCATGATTCTAACTGTGGCGCGCATCGTGTGAGCGATTAGAAGGCTGCTCCAGAGTCAATATTATTCCATCAAACAGGCTAGCGAGCCGCCTGCTATTACCTCCCTTCCCCTGGTTTGTTATTGCCTCCCTTTGCTGGCATCTGCGCTTCACAACGTGTCTCTGGTGTTGGATTTCATGTTGAAATTGTTCTGCAAACAACGGGGGATTTTTTTTTTTCTTCGCTTCGCTTGTATCAAGGCACCGCTTAACAGAGAATCAGCAAGACCTCAAAAAAGCTGTCGCCATTGGCTGGTAAGCTGGCCTGACGCCCTGATCCCTCACGGAAACGTGTGTTGTTGGACATTTATACCTCGAATGAAGTTCTTTCATGATCACGTGTGTTAACGTTATTACCCTTTTTTGGGGGGCCCTTTAACCGGATTTAAAACGTCGCAAACGACTTCTGGAGAAGGCTATAATGGCGGGATAAATAGCAGCACAAGAGAAAGCTTGGCGAGATGGGGGATTAAATTACTCCTGATGTTTTCCCCCCCGACCTTTAATTTCCAATAACTCCAGCTCGGCTGCCCTACTAAGAGACAGCAGTCACATGACCCCGAGATGCAAAAACGAAAAATAGGGAGATTTTTGAAGAAAGGACACAATTTGTTGCCGTGGAGACGTATTAAATCTGAGTTTGGAAGGAGACAAAAACACACAGATTAACTAGCCAGCAATAGCTAGACACACACTTGCACTGAAGACGGAAAAGGATAGTAGCAGCAACGACAACAAATGAGAGAGAGAGAGAGAGAGAGAGAGAGAGAGAGAGAAAGAGAGAGAGAGAGAGAGAGACTTTACAACGGTAAAAATGTTAGTTCCCCTAGGGTAACTAGTGTTCCAAGTTGCCAATGTGGCGGCTAAACTAAGTACTAACCTTTGAAACGAGACCCCCCCCCCCAAAAAAAGAAGGAGAGTTAGAAGGAGAGAAAGAGCGAGGCAGAGGAGGAGGGGGGGGGCGAATTTTCTGGGCTTTCATATTCGATTCTTTGGACTCTCTCTCTCTCTCTCTCTCTCTCTCTCTGTTCCCACTAGACTGTGGTAATGAAGACAAATCATTTCCACTGTCTACTGCTTCCTTAACCAAGCAGGGACTGTGGGAGCCTCAGGTGGGTTACTGTTTATGTACCACGGCTCTGCACCAATCATATCCACCGCCAGACATCCTCTGGCTGACCCGTCATGAACAAGGACTGGATGAGTCGGTTGCACAAAGCCGCAAACCATTCAGTGGAGTGCCATCACGAAAGCTGAAAGAGCACCCCCCCCCCCCCAAAAAAAAAAAAAAAAAAAAGTACAGACTGAAAACGTTTGTCTAAAATTCGTTTCAAATTCAACACTGAGAACATGCCAGAAAAGTACGATTTGCCCAAAATGTTTAGTGCGTGTCCTTATCCTTTGTTGTACAATTTTTAGTGGTAAAATGATGATGAGACAGTTTCTGCTGAAAGAAGACGGGTTGTAGCAAGCACATGCGTTATAAAGCAAAGGGCTGTTCGCGTGTTAGAAAAAATGATGTGATACTCTCCATAAACTGAGATAATTCCCTGTGTTTGTAATTGCCCCTTTAACAAGGCTACTTAGCCTACAATCTGGCTAGTACTTTGTTTTTGTCTGTTTTGAGCCATTTGATATTCTGATATTTTTCTTGCACGCTGACAGGGATGTTAAGCACACTCAATGGGCTTTATCCTGATCTCCAGTGGGTGGTGTCCTCGGATCGTGTTTTTAACCTTTTGACAACACCAGCAAGAACTGTTCTGGTGCTAGATCTTCCCGAAGTGCGGCCCCCACTCTACGGAAGTCGTTGCTTGAGCCTCCAAAAATCTCCCGACATCCAGTCTTTCAGAAAAAGCCTTATAAACTCATCTCTTCAACACAGACTGACAGCACCAAACACAAAACCCTTTATTTCTTTTTTATCTGTTGTTTTTATAAGCCCAACAAGCATGGGCTGTTTCATGGAGTACTGCTGTGGTGTTTGAGTTGATATTGGATTGGACTGGAGTGATATAATCCCATATTACCGAACACGCTGTCTTTAAACATTCCCGCACATCCGCCATCACCGGTGACCACAGAGACCCACATACAACTTCTGAGCGTGCATGCAAAACTGGGATTGGACGTGTAAGGTGTGTGAGCGTGGTTCCTGTTGCAATTTTATTGCACGGTCCACAATGGAGGACCCCCTTCCTCTGGGGCGAGTTAATTATTCATGGGGTCATTTGCTGCACAACTCGTCCCGCCATTATTGAATTCCTGGTTCGGCCACTACGCGCTGTGGGGCGGCCGGCACAGACATAATCTTCTCATTAATCTTCAATAGCAAACCCATTGTTTGGATGGAAGCTGTAGCGAAGTCCAGCCTGTATAGTGTCGATGTGTCGTGCCTCTCTCCCACGGTCCCACTTAGCAAAGCCATGGCACATGGTGTTCGGAGAGAAGCTGTGGCGAAGTCCAGCTAGTATAGTGTCGATGTGTTGTTCCCCTCTCCCAACGTAGCGAAGTCCAGTTAGTATAGTGTCGATGTGTCGTCCCAACGTCCCACTTAGCAAAGCCATGGTACATGGTGTTCGGAGAGAAGATGTAGCAAAGTCCGGTTAGTATAGTGTCGATGTGTCGTCCCAACGTCCCACTTAGCAAAGCCATGGTTCGGAGAGAAGCTGTAGGTGAAGTTCAGCTAGTATACTGTCCATGTGTCGTTGCTTTGCTCCTCACAAAGCCACTGTCTGGAGCAAAGCTGCAGTGAAGGTCAGTTTGAATAGTGTCTGTGTGTCGCTCTGCCCCCCCCCCCCCCCCCCGGGCACCCCCCCCCCCCCCCGCCCCCCGCCAGCCTAACCCTTATGCACCAAATAAATCGAAACAGGACATACCATACCTCTTTATTAACATTGATATAATACTCTTACTGAAGCACCCCTCTGAATGACTCTGATCCCGACTGTGGAAATAATCTGTGTATATCCGCAATGTCCGGCCGTGCGTCGCTCTGCTCTAACACACACACACACACACACACACACACACGGCGTTGAACTTCCGTGCGCGAGCCTCCCCCTCCCACCGCAGGGCCATTCATCACCCAGTCCTCACACAATGTCTCACTTCCGCATATTTCTCTTTTTGCTGAGTGCGCATGCGTCATTAATTTTCATTTCCGGTCGTGGAACATAACTCTGGTGCGAGAGTGTCCTCATATTTCAGGCGGCAGACCCCATCCGGTTTTGCACTCTGCCTGTCTCGTGTTTTCTAAAACAAAACTGGGGGAGGGTTTGCCATCATCTGAGCCATTGTCAAAACACTACACACAAACAGCATTGGCATCTCCGTGCCGGGGCATGCGCACGGTACAGGGATAAGTGGTATGTATTCTAGTGGGTTCATCAAAAGGGTGTTGTCAAGGTTATTAGAGATAAACTGCAATCTGCTTCAATCTACGAGTGATTTTTTTGGGTAAAATCAGCTTGAGGCTAGCAAGGTGTACAGTGGCAGGTTCGGAATACATCCATTAAAAACCGAATAAATGCAATTTAGGGTTAGGCAAGGAAAATGACTGAGATGGCCCCTGTTACTTGGAATCAGCTCCCTCTTACAACCAGAAACAGTTCAAACAAGGAAACCTTCAAGTCCCGACTGAAAACCCATCTCTTCACCCTCTCATAGCCGTGCCATGTTGTCGTTCTGCTGGTGTGAGTGCGTGTGTGCGCATGGAACGGGTGTGTGTGTATTATTATCTACGGCAAGGACACTACGTCACTGCAGTTCAGAGTTAGTTTAATTTTAATTTCAGAACAGGATTATCATCCATACGCGTAAGCCTCATAAGAGGTTTTGCATGTTTGCAGTTCAAAGGACAATAAATTATTTTTAATGATCTAAGTCAGTTATGTGTCTTCTTTGGTTCTCAGTCCGTCTATTAAACAACGTTGTTCACGTGTTTGTTTATCAGAAATACCACATCTAACAATTCTAATCTGAAATAACTTTTCTGATAGGACATTCGTCAACTTCAGAAATTACATTTAAAAGCCTTTTCGCAAACTGCACCAAAGCGTTTTTGATATTTGAAAACATGGCCATGTTCCCTTCCTATTAAAATGCAAGCTTTTAAGGATAAAAATGCTTTCGGGTCAAAATATCCTCCGGCCATATTGTATCATCACATCGATTGATCTCAAACAGGAACACAAGTTCGCTGTATTTTTGCAGCGGATTCCGCAATGTGGACAAGAAAATATTTACAGACCCTGTCCTCTTGCCAACAGCCGACGGGAGAGGGCGCCACAGTAATGAAAACGAATGCATCGCCTTTCATCGGAACGGAACACATTAAGGGATCAAACGCGGTTAGAAAATCGATGAAAATAATGCTGATGGCACTTACAGGGTTAAATTCTTTAGAGCGGGACATATTTTGTTTGTCACTTGGAGGAAAATAGTATACTTCGTCAGGAATTGATTGCATTTTGTTTGTCACTTGGAGGAAAATAGTATACTTCGTCAGGAATTGATTGCATTTTGTATGACACAACAGTTTGCATTGCACGTATATTGACTGTTACGTGGTATTGCTCTGTTTTCAGAAAGTCGTAGTTTAGTTTAGTTGGTTAGTGCTAGTTAGTTAGGGCGTAACGCCGCGCAAGCAACAAAGACTATTATTTTTTCGGCTAATCAAGGTCCTTCTTCGCCAGACTAAAATAAAAAGAAAGACAATAAAACAAGGTGTAAATATGTATTTTAAAAAATCTATCCGGTTTAAATAATAAACACGTTTCACTTCTTTGTACATCGAACAAAATTAATAGAGATCGAGGATAGTCCGTATTACTTGAGGTGTCTAAATTTTATAGAACAGATCTGACTCTTTCAAGAAGCTAAAGATGCTGTCAGGGGGAAATCCCAGAAAGAAAGTCGTAAATTATGAGAAGTAGATGCCTGGGCTATAGTCATATGTTGGCTATAGCCATCACCAAAAAAAAAAAAAAAAAACCTTGGAGGTCGAGTGTAGTTGTCTGATTCGTGTGACCTGCTTTCACAAAAGTCAACAGCAACAACAAAGAAACAAAAGCAAAATATATTTGCCCGTAACTGTGGGTATCAAGTCAAGTCAAGTCAAGTTTATTATTCCAACTCTCTGTGGGCCTAGGAAAACAAAAGCAAAAAAAAAAAAAAAAAAAGGGAGGGGGGGGAGTCAGTTGACTTGAAGGTTTTACGTCCCCTCCACTGCCAAGTAACTTGGTATGATAACAGAATAGGGCAGAGGATACTTTCTAAGATGAAACAGTACAAATTACACAAGAGTAGATCCGTAAATGAAATACAACTGAAAAACGAGGAGTTTTTAGAATCCTGTCTTAAATGAACACCAGAAAAATATGCGATAATTGTGTGTGTGTGTGTGTGTGTGTGTGTGTGTGTGTGTGTGCTGGTTGTCGCTCTGTGTGTTTCTCGTACATGTGTTGTATTTATGTATTTATATCTTTGTTCTTCATAATTTATATATGTTAATGTCACTTTGTAAAGCGCATAGCACACAGACACACAGTCATTCAATATTCATGTTTGTTGTTGACAATCGCCCAAGTCCACTGCCAGCTTGAACATGGCTCTGGTTCAGTATCCTGGTGACCCAGCTTCACGTGCACCACACAAAGAGACAAAGGTCACCAGGCCCAGACTGTCCCCATGGCTAATTTCAGGGGCACTAACCCTCCATTCTGAGAGCGACTGTGAATCTGTCACGGCCAGCCACGCTGTCTCAGGAGGGGACCGGACCGAGAGAGGGCACACCAACATCTGCGACGATCGCCTCTCGTTTACGTAGAATAATTTGGTGGGCGAGGGTACAGGCGTAAGGACACAAATTGACCGCGGGGTCATGTTTGGTGTTTACTTGAGGTACCTTCTTTGGCACGTGTGCTAGTCTGTAGTGATTTTGGTTGTCATGAAAAAGCGTGATTTTCGTGATTTTTGTGTTATGTAGGTCAAGGTGCATGCCAGGCGGTCACAAAAAGAGGCAAGCTGCCAGTTAAGCTGGGACTTTTTGCACAGTGGTCGAAGGACACAAATACACAGGGCCTCAAAATGCCTGCATATCCCCTATTAGCCTCAGGAATCATAGTCACCCCTAAAAATGCTTCAGTCTAGAAACAATAGCTACCATGCACAGACCATTCAAAGGCGCGCACCTGACAGGGGTTTAAAAAATTTGAATGTCTCCTTGCTCAGGCCCTCCCACGTCCCTCGCAAATCGCCGAGGGAAAACAGTGTTAAACAACTTTACGAGGTCATCGACTGTTCTCACCTGCGATCAACATCTGGTTTTGTCGTAACGAGAAGTAGAGGTGCCGGTTTTGTTAACAGCCAGTGAGAACAGAGTTAATAATAATGGTGATGATAATAATAATAAATCACAGTTCTTGGCAGACAACTCATTGCGCATTCACACATCACTCACACGCACATAAAACACATCCTTACATAGCAAGTACTACCTCAATCAGTAAAATGCCAGTTGCAACAGGTAAGTGTTTAGCTCTGATTTGAAAGAAACCAAAGTAGGTTGGTGTCTCGCGCTTGCGGGCAGCGAGTTCCAGATTACAGGAGCAGCAAAGCGGAAAGAGCGTTGGCCAAAAGATTTCAAATTTTGCCTAGGAACTTTGAGGAGCTTGTCACTGGATGAGGGGAGGGTACATGACGGATTGTATGTGGATAATGAAGCGGACAGATAGGGCGGTAAATTACCATCGAAGTGACGATACGCCAGAACTGCTAGTTTGTATTGAATACGGAAACTGACTGGCAACTAGTTTCTAATGATTACATTTGTGTGGAGCAGAGGCAAGACCATTGAGTCGTCATTGAAAATGTTGTGTATTGTGTTTTGAGAACAATGTATGGCGACTTTTGGATTAAAGCCGGGTACCACGCAAGAAAAAGTAATTATGATCATTACGCCAATCACTAGGCGGGAACGGCAGGTTTCCCAGTGTGTAGACTGGACTCAAGGTATATGAGGGTTGGGATATCAAACTAAATAAATGGTGACCTTAAAATCAAAATTACTTGATCCCTAGAGTCCTGAACTTTTAGCACTAGCCATCGGCACGTGTCTTTTATTAGCTAAAACGGAAAGGATACAAAAAGCCTACAGAGAAATATATCGGCATCCATTCTCTTAGTTAAAGGTTAAATCCCTCATATGAAGATTTTTTCGAGTTACATACGTCATTCAGATAGCATTACACTCGGCGAAAAACACAGCACAAATTTCCAGACAAACCCACATTTACAGAAACCTGAGGTCCTTTATGGAGACAGCCGGAATATGATACTTAAGTTCTTCAAGTTTTACGAGGACAATCCACGCCTATTGCAACTGTTCCTACGGATGGTTTTGTTTCGACAGGTCTGTTTTGACTGCATCCTCACAGCGATCCGGCCTAGTTTCAAATTTCACTGTTTCGTTGTGGGGAAGGGGGGGGGGGGGGGCATACAATGGAGTGGCAGCTTGTCTAGATTGCGTGAAACGGCAAACAAACAAAAAATCCAGACAGTTGTTGTTGTTGTTGCCGTTGTTGCTGCTGTTGTTGTTGTTGTTGCTGTTGTTGTTGCTGTTGTTGTTGTTGCTGTTGTTGTTGTTGCTGTTGCTGATGTTGTTGTTGTTGTTGTGTTCGGATGATAGTGCTGGTGGTGGTAGGGGTGGTTTGCTTGCTTGCATGCTTCTTCCTCAAGAAGGAATCATGGCTGGAATCGAGATATTTGTGCTGGCCTTTTTCTTGTTGCCTCGTCTTTGTTATCACCCATATCTGGTGGAAAATGACGTTAAACCCACCAAATACCCACCAACCCTTGTTTGTGAGGAGAAGGGGAAGACACAAGTTATTGTATTTTATTTTATTTTATTTTATTTCGTGGTGGTGGTTTTCGTTCTGCCTAGCTGTGCTTTTCTTGGCTTCTTTCTGTGAAAGCTGACGGTGTTTATTCGCAAAACGGATCATGACTTCAACGGTTCCTTAAGCTTTATTAACTAAAAGTACATTAGCGCAGAAACCTTTGTTCCACTTCATCAAACAAATATCCACAGCTGATTTTACACCAGTCTGTCGCCTGCTTGTCTGTTGTCTAGACAGAGTGTATTGATCAGAGGTAGCATATATCCCCAGTCAGACTTTATGAATTATCCATACGCCTTTGTTTGTACTTGTTTGTCAGCGCAGCAAGTACGGCAAGGTACACACAATATAGTCCAGTTTATGGTGTACATGTACTGGCCGACCCTAACGTTAACCCCGACAATTTTCTTAATGAATCAGATCGAAAGGAAAATTACTGTTTGATTTGTTTCAACAAATAGGCTAATTGTTGTTAATTGAGGTTCGGTAATCGATATGTTCGGGTTTTTTTCTGATTCCTTTTATTTTTTTCATGTTTTTGAATGATTGTTGGCGTCTTTCCTTGTGTTGTTGTTGTTGGTGATGGTGGTGGTGGAGGAGGTGGTGGTGGTGGTGGTGTTTTAATGGATGATGCACTCATCTAAAACATGTTCATCAAACATCGGTGCAGGAGTGAGCACGAGGTATTGCATTTGTGCTGTGATTTATCAAATCAAATCCTGATCAGTAGTTCCGTCAATTTTTCAGACACCACTTTGCAGCCGTGATGTGCCGTTCACGAAACAAGCAAGTGCATATGTGCCGAGAACAACACTTTAAAGGGGCACATGCTAACTCAATTCCTACTCATTTCCAACCTTCCTCATTAGCCATGCCTATAATGGCGGCTTCAGCAACCGCCAACAAGGAGTTTAAGCAGCGTGGTGGTTACCACATCTCCGTGGCAGCGTAAGATAAAAATAAATCTCTCGGTGACGTCCCTGGCGAAGATGACCTGGCACCACGAAAGCACCGTGTGGCCCTTTAGCATGCCGGGGGGGGGGGGATTTAGCGTCCTTTTCCACCACATACGGGTGATCCTTTAGCATGCAAGCACTTCGTGGCTTTACCATTACCTTGACATGACACAACAACAACAGCAACAACAACAACAACAACAAAAAGAAGAAGAATTCAGCCATATTTGTTGTTCTTATTCGCCGCGAGGATGCACGTCATACGTTAAAAATCGGTGGGAAATCCTTCTTCAACCACTACGAAGACCCAACGGAGACGTTTGCTTAAACTCTCCAATAGTTATGTGCCTTCTCTCCAACGCACAGACGATGATGCAAAATGCAGATCTATCGAACACAGCATGTAGGCAAAGCGTTCTCCCTTGCAAAAGAGCGGCTAAAAAACCGTTGCTATAAACTTAGTGAACGGGTGGGTGTTTAGGGGTTTAATGTCCTTTTCCACCACTTACGGGTGATATCAAAGACGGGGTAACGATGAAAAAGCCAGCACAAATATTTGGCCCCAGCCGGGATACGAACTCAGGACCCGAGCATTAGAAGTCCAACGCTCTACCATTCGGCCACCCCGGCTACCCAACTTAGTGAACGACCCCCGTGTGTGAATGCATATGTGGAATCAGGAAAGCAAAGATATATAGATGACAAATACTTATCTTTAGTCGATCATGACTCCTTAGATGACTGGATACCCTACGAAGCCTCATTTAACATTTAGACTATTTTTCTTAATGGATGTTCAGGAGAGCAGTTACAGCCCGAAGCTTCAACTTATGTATATATGTATGTATTAATGTTGATATGTGTGCATGTTTGTATGTCTGTCTGTCTGTCTGTCTGTCTGTCTGTCTGTCTGTCTGTCTGTCCGTCTGTTGGTATGTATGTTGGTATGTATGTATGTTGGTATGTGACATGTATGTATTTTGTAATTTTTTTACGATGTATATCTGTATTTTAAAAAAAAAAAAAACATTTTGGAACAGAGTGAAACTGTTGTAAAAAAAAAAAAATTTTAAAAAAACGTTGCTAGGATATTCATCAGCCAAAATGCACGACTACATCTCGCTCAGGACCAAGTCAGGAAGCGGGGTCCCGCTTGGGCGAGAACAGACAACTACCGGATGTTGTGGACCGGTATGTGTGACGCGATGCGCTATGGCGGTTCGCATTTCGCGGTAAACTTTTTAGGAAGGCGGTAGAAGTCACATGGGGATGACGACAGCATTAAAAGTTTACAGAGAACTAAAACAGACCAGCTTTGGGAAGACTAGTAATGTGGCAAAGTGAATGCAAAACTTTTTTTTTTTTTTTTTTTTACTCATCCTGAAGCAGCTTTCTTTAACTGGAACCAGCACGGAAAATTCATTCTTTCCTGTTGATGTGTTTTGACAGATCGATCGAAACCTTTGGTAGTTTTGTTTGGTGCACAGACGTGACTACACCGCTCACCGGTCTTGCGGGAGTATAAAGCCATTATGCTACCGATATGCTAACAGCATGCCGGCAAACAACAGTGTAGATGAGCCTCTGCCCCAATGACAGAGATGCCGCTTTTCCCTTTGTTAAGATCTGTCAGAGCGTAAAACAAGTACAGGCATTTTGTAAGAAGGTTTTTTCTTTTCTTCTTCTTCTCCTTCGTCTTCTTCTTTCCTTAAAAGGAGACTGACAAAGGTCTTTTTTGTTTGTTTGTTTTTCTGTTTGGTTTTGTGTGTGTTTTGTTTTTGTCTGAATGGTTGAAAGCTCAGGAAGGAAAGTGTTGTATTTTGTTTGTTTGTTTGTTTTTCTGTGTATTTTGTTTTGTCTGAGTGGTTAAAATCTCAGAAAGGAAAAAATGGTTTGGTTTTGTTTGTTTGTGTGTGTTTTGTTTTATCTCAATGGTTAAAATCTCAGAAAGGAAAGTGTTGTATTTTGTTTTGTTTGTTTTTGAGTGTGTTTTGTTATGTCTGAATGGTTAATATCTCAGAAAGGAAAGCGTTTTGTGGCCTGGTGATTACATTTTTTTTTTATTTAAAAGTTACATTTTACCAACCCGTTAAAACATAAAACAGCGCCGAATTAACTATTTCAGTGTACAACGTAAAACTGACTTGCAGTAAAAGATCAGTTCACATGGAAATGACAAAATACAACAAAAGTACAACCCGTCTTATATTAATTTGTCAGTTGTCTGGAACATCCCATTGACAAACGGGTAGCCAGGGCAGCCAAAGCGGTCGAGCGGTAGAACGTTGGACCTTCAATGCTCGGGTCGTGAGTTCAATTCCCGGCTGGGGCCAATTATATATTTTGTGCGGGCTTATGGTAACTTTTTCAGTGTTAGGGTGTATACTGCACCTCGAAATATCTAGAACATCTTATCGTGTCCCTCGTAACGAAACAGAGCATGCGTTTTCTTTCATATCAATAAATTTTGTATTTGCTCGCCATACTGCCAGCTGCTAGTTTTTCATTTTTCTTGACACAAATTAATACATTTCGTACCGAGCAGAAGTATCCCCTTTTTTTTCGATTTTGGTCTTGTATGCGAAATTCAGGCAAGATTAGCGGTTCCTTGAAGGCTCTTATTGCAGCAAACACGAGTATAATCAAAGTGCAACACTCCCACAGCAAACACGAGTATAATCAAAGTGCAACACTCCCACAGCAAACACGAGTATAATCAAAGTGCAACACTCCCACAGCAAACACGAGTATAATCAAAGTGCAACACTCCCATTTAGCCTTTTTTTTCCCATTTCGCTTCTTTTTTTTTTCTTTCTTTTTTTTTTTTGCGGGGCCACTGGTGCACTACCGGATGGGTTAACCCAAGATTTACTTGCCAGGAATTGGGTTAAAGTCAAAGAGCTGCTCAGGTGCAAGGGATGAGCGCTAATCAACACACACACACACACACACACACACACACACACACACACACACACACACACACACACACACACACACACACAAGGTCAGAAGTTGGACAAAGTCTGGCAAGTTCGTCGCCCGTTCCTCTGTCTTTGTGACCGACTTGCCGTTAGACTATCATTCTAGGAACGCGTACCTATTGTTCACTAGCTACACAAGTGGCATAACCACCTGATGCCTGAAAGGTGACGATGGACGATCAGAGGTTTGAAATATCACCCCGACAAAACTGTGGTGACGCGCAACACGGACAGAAATGGAAGCGTCTCTCGCGCGAGCAATTTCGTTTCTCAAGTTTGAAAATTGGCTGCAAGACCAAAACTTCCACCGTTTTCAAATAAAGTTCAATTTTTAATTCAATTCTCTCTCTCTCTCTCTCTCTCTCTCTCTCTCTCTCTCTCTCTCTCTCTCTCTCTCTCTCTCGGCCTCTGATGTTTTGTGTGAAGTCCTGTGGCTTATCCCAGAACATTTTATCGTCTACAGCGGCTCAGATTTATCTGCACCCTTATCAAAATCAACGCATTTCATAATAAATATCAAGAGTGTCATCTTAACCTGTCGGACAATTGCAAACATGTTGATAATGGAAAGGTGGCAATGGTGAAATTTCGGAAGGACACGTTAAGGGATTACGCTGATTTGAGCAATCGAAGCAATCTAATCGTCCAAAAGTAAAGAAACGGCGACCCCCCCCAAAAAAGAAGACATTTTTGCGTAAGATAAAACAAAGTTATGTATTCCCATTCCAGCATTAATTTTAATAGATGCGATGGTAGAGCCTAAGCGAATCAGTCTGCATACTGATTTTCTAATCACCTTAGAAACAGAGTATTCGTGCACTGCAGTGATAGCAACTGAAAGCTAGTTTTCCCTTTTCACTGCAGCCGTTATCGTCAGTTGACTCGAAAATTTGTACTCAAAGCACATTTCCTCCACAAGCCACACGCCTCACAAACATCGAAGAAAAGACGCACGCGCACTGACGCAAAATATCAGCGTCATTTTGCCGACGTCATGTTTGATTGGCGTGATGCTGGCATTTCTTGGGGATGTGTCGCCACTTTTCGGATGTTCTCTATTTGTACACGGGGAAAGCGGGAGTTTCATTGATGTAGTGGGCTTTGGTTTTTGCCACTGACTCTCACTCAATAGCATAGTAGAGCTGCAGCTCTTTGGAACCAACTTCCTATATCACTTAGACACACAGAGTCCAGTGCCAGCTTCAAACGCTGCCTCAAAACCCATCTATTTAAAACTGATTACTGATTTATTCTGCCCTTCCACGCCGTGTCAGCCTACTTGTTGTGAGATATTGTTTAACTTTGAATGTTCCCTGTGAGTCTGTGTGTATGAAAGTGGTGTATGTAATTATGATGTACGGCGCTTAGAGCCTGTTTTATTTCATGTATAGACGCCTTATAAGTCGTACTTATTATTATTATTATTAGAGTGAGAGAACACCACATAGGTCTCAACGGAGCACATGCACAAACGCTCGCGCGAGTCTGTGCGTGCGCGCGTGCGTGCGTGCGTGCGTGCGTGCGTGCGTGTGTGTGTGTGTGTGTGTGTGTGTGTGTGTGTGTGTGTGTGTGTGTGTGTGTGTGTGTGTGTGTGTGTGTGTGTGTGTGTGTGTGTGTGTGTACAGTATTGATGTATCCTCTGGCTGCCTCGGAAAAAAAGTCGTGCAGTCTGCTATCTGATGAAAAACCCTGAAAACCCTGAAAAGTTCTGGGGGAAAAGAAGTTTTTGTTTGTTTTTGTTTTTTTCTTGTGCAGTATTTGATTTTAAGTTCAATCGCCATCAGAATCGCGTCAGTAACAGTGCACACCATGTCCCCTTTCGTGCAATTCACACACTTCAATCTCGCGAGCAAATCGTAAACCTGACTAGAACGGCGGGTTGGCAGGGAAGACAATATTTACCAAATATGACAATCTTTTCCGCTTATCTAATGGTGCACGGGTCTCGATCAAGATGGCCAGAAGTGTTTCCAGTGCTGTTACAATTCAAAAGTCGGAATGATGATTGCTTTCAAAGAAAGCCATTAACTCTTAAGATCCTGAGCCCAACCACCCCTTGCCCGTTGTATGATGAGACTTGTTAAAAAGAACAAGCCACTGCACACCAGTAGGAGCCACTTCAAACCACTGTTATGCAAGGCGTGGGCCTTCCCCGCTAGGCTCGAGACCGCATAATAGTGACTTGAAGTGGCTCTGAGTGATCTGAAGAGTTGAAGTAAAACTACGATTTTTTTTTTTAATTTTTACAAGGGTGTTTAAAGGGCCACATTGATTCGTACCTATGTCAAAAGAGGTGTGGCCTGTTCAGTTTTTGTATGCACTGTGTGCCTGCTTTGTGTGCGCTGTGTGCCTGGAATGATGCCTCTAATCAATTTTGCGCACACATATAACATTATTAGAGATTACCTGCGTGTTCCATATTTAGTAGAGGGATGTTTTGTGCAGTGACTAACAGGCCATCCCAAATTTCGACCCAAAGAATTCCATAAGCATTTGTTTCAGGATAAAAACATAAATTGAGCTTGACCTAGTTATCTTTCGAAAATGCCGCCTTTCACTCAAACCCGGTCTCGCGGAGCCAACCCCCACCTAGACCAATCGCTCTAACCGCCATTTTCCTACGACTGGCTCCAATTGCTAATAAGCGACCCGTGGGTAAATCGGCCCTAAGTATATGGCCCTTTAAGAGATTTGTATAAAAATTGATATGAGCATGCACATACTACATTGTAGTAGCGTTTTCAGATATACGGCTTCTTTCACTCACACACACAAATCTAAATCCGAAGACAGTAGCACCGAGTGGCTACACTTTCAAATATGGGTACAACCGTAAACACTGCTACTTGGATTTCAGCTGGTCTGTTTGAAGGAAAGGGGCTGCTTATTAACCAGAGAAAACCCTGACTAACACTTTACCACAATGTTGCCACGTGTGCATGCTCATATTTCAGGTAGTTAGTTAGTTAGGGCTAAGTGCCGCGCATTTCTCTCATATTTCAGACAAAAGACTAACACTTTACCACAATGTTACCACATGCGCATGCTCATATTCAGACAAAACAACAACAACAAAAAAACACCAAAAAAACCCCCAAAACCGATTAACACTTTACCACAATGTCACCACGTGTGCATGATTATATTTCAGACAAAACAACTGCCTAACACTTAACCACTAAGTTACGACATGTGCATGCACATATTTCAGACAAAAACCTAACACTTTACCACAATGTCACCACGTGCGCATGCTTATATTTCAGACAAAAACCCGACTAACACTTTACCACAATGTTACCACGTGTGCATGCTTATTTTTCAGACAAACACGACTAACACTTTACCTCAATGTTACCCTGTGTGCATGTTCCTACAGCATTTCAAACACAAGGCTTATTCTGGCAGCTACTGTCGTAAAAGAAAATGTTTTCATTGAAATAACGGCAGTGAAACTCCGCCATGTTGAGTAGTCCCCGTGCACATTTGGTAGCGGTAAGGCAGACAATATTTGGCAAATATGACAATCTTTTCCGCTTATCTAATGGTAGGTTTCCACGCAATGGCACGCTCCATCGACTGCAAAACTCACAAGGGGAAGCCGCCTCGGTCACGGTGGCTGCTTAGGAAAATAGCTCGCGGATCAATGTCTTTGTCCATACAAATTGTTGACGTTCCATGGCGTACGCCGTACGTCGCTTTGTGTATCAGGCGATCTTTACTGACGAATTCGCTTATGGCTTTAAACTCCCCTTGGGCTCAAAGCTGGTAATAAAATCTTACTTGGCAAATCTTTCTATCTTGGCTTAATACGTACTGGGATAAATCGTAGTTAGTGTTGCTGCGCCCCCCACCCCCACCCCCCTGGCGTACGCCGTACGTCGTTTTGTGTATCTGGCGATCTTTACTAACGAAACCCGCTGAATACGTACTGGGGTAAATCGTTGTCAGTGTTGCTGGCCACATGCCAAAGGACACAGACATTCACAGACAGCAGAGATACATACCTTTACATATAATTATAATCCTCAAACATATCATACAGTACAAACATACACTACGCATACACTTCACAATAAAACATGAAAAAAAGCAAATAAAAGCGACATAAAAAGGACGGAAACCACTTAACTTTGACAAAGGACGGCACAGGCCAACGTTTAGGCTTTCGCCTTCTTCAGGACATAAACAAATAGGACATAACTTCAACAAACAAACAAAAGGTAACTCTGCGGACGTACTGACATACACGGCGCGGGGAAAAAAACAACAACAACATCAACAACAAAAAAACGGTGGGCGAGAAAAGGACCAGAAAAAATAGTAAAAATATCACAACACCCATCCTTTGGTGACAAAAGACCATGGACTGTGTGTGAAAAAAAAAATTGTTGGGCAGAAAAGAACAAAAAAGAATAGTGAAAATTGGCAATCACAACACCCATCCTTTGGTGACACAAGACAATTTGGTGACACAAGACAAGACATGAAAAAAAGTGTTTTTGTTTTAGAGGCGAAGTAAATGATTAACTGTCACGCAGCACATGGCGATCGCCAGGATGGATCTGATCTGCGTGGCGCACACTAACACATGAATCAGGCTCCGGCAAAGTTGCTGTGCAACGATTACGCACAGTGTTTAGCAATGTTAGTTCCCTCCGGGCACATCAAATCCATCACTTCTAGCGCAGACATCAACACTTACAACTAAGCAGATCTCGAACAAAAGTTACGGTAACAGTACAAATACAGTGCTCAGTATTTTCGTGCGTACTTTCGAGATATAATAATAATAATAATAATAATAATAATAATAATAATGAGTATTGTATAGGCGCTTTACCCAATTTCATGAATCGGCTCATAGCGCCGCGAACTGAACCCAATACGCACGCTCAAGTGAATCACACGCATTCTCTCACACACTGGGCACATTACAATCACGTGGAGCGAAGGGTCAGCTCAGCTATTTAAATTTCGGAATTTAGAATGCATTTATTTTTCAAGTTTGGTGGGCTGAACATTTCCAAAGCAGAGGGGGGAGTACCCGGAGAGAACCCCCGACGATCGGC
Source organism: Batillaria attramentaria (assembly GCA_018292915.2). NCBI lineage: Eukaryota > Metazoa > Mollusca > Gastropoda > Batillariidae > Batillaria > Batillaria attramentaria. Next base: position 1,259,973 of record JACVVK020000127.1, on the reverse strand, counting down.
CCGAATGAACGGTGCCGCATACGAGAAGGAAAAATTCTTTGCCCCGAGTGGGACTCGAACCCTTGACCTCTCGCACTGGTGACAAGTCTCTTAACCACTAGACCACCGACCGCCCCATATCTGAACTTGAAAAGGTTGACATGACTGTGACACCATTACTGGCGTAGTGTTGGTGTCGGTACCATAGTAACGACAATGTGATCTGCTCTGACACTTTCAGGTTTAATGAACATTTAACTATTAACTTTAGGAAGGAGAGGAGGGGGGGGGGGGCGGGGGGAGATGAATTCAGAATAATCAGCCGCAAATACTTCACAGTGGAAAATGATGTAGAGCAAGGCCATTACGTTTTTCCACGGCAGGAACTGTAAAAAGAACCATTTTCACGCTCCCATGAGCATCCACTCATCCGTACAGAAACAGATGCAAAATGTTGCAATCATTAGTACGGGAGAACTGCAGCCTGAAAGCCATGACCGAGGACATTACAATTTTCTCGTCGCATCTGACGTCGTCGCTCTGGGCAGGGTCGTTTTACTAGAAATGAAACACGGGTTTTCAGAAGGAATACGAGCATTCTCTCACTACACCTGCACGGAAGACTTCCTTGATGATCACACGGACATTCAGCAAATGATCAACAAGCGGCTTCAGGGTTTACAGAAAATAGGTGATTTTTTTTTCTACTACTACTTCATTGTCGCTTCAAGGGAAATTCAGGTTGGGTGTTCTGTTGGCTGATTGCCAGCCTGTGAGATGAGATCACTGCGCGTGTGCCTGAGTGGTAAGATGTTAGACACCAGTAAAACAGTTCAGAAAGATCTGCGAGACTCGATATCAAATCAAAATCAAATCAAATACGTCTTTATTATCTCAAGCGGGAAATTCAAGTGCGATGGACATTGGACACAAACCGATAATACATGCAACATCAAATGAAGAAAGACAATAAATAATGTACAATACGCACTACAATTAAGATAAAGATTTCTATGAATTAAATATCACCCAAATCAATCTTAGTGTTAATGATATGCACCATTTAAAATAGCTATTATAAATTTACCGCACATTAAGATATGTACAGTATTGGCGTAGTGAGGGACACATTCAGCACAATAATCACAGACTCGATCCGCCACCCCCGGTCCATCTGATCAAAGTATGTTTCACGTAAAAAAGACTGGCAGCATACACAAACACCCACACAGCCACCCACCCAAACACACACACACACACACACACACACACACACACACACACACACACACACACACACACACACACACAACACACACACACACACACACACACACACACACACACACACACACACACACACACACACACACACACCTCTTTATATTTCTGGTGATTGAGGATGTTGATTGCTGTAGAAGATGTGTATATAGAAAAGCGGACTTTTAATTAACTTCAGTCCTCTCCATCTGGATCCGCGTGTGATCACTAAAAGCCATCCACAGGATTATTGCTTGGAAACTTTGTCAAATCGGATTCTACCACTGAGCAAAATTTGATTGAGATCTGTGAACCCGTTTGTAAGAAGATATCGACGTCGGTCTAGTCCACCTATCTCAAATACAGCACCAATATTTAACGGCAAAAGTAACGGTCGTTGTTTCCAAAGAAGCATCATTCTGATTGGGGTGAGGTTTCAGTATGTCAACAATGCGTGTCTTGTATGCTAGTTACAGTATTTAGAACGGAGTTCTGCGCATTGCTGTATCCGAAAACACGCATACTGTGTGTGTACCCTACAAAGCCTAATTTATCTGCCTCATATAGTGAAAATGGCAAAATAAACGACCGTTTCGCGGACGGAGGAAAAATTTCCGAAGACCTCCATTGCAGTAGGGGCCTGTGCTCTACTGTTTTGTTTTGTTGTTGTTGTTGGTTTTGTTGTTGTTGTTGGTGGTGGTGGTGGTGGTGGTGGTGTTGGTGTTGTTTTGTAGTAAAAAGTTAGGATCAAATTTGTTCTACGTTGTTCCGTAATATTCCTATTCTGTGAGACCAGAGACGTAGAAAAGCTGGCCTTTTAACTTCATTTCTCTCCATCAGCATCCGCACGTAATCCCTAGAAGTCGTTCGCGGATGTAACCGTTTACCTGAGGGGGGTCCTAAACTCCATTGTGACGGACGCTGTGCGGACATTTTAACTTTTTACTTTAATCTGGCGCCGTTCACCGTCTGGCGGGTCCCATGGGGAAAACTACAGTCCGATTACACTACGCACCACTGACTCGATCTTTACGTACACGCGCACGGTCCCGGTGGAACCGTCTGGAAAAATCGGCCGAGATTTTTATAGTTGGTCAGAACCAACCGACCACGAAATACGTGTGTGAACTGAAAGGTGATTTTTTTTCTTCCGTTTATTCATTTATGCACCACAGGCGCACGCCACATATCTGCTCGCTCTCCTACATTGTGAATACTTACTCTTACTGTCGCAGTGGAACGACGCTGACGGCAGTACAATGAGTACATGTGCCTGTGCGACAGACAAACATTTTTTGTTTAATTTAAATATTCTCGATCTGAAAAGGGGAGCCGGGATAGCCGAGTGGCAGAGCGTTGGACTCCCAGTGCTCGGGTCGTGAGTTCGAATCCCGGCTGGGGCAACACATTGGTACTGGTCTTTTTCTCGTTGCCCCTTCTTTGAAATCACCAACACGTGGCGGAAAAAGGACGTTAAATTCCCAAAATACCAATACCTCTACCTCGATCTGGAAAACAACAAGTGCAGATACTTGCTTTAAAAAATGGAATTAAAATAGACCAGGGGCGCCGGAACCGGGGGGGGGGGGGGCAGGGGGGGGGGCAGCTGCCCCCCCTGTACCCAAGCAGGGGGGGGGGGGGGGCAAGAGTATCTTTTTGCCCCCCCCCCCCCCCTGGAAATCAGGTGACTATGGCAAGAGGGGGGGCAAAGCCATGGTCTTGCCCCCCCCCCCCCCTCCCTTCTTCCCCTACAACCCCTCTCGCCCTACCCCTCTTCCTGCTCTCTCCCTCATCCCACCCAACAGAGAACTCAGTTTAGCCGTTGCATGAAATATCAAAACGACTTGGCAGAAAGTCGTTTGATAATCCCCTCCCCCCTCTCCCCCCCCCCCCCCCCCCCCCGCTTTTCACTTTCTTTGGGCTTCCTTTCAGTGGCTCCCTGGTTCGTAAAGCTTTTTGTCTGCGCAGCATCTGAACGCCCCCCCCCCCCCCCCCCGCCCTCCCGCTTTTCACTTTTTTCCTTGGGCAACGTCCTTCCTTTCAGTGGCTCCCTGGTTCGTAAAGCTTTTTGTCTGCGCAGAATGTGCAGGCCCCCCCCCCCCCCCCCCCCCCCCCCCGCTTTTCACTTTCTTCGGGCAACGTCCTTCGTTTCACTGGCTCACTGGTTCGGGTGGTTTTTGTTAGTGCAGCATCTGAACGCACCTCCTCCTCCTCCCCCCCCCCCCCCCCCGCTTTTCACTTTCTCCGGGCAATGTCCTTCCTTTCACTGGCTCTGGCGTTTCCCCCCTCTGAGATTCTGCCCCCCCCCCCCCCTCCCCCCAACATCTTCCGGCGCTCCTGTAGACTGTATCACTCTTGGTATAAATCCTAACAATAAACCTTCCAAGCGAAATTGCCGATAAGTATGAATGGGTGAATATTTTGAATTTATGTCACCCTCTGTTCAGCAAAGCATAACTCAAAAGATGCTGATACATAGCAACATAATTTGTCCAAAGAGTCTACTTATATACAAGATTAGAATGGGCAGACGTTTTTACTTACTGGGGGGGGAAAACCAACAACATTAATACGACCTCTCAACGAAAGCATTGGCATTTGCCTGGGTTAAAAAAAAAGGTCTTTGGAAGTGTAAATAGCAAAGTGTTTAGGTCCTTTCCATCAAAAATTGCAGACGACGACTGATAAGTCTAGACAGAACAGAACGCGTCAAAAGAATATCCCTTTGTTCCCTTTCATTTCCCATCAAAGTGTTCACGTAAAAAAAACACCCACTGTAGCCTGATTTTAGCACCTGAAACTATCACGTCTTTACAGCCATGCAGACAGGGCCCGATGTGAGACACTGCTCTTCGTGTCGTGTCGTCTGCCTCCAGGGCGCGCCAAGCGGAAGACGTTAGCGGATCGTTTACCGCGCCCTCTGCTTCCGGTTGCTACTGGCAGCCGCCATTGACGCCACACGCAGACGACAGCGGGCCCTGTGCGCTTCGGCATGAAAGTAAATGGATGAAAGGCGTCACCTGGGCTTTGTGTACCCTCTGTGTGTGTGTGTGTGTGTGTGTGTGTGTGTGTGTGTGTGTGTGTGTGTGTGTGTGTGTGTGTGTGTGTGTGTGTGTGTGTTAGTTATGCGATGCGCAAGCTGAATGGCTCAACAAAAAAACTGCAACATTAGGCCTATCATTAAAAACAGGCTTACACGTTTCTTTGAATCATGCAGGCCTATTGAATACATCACACTAGGAGCCATCACGTTTTGGAAAGAATCAAACAGTACCTTGCTACATAAGGATTATTATTAGTATTATTATTATTATCATTGTTACTACTACTACTACTACTACTACTACTACTACTACTACTACTAATATCTACACATATTTTGTAGAAATGATTGCCAGGCAAATTAACGGTAATTATTAGTTTTTATCAACACCACGACCACGCCTTTAGGTCTACTCAAAACAAAATGTATAATTCATATTCTTCTCACAACACGCAGTTACTTTGTCATTTGCACCAATGGTTCGTTCAGATATGCATGCAAAACCTTTCGCGTGTACAGCAAAACAGCAAAGCACCGCTCTGGCCATACATAATGTATGGAAATCATTACACGAAGTACGAAGTAGACGCTACAGCATTTTGGATTCGCACGAAACAGCGACACCTCAAGGGGGTTAAACAAAAGCATCGGGTGTTTTTCTGGTGCTCTATCGCTTCAAAGGTATACTCTT
>JACVVK020000127.1:1242500-1252500 GCA_018292915.2 Batillaria attramentaria | reverse complement strand
GTCGAATAAAGTCCCACTGAAGAAAGCACTTGTAACTTGTCACTGTTTTGATCTTATTCATTTTCACACACACACACACACACACACACACACACACACACACACACACACACACCCCACGCAGAGAGAGAGAGAGAGAGAGAGAGAGACAGAGTTTTGTCTGTGTTACTAGTCTCAGGAATCAATAAGCTCGACCCGTGTCTCTCTCAGACCGTTGCCATTATACACATTTGCATATACATGCTCATAAAAAAGCAGCATACACGTCTACAAACTTTCGCAAAATTATCAATTGGATGTTTCAGTTGCAAAGGGAAAGCAAAGATATTCTCTTTTAAAAAAAAAAAAAAAATTACAAACATTCCAAGTGATTTTACAACTTATCCTGAAAAAAACTCGCTTAAGCCGAACTGCAGGGTAATTTCTCGGGAAATGTTTGGCTTATCCGAACTCGGATATGCAGAAACTCGGATAAGCGAAACGATTTTTCATTCCCCGGGCGAGTTCGGCTTAAGCGTGTTTGACTGTATAAGAATGACTGCATAATTCTTGAAATTTGCTGTTTAACTGCACTAAAAAAATACTCATAGAAGATTAGCAAATCCGTTAGTTTGAGTAAACATGACAGAACATGAGCCTACAATGTGGAGTGGAGGTATTTGGGAGCACTTTTGTCAAGCTAAGAGATACCCTGGCAGAAAATTTCGCACGGACAGGTGGGTGGTAGCAGATCTACAGTAACTGTACTCTAATGATTTGCCTTCGTGGCGATGGTGGGGGAGTATGTGTGTGTATGTATAATTATGTGTGTGTGTGCGAGGGGTGTGTGTGTGTGTGTGTGTGTGTGTGTGTGTGTGGAGGGGGGGGGTACTATCCCTGAAAAAAAAATGATGCAGTTCTTTTCCCATGCCCACCATGTCCGGTTAGGTTTGGGCACGCTTCCTTGTGTGTGTGTGTGTGTGTGTGTGTGTGGAAGGTGCGGGTTTGAGAGAGAGGCCGAGTGATGGGGGTGGGAGTGGGGGGAGTGGGGTCAGCATGTGGAAACTGTGTGGTGCGCCTGACCTCTTGTTTTTGCTTTGACTGAAGTATGGCTTTTCCCTCACCAAGTGTGATCTGTGACAGCAACATCAGTACCGCACTGACGTTGCCGTTCCTTCTCGCGGTCACGTGACCCTGGATCATTCATCATGACCGAGTGTGAAAACCAGGAGACAGGCTGACAAGGGCGTGAAGTGAGAAAGTCAACAGAGAGCGATAAAGAGTAATGTCTCGATGGTAGATGCGAGAGGCGTGAACATCGAGAAGGAAGTGAAGTCAGACAGTGAGAATTTCTGAGCACTGGCGAGATGAGTTAGTACACAGCTTCAGCATGCATATCGATTGTGGTGACATCGGTAGAGACGAGAAGGTTCTAGCTAACAGGGTAAATGCGTGACTGAATGCCCGTGATGCTGTCTCGGGGAAACGTAATGACTGGCAGAGAAAGGTGTCTGTTGAGGCACGTGGCCATCTTGTGTCATTTCAGCGTTTATTGCCATTCTCAACACACACACACACACACACACACACACACACACACACACACACACACACACACACACACACACACACACAGAAAGAGAGAGAGAGGGACAGACTGACAGACAGACAGACAGACAGAGAGAGACAGACGGACAGACAGACAGACAGACAGACAGTTCGCGACCTTGTTTTACTTAGTTGACAAACAGAGAATTTATTTGACGACTATGTAATAAGCCATATAATTATTCTGAGAGAGAGAGAGAGAGAGAGAGATTATCATTGACAACTAACGGAATTGTATCACTGACAGAGCGAGAGAGAGAGAGAGAGAGGACATACTGTGCGTACTCGGACTGGTCCCCAAGCACCGCTGGCAGGTTTCCATTTTAGGCCGTGCCCATGAGTCACATGACCATGGCCTCAGAGTTTTCCCGCTCAACGCAGTGTCCTTGTCGTCTGCAGATCAGCAACCGCCCTTTTGTATTGTCAGCACACCTGGAAAAGATGAGATCAAAAATTTAACTTAACCGCGTGCATGCCATCATAATTGTTAGCAGTTTAGAGACACGAGCGAGGAGGTCTTCTGTCACTGCGCTACAAGGAATTTAGCGTGTGTAGGTTACGCGCCACTAATAGTTTCAAACTTCTGCTAAATATAGCACAGAATGTTGCCCCTTTTGAAATTTGTGTGCAGAGTAAAACAAAATGGCAGTCAGGGCCCGCATGTAAAAGTCGGGGTTAGGGAGTTTAGCCCCGGGTTAGAGTCTAACCTGGAACTAAATTAGCTCTAGGGTTAAATTTCCTGGGTCCCCCCCCCCCCCCCAAATCAGGAAGCGGTCCATTCCCGCAAGGTGCCTATGCCGTTATAGAGGGATTTTTTTTTTTGTCTTTCTTTCTTCGCTTCATTTTTTATTTAATTTTGTTTTGGGGTTTCTTTTGTCCTAGTCTGGGTTGGGCCCGTAGCCGTGGGTTAAATTAACCTCGAGTTCTACATACGGGCCCTAGGGCTGTTTGTTGGCTATGTAATTAGGTGTCATGCCAGGTGATAGTGAAACCAGTGAAACACACACACACACACACACACACACACACACACACACACACACACACACACATATCTTTTTTTATAAATATATTATATCTGCTTCCTCTTTCTCGCTCAGCCACTTTACCACACCGCTATTTCAACCTATTCGTCTGTATTCTCTCAGAAACGTGTTTGTCGTAAAAGACCAGAGTGAGAACTGTGCCCGCGAAAATCTAACCATATGATTTTTCTGTCCACAATGGCCGTGTAGTGCCTCCACACATACACACACAGCCAGATTTTAGAACCGACGCGAAAACGGTCTGCAGACAAGTAAACTCTTTATCACGCATACGGGCACTTTAATGGGTGGTTGGTTGTCCCACACAAGTGAATTAGGATGCAATGAATGAATATGCATCACGCACATAGCACGTGATCGATCGTCGCACGCGCGCATGAATATTTATGAGCGCACACGCGCCGTGCCAGCGTGGATGATAAATGTAAAATATTAATCCTATATAATCTGGTCCGAGCGCACAACAAAGGCACAATTTGGAGCAACGTTCACAATCTGTACGCGCGTGTGTGTGTACTGAGCCTGGAGAGAGAGAGAGAGAGAGAGAGAGAGAGAGAGAGAGAGAGAGAGAGAGAGAGAGAGAGAGAGAGAGAGAGATTTTGTTTACAAAAAAAAAAATCGCAGACCTGTCTTTTTCCTTTTTTTTGCTACTCTCTCTCTCTCTCTCTCTCTCTCTCTCTCTCTCTCTCTCTCTCTCTCTCTCTCTCTCTCTGGGAGCCGGGGTGGTCGAATGGTAGAGCGTTGGACTTCTAATGCTCCGCCTCGGGTCGTGAGTTCGATCCCGGCTGGGGCCAAATATTTGTGCTGGCTTTTTCATCGTTGCCCCGTCTTTGATATCACCCTATGTGGTGGAAAAGGACGTTAAACCCCCAAACACTCTCTCTCTCTCTCTCTCTCTCTCTCTCTCTCTCTCTCTCTCTCTCCATCCTCTCAATCTTACATTCTTGAAAAATAAAGTCTCTCTCTCTCTCTCTCTCTCTCTCTCTCTCTCTCTCTCTCTCTCTCTCTCTCACACACACACACACACACACACACACACACACACACACACACACACACACACCACACCACACACACACACACACACATTACCACCACCACCACCAACAACAACAAAAACATCAAGACTAAAAGATACAGTAGATGTGAAATAAGAGACACAGAGACAGGCCGAGAACGAGGAGGGAGGTGGGTGGGATGGGGGAGGGTGAAGGCACGAAGCTTGTACAGCACTTCCTCGCTGGCGGATTTTCGTGGAAGAAAACGCCCCCCCCCCCCCCCTAAAAAGAAACTAAAATAAAGCGAATTGCCGTGTTGCGCTCTTCTCCAACCTCTCGCGTCGCGAATCATTATTTCGTTTCTTCTTTTACACACGTAATAATATTCCTTAAAGGAAAAAAATAATATTGTTAAACACGAGTGCTAGCTAACGTGTTTCTTTTATTATTGGGTGCGCTAGTCATAGCAGGGACACGAGACGTGAGAAAGCAATTTTCTCAAAGAAAAACAATTTTACAAATTTCAAATTTCTCCTGCCCGTTCTCTGCAGCGAGGGAAGGTTATTGATGAGAGTTGGAAGGGAGTGTGTTTTCGTGCGTGCGTGCGTGCGTGCGTGCGTGAGTGTGTCTGACAGTTGGTCTGTGCCTCCGTGTGTGTGTGTGTGTGTGTGTGTGTGTGTGTGTGTGTGTGTGTGTGTGTGTGTGTGTGTGTGTGTGTGTGTGTTTTCGCACTTTTGTGTGAGCGTTCGTGCGTGCGTGTGTGTGTGCAGTAACAGTATTTGCATTTCTGAACGCGCGGCCATGCTCCACCGCATATTGTAACCTTTGGGGACTCATAGCAATACAACACCAGGACGATTCATACCTCTAGACATCCCAGAACGTCAATGGCAGAAACTTCGCGTCAGAACCAGTCTCCTCGTGCCGCCTGATATTGCTAGACTAACCGGCCGCCATAGTGTAGTGGCCAGCACATCGGACCATGGGCCGGTTCGAATCCCAGCCGAGGCAAGCGGGATTTTTCCTACCCATTTCGGCTCCTACCCAGAGCGGGTGTGCTACGGGCCCAGTTAGGAGGCTGTTGCCACACAGCCGAGACTTAACTACTTCACGGATGCGACTTTGAGGGTGCTTCCCTTGTTATGACACATCTCATGTTGTGGAAGAATTACACGGCCGGCATATGAGGTGCAGTGGTTCCCCGGGTTTGGCTAACGCCGGTGTGCTTATGCGTGGAATGCGTGGAAGCGTGGAATGCGGCCCAGTCAATCAGTCTCAAACCACGTGGACCTCCATAGGTTCATCATACCATCATCCTCATCCTCATTATCATGCATTAATAAATTTGTCCTAACTTCCGCGCCATCCTTGGATTCCACTCATAACTTGAGAGGAATGCCACTGGAGCTGGCAAAGAGTGGGGGCAGCCATCAAAAAAAAAAATTGCTAGACTAATAATGTGTTGCTGGCCTGAAACCTCACGATTCCATTGAGAAGGCTGTCAAACGTTCAACAGTTTTTTTTTTGTTTTTTTTTTTTTTTTGTTTTTTTGTTCGCCCGTCTTGGGTGTGAGGGGAGAAAGAATATAAATACAGGGAATCAGGAAGAAAGACAGAAGGAAGAAGAAGAGTCTTCAATAAATTGTAATGATTCTAAGAGAGAAAAACGTCAAGATAAAGAGGCCACAAAATGACAGTCAAGCCTTGCAGGAGAGACGGGGAGATGGCAGTCTTGACTGCGTGGGGAGATGTGTGTGTGTGTGTGTGTGTGTGTGTGTGTGTGTGTGTGTGTGTGTGTGTGTGTGTGTGTGAGAGAGAGAGAGAGAGAGAGAGAGAGCGAGAGAGAGAGAGAGAATGACAATGATAATGACAATGACAATGACACTTTATTTTTCAAGAATGTAAGATTGAGAGGATGGAGAGAGAGAGAGAGAGAGAGAGAGAGAGAGAGAGAATGACAATGACAATGACAATGACAATGACACTTTATTTTTCAAGAATGTAAGATTGAGATGATGGGGAGAGAGACTCAGATAGACTCAAAATTGCCACCTTTCCATTATCAAAATGTTTGCAGTTGTCCGACAGGTTAAGATGACACTCTTGATATTTATTATGAAATGTGTTGATTTTGATAAGGGTGCAGATAAATCTAAGCCGCTGTAGACGATAAAATGTTCTGGGACAAGCCACAGGGCTTCACACAAAACATCAGAGGCCGAGAGAGAGAGAGAGAGAGAGACAGACAGACAGACAGACAGACAGAGACAGACAGACAGAGAGAGAGAGAACAGCTGCAACAGTTTCCCTGTGATCTGAATCCTCTCCAAGCCAGTCCCTTTGGACGTTTCGTCCAGCGAAGCTCGCCCATGAATTATTCTGTCTGCTCGGTTCGGCCGCCTGTCGGAAAATCAGCGAGTTATTTTGGAATGAAAAATATCATTCTGTACAACCACCGGCTCATTTAGGGAACAATGGAATTTATTCTGGTGGACGGTAGGAGCCTGTCAATAAAACATTTTCCGCTTTGATGTTGTCGGCAGAGATGACGTCAGTTGAACTTTCGGCTCCATTTGTCACGTCAGGCGAATGAATTGTGCGCATTGTGTGTTGGTAAAATTAGTAGAATCAGTACAAGTGACGATACTAAGGCATCTTACAAATAAAATAACATTAACTTTAACCTGTGACTTACTTTCAAAATGCAAGCAATTTGTGGACTTGTTGTTTTAGAGAATGGAGTCTTTTTGTTTTTGTTTTCTTAAAGACATAATTATTGCAGATCAAAACTTTGTCACTAAAGTTTGTCTAAGCAAGTCGATATAAAAATATCTAAAATCATTTTTTTCATCATAACTGAACAAAGCATGTGGTTTTGTATGTCAGTCAGTCAGTATGCACAGATTCGTCTAAGAGTGGGTGGGTGGGCGGGTGTTTGGAAATTTAAAGTCCGTTTCCACCACGAAAAGGTGATATCAAAGACGGGGCAACGAGAAAAAGGCCAGCACAAATATTTGGTCCAAACCGGGATTCGAACTCAGATTCGTCCAGTCAAACGGCGCTGAAATGGTCCTAGTTTTAGCGATACTGTACACCCCTCTTGTCAAACATTCGTACGAGCCAAGATTACTGCAACCATTGTTTGTGTGGTGAAACAATGGCGGAAGTTACGGGAGTCCCCGCCCCCCCCCCTCCCCATCCACCTACCGACACCCCTACCCCCGACACACACACACACACACACACACACACACACACACCGTCACCGTTTCAGCTTCAATTTTATTTCCAGCAAGTACAACACGATGCTGATGATACCCGGAAAGGACAGATCTGATGTTTTGCCTTCGTCTCAGTATTTGTGATCGTGACCATTACAAAACGAAATGCTTTGCTCTTCCCTCCCCACCCCCCTCTCCTTTCCTCCCCTTCCGCTTCCTTCCTTTCCCAAGTTCGAATGAACCCTCTTGAAAGCCATTGAGCCAAATTCTGCCTTCGGTGAGAAATTCCATTTGGTCGTATTGCACTCGCTGGAGTAACGATGTTATAGAAAAACGAAAGGTTAAGCAAAATGAGAAGGGAGCGCCAACGCTCAACAATCTGCATCATTTGAAGGAATCATTTCAGATGGCATCCAGTAAGGCTCAGGTATTTTTCTCCATCTGCTGAAAGCGAGAGTGTGTGGAGGGGGATGGGGAAGGGGAGGGGGTTGTTGGGGTGGAGTCTTTTGAGAGAGAGAGAGAGAGAGAGAGAATGACAATGACAATGACAATGACAATCCTTTATTTTCCAGCGGTAGAAGATTTTGGCCAAAAGGCCAGTTTGCAACCTTCCGTTGCTAGACTACAGTACGAGAGTAGAAGTAAGCTTAGGATTATACACACTGCAGACATTTAAAACTGAAATACAAGAAGGCGGAGCATAATATCTAAAATAGATGACAAAGATAACCAAGAAAACAGAAATGAATAAAGTTAATGCAAACTAACATGATCATGTAAATATGTACCATTGAGAGAGATCTTTTCTGCACAGCGTATCACCAAAGGCTTCACAGCGTATCACCAAGCTGCGCTACAGCGATCTTTTCTGCACACCGTATCACCAATAGCTTCACAGCGTCTCACCAAGCTGCGCTACAACGATCTTTTCTGCACAGCGTATCACCAACCTGAAATGCACGTTTTTGCACAACAGACACTAAAATACGGCAAGTTAACTGCTGACTGCCACTCATGTAACCATCTGATAACTTGAGAAGCTTGTATGGTGCGATGTGGCGTTTGAGCACCGGAATCACCGGCCGCGATGAATCGGCCTCTCGATCGATCGAAGTTTGCACGCTAAAATCTCGTCGATTTCGTAAAAAAAAATATGCCTGCTTACAGCCAGTTTTCGAGCTTGTAGGTGCGCCAATCTCTTAAGGTGGTGTAGAAGATGCATAAAACATGCCGCACAGACTTATACTTTGTAACATACAAGCCTAGATACCAAACTAGTGTGTTTTTACCTTCGTATTACCACAGCACAGCGTATCACAAAGCAAGCGCGTTTACCCACTATGGAGAAAGTGCACAACCCTGTACCCGGGTCCTCGCTTCTCTTGGTCCCTGCGATGACGGCCAAGTTGGGCTAACCGAGACCGAGCCGAGCTAAGTGATACCAAAGAAAGTATGAGTTGTCTCTGGCGCATACACAGACCCGCAGCAAGCATGCATTTTACGTGGGAGCTTTGGGCTCTTGTTGCGGCAAGGGAAACAACACATGCAGGCAATACTCTTTAACCAGGCTGAAAATGTACTGTGCTGGTGAATGCGACAGTTTTCATCGCTTCTGTGCACACTGTGAAATAACACTGGGACCTCAAAGTTGTTTGCAACTGTCCACTTTCCTTGTCACCGAGTATTTTTGTTTTGTTTTTTTTTTTTTCCTTCTTAGGTATCACTTAGCTCGGCTCGGTCTCGGTGAGCCCGACTTGGCCGTCATCGCAGCGGCCACGAGAAGCCAGGACCCGGGTACAGGGTTGGAAAGTGCAAGGACCGTATATCACCTAGTCCTGAGAGAGAGAGAGAGAGAGAGATGCCCCTTAAAAACCAATGATTGCAGCGTGCAACATTCCTCGCCAGCCCCGAGATTAAAACGTGCAAAACGACACATGGTCTCGTAGTTTCTTCGCTCTCCAGGTAATGAGAGTCGCACTCCCCTTCTCCACGCAGCGACAGGAAACAAAGACGTTACCCGCACTCGAAACCCTGAGATGGTATGGCGAGAGAGGAGTTGGCCTAAACTCCAGTTTCAGCAACGAAATTGAATTTTCCAGGGGAAATGACAAATGCTGAAGAAGAATGGCTTTTCTTAAGTTACGCCTAGTCAGGTCCGCTTTCACAGAATGAAGGCAGCTAAGTTCTGAGCGACGGAAAGTGAAGAAGTCGTTTTTCTCCCGAAAGGTGTCAGGTTTGGAGTTATGAGATTGGGGAGGATTCAGGTGCGAGTTTCAGTTAGTGGGGTAAGAAAAAAAAATTAATGAAGTCAGTATGCTTTTTTTTGGCGTTTACCCGTTACTTTATAAACAGCGTTTGAAAAGGAATTAAATCTTCTCAGGGGCGAAAAACTGTGTTTTTGAAATTTGAAGAATCGATTTGCAGCCTGACAGCAGATCACCATGCACCCTCAGGCCGGGTAAATAGAAATTATAATGTGACTGAGACTTGTGATTGCGACTGCTTTTGATGCTGTGGTTCTTGTTGTCATAGTCATTTCTAGTGTCCTTGTCTGTTGCACTGGTAAGCAGGGGGGACGGGGGGGGGGGGGGGGGGACGGGGGTAGGACCGGTCACTTAGCTCAAGCGTCAGATTTGAGATGATAAGGCCGAGGGTTCGAATCTCGACAAAGCCCATACTTGCAAAGGCTGTTTTCAGTGCACAAGTCTTTGAAATCACGTTTGCTGTGGACAGAAGACGTCAAAGCTCAGCACGCACGCACGCGCGCGCACGCACGCACGCACGCACGCACGCACACACACACACACACACATCTTTTTCATTGTCAATGTGAAGCTAGACCTATGCATGTCAGACCAATGCTAGACCAATGCACATTACTGCAAAGGTCATTGTGAAACATACTGTCGTTGATAGTTTTCTGTGAAATTATCATTGTCACTCAGAAAATGCCAGTGTCACTGAAACAGTGAATCTCCTTTTGACTCCATAGATGGGCGAGGTGACGCATCATTATCTGCGGAGGACTAGCTTGCGCATCTCGGCACCGCTTCGTACGATGGCTAGAAATCGCTTGAAGTCTCCGCCGCAGAGTTGGGGAATTATCGCTACCACGTACTATACAGGACAATGACGAAGCCACGGAAACC
>JACVVK020000127.1:1230000-1237500 GCA_018292915.2 Batillaria attramentaria | reverse complement strand
TTGGAAAGAATTCCACTGGGTAGTTTCAAGTTATCTGCTTAAACTTTCATGTCCGTTACGCACATGTGTCTAAAATGTAATGCACCTCTATCGGCTGCTGATCAAGCGCATGCAGGGGTCCCTTGTCAGTCCTATAAGGTCCTTTGTTATGGACTGATTTCTCTGGAGACAAATAGTGTAGTGATGAAACGAGTGAGTGAACGAGCTGATTCTGTGAGACAAGTTTTGAAACGACTCATTATGGGTATTACCCGCAGACAGACTGGCAAAGGAGAGAGGACGACTCGAGGGTGGGTGGGTGTTTGGGGGTTTAACATCCTTTTCCACCACATACGGGTGATCTCAAAGACGGGGCAACGATGAAAAAGCCAGCACAAATATTTGGCCCCAGCCGGGATACGAACTCACGACCAGAGCATTAGAAGTCCAACGCTCTACCATTTGGCCACCCCGGCTCCCCGACGACTCGAGGAAGAGAACAGGCAAGTCCCCTTTCCTGAGGAGAAAGCAGCCATCAAGACAGTCTCCAAGAGGAAGCGGATGCAGCAGCACCCTGATCACAAACAGTCTGACAGTTACTACCATTTCAACAGGTCTGATCAGAACATTCTGTTCAGACTGAGAACAAGGCATAATAGACTAAATGCCCACATGTACAACAAACTGAAAATTGGCCAGTCCGAGATGTGCCCTTGTGACACAGCCCCGATGACCACAGAACACCTACTTTAAAACGGCCCACTGCAGGATGGTGCCAGAGCCAACAGCCATGAGTGACAGACGCTACGGCGAATGGAGGCCCTCTGCATACCTGAGGACAACTGGTGTCCCTATTTGAAGAAGTGATCGACCCCCCTCTGCTCCCCCCCCCCCCCCCCCCCCCCGAAAAAAGACAAAAACAAAAATAAAGCCAAACATCTGTAACAAGTGCAATTGCTGCTAACTTCATCCCCTTTATGTGTGAAAGAGGACATTACCCCCCCCCCCCCCCCACCAAGAAAAATGAAACCAAACACATGCTACAAGAGCGGTTGCTGCTAACTTCATCCCCCCCCCCGTGTGTGTTGAAAGAGGACGTTAAACACACAATCAAACGAGCAACAGCCAGCTTCTACTACCAAAGCAATTGCTGCTAACATCCGTGCATTGTTCCCAGTGCAAAAACAGCAACTGTCCGCCTGGCTACAGAAGCTCCCAGCTAAACAAGCGAGGCGACTGTCGCTCCTTCAATTTCCCCCCTCAGTGCCAAACCCCAGGACTGTGGTAGAGATCAGCGGGCGGAAGGGAGCAGGCGAGGACATTACTCGACCGAAATTGAGGGGAAAGTCTTCGGATCACTGACGTTGCTACATCTAGAGGACTAGGAGGGGGGGGGGGAGTGTTGTTGTTTGACTTTTTTTTTAACTTTCTCTATGCTGAGAGTTTTTTTGGGTTGTTTGGTTTTGGGTTTTTTTTTTGGTTTTTTTTTTCAGTTCCCAGTAGCATACCAACAGATGGTTGCTTTCGTTTGACCGGCGAAACCCCGTTTTGCTAGAGCAGTAGTAAAATTTTAGTTTCGCTCTTTATGATGTCAAGACTGAGAATAAACATTGAAAGTTTGTGATCCCATATATCGGACCTCTGTAGTCAAGCGTTGTGAACGTGAGAGCCCCAAATGGGGACCTTAGCACAGAGAGAGAGATAAGGCTGATACCTACTTTTTTTAAGACTAGTGCCTTCTTCAATAAGACTCGTGCCTGTTATATGCTGGCGCCTATTACTTAAGGCTGATGAAATTTTTAAGGCTGGTGCATTGCTTTCAAGGTAGGTTCCATTTTTCAGACTAGTGCCTATTGTGTATGTTTGTGGCCTTTTGTTTGAAGGGCTGGTACCTTTCTTAAAGGCCAGTGTCTATGTTTGAAGGAGGCGTTTTTATGTTGTTTCCATAGTAGTGTTTTTGCCACTGACTCTCACTCAACAGCATACTAGAGTGAGAGAACACCACAGAGGTCTCAATGGAGCACATGCACAAACGCTCGCGCGAGTCTGTGTGTGTGTGTGTGTGTGTGTGTGTGTGTGTGTGTGTGTGTGTGTGTGTGTGTGTGTGTGTGTGTGTGTGTATGCCCTCTCGGATAGATGGCATTACAAAAGAACGACCGTGACGACAGCAGGTGATTAAATGGAAACAACATATTGGGCTGGTGGCCATCTTGTTCATTATGGCTATTGCCTATTTTGTAAGGTTGGTGCCCTTTCTAAGGCTGGTGTCTCCTCCTTTGTTTTCGTTTTTTTTTTTTTAAATCGTGCCTTTTTTTAAGGCTACCGCCTATATCTTGGAATATGTATCTTTCTGTTGCTGTTCTGTTTTCTTAAAGGATATTGAAAAGGAAAACACAATATTAGTAAGTGATCAAAACTAAACAATGATTTAAAAGAAAATGTCCTAACCCGCTACATTAAACAAGGGTTTCACGAAGTTGATCTCGCTTTGGAAACGACAGGAAATAAGATAAAGTAGATGGTACTAAAAAAAAAAAAAAAAGAGACGAATTAGAAGAACATTTTGATGAGAGTAACACATATTATCCCGATTTCACAATACATAAGTTTCTGTTAATCGGCTTGCATCGTAAAGTAAGGTCTTCTTGCACTACTAATGTCTAACGTCGCCATCAAAAAAAAAGAAAAGAAAAAAAAGCGGAGCATCCTCGATTTTATAGCATCGTTTGCCTCAGCAGGAGGCTATTGTAGCAGAATGTGGAAGCTAATTAGCAAAGGCAACATCAGAGATGTTCTATTATGGAGCCGCTTTGGTAAAGTACTCTGTTTTGGGTGATTCAATTTGACTTTTTTTTTCTTTTAATTCTTCCTTCTTTTCCTGTTCTAGGTAGATGCTCCATGAAATTATTGTAAGAGACTCCTTTGCAACATAACTACCTTGGTTGAGGGTGAAATTGCTTTCGTCTCCGCTTTCTCTGAAACAGGACTCGATAGGACCGCCGTAATAGCAAGGAGACAAAAATAGCAAAAATAGAGATCATCCCCCCCCCCCCCCCAAAAAAAAAAAAAAAACATTGCAAAAGAACTAACAGGAAAAACAGACAGATTTCCAAAGGATTGAGAATCTGACATTCTGGATCGGAATAAAGTATTACTCATGAGACAAAGAGGTTAAAAAAATCAGGGCTGGAGGGTAACGACTCCCCCTGTCTGTCTGTCTCTCTCTCTCTCTCTCTCTCTCTCTTCGGTAGCCCAGATTCTTAGTTTATCTTTGCATATTATGTTCCCTTTTTGTTTCTTTATTATTGTAGAATGTAGGCATAGATGCCTACAAGAATTATCCTAATAAACGTTTCATCATCATCATCATCATCATCATCATCATCATCTCTCTCTCTCTCTCTCTCTCTCTCTCTCTCTCTCTGTGTGTGTGTGTGTGTGTGTGTGTGTGTGTGTGTGTGTGTGTGTGTGTGTGTGTGTGTGTGTGTGTGTGTGTGTGTGTTGATTTCTGTTGTTGTTGGCGTTTGTTTTTTTTGCGATTTTGGGAGCTGCCCATCCAAAATACACGGCTTTAACGGCCACAATATCAGGAAGTCCACGCTGCCGGAAAAAATGATTAAACCGGTTCTTCTGTGCGCCACGTCACCACGAGGTTGTGGGAGCCGTGCATGATACCGTGCGAAACACGATTAGCTTTTTCGCAGTAATCAAATTTAGCCGCTAAAAGATCGCTGAAAATGCGTTTATCTTGACACTTCTCTGGCGAATCATCATCGAAATACTGACGCTAATTGCGGGGAGAGGAGAAAAACAGAAAATAGCCTTTAAAAAAATCTGTTGATGATTATTTCACGCTACTACCACCACCCCACTCCCCACCCCCCATCCCCACCTCTCTCTCTCTCTCTCTCTCTCTCTCTCTCTCTTAACTGACAGCAGAAGTTGTTTATTTAGGCTAAGAATGGCAAGTTTTGAAACTGGTATACATATGCCTGTAACTTCTACCGTTGTACCGTAGTACCAAGATTCCAGGTTGTACAAGGTTCTTGTTGTCTGTCTGTCTCTCTCTTTCTCTCTCTCTCTCTCTCTTTCTCTCTGTGTGTGTGTGTGTGTGTGTGTGTGTGTGTGTGTGTGTGTGTGTGTGTGTGTGTGTGTGTGTGTGTGTGTGTGTTCTGACCTCACTCGTAAACGTTTATGACAGTGTCACCTCATATTCGTTTGAAAACTGAGTGGGGGTGCGAAACGACAGGGCCGTTGGATGGGGGGTGAGTAAGTTTGTACGGGGGAGAAGGGTGGGTGGGTGGGTGGGTGTGTAGGGGTGGGTGTTTAGGGGTTTAACGTCCTTTTCCACCACATAGGGTGATATCAAAGACGGGGCAACGATGAAAAAAACCAGCACAATATTTGGCCCCAGCCGGGATCGAACTCACGACGTACGGGGGAGAAGAGGGTGGGGGAAGGGGGAGAGGAGGGTACGGGATGGAGTGTGGGGAATAAGGTTAGGCGCAGTACGCAGATCAGACAGTTCACGGACGTTATGACAGTCTCGCGAGAGTTGACATGTCACTCTCTCTCTCTCTGACGTAACTTCCGGCCTACAGGGAGCACGGTCTCACGGGGACTGAGGACGGATGAGCCCCAAGGCACGGAGTGTCTGTCACAGTCCCACAAACGCTTCATTGATCATGCCATCTACTCCATGAATATAGCATGAATAGACTGTCGGTCACATCGACAGAGGAACGTCAGCCGCGACAGCCAAGCGGAAACAAACGAACTTTAACCTCTCCAGCATTAACACAGAGCACTGGACGTTTAATGCTCGGGTTTTGAGTTCGAATCCCACCTGAGAGCCTGCAATATCACAGTTCAGGGGGAAAAAAACGAAGGCTTTAGCACGAGATACCACTGGACTATTTGCTTGAAGCTGATTTCTTTAACATCAGTTTTGGCAAAAAGAAGACAAAGTGCATCCCGTTTAATTAACGTCATGTTTTCTCAAACAATAGCACTGATATCAAGAAAGGACCGCGGTGTAACAGGGCAACAACAATGCAAGACCTAAAATTTCCTACTTTTGGGGTTTTCTTTTTAATGCAGGCAATCAGGCAGTTGGCACAACACACAAAAAAACTAACAGTAAAATATTGATTCGGCGTTTTTGTAAACGTTCAAGAGAAAGTGCGTGTGTGTGTGTGTGTGTGTGTGTGTGTGTGTGTGTGTGTGTGTGTGTGTGTGTGTGTGTGTGTGTGTGTGTGTGTGTGTGTGTGTGTGTGTGTGTGTGTGTAAAAGAGAGAGAGAGAGAGAGAGAGAGAGAGAGAATGTCAATGGAAATTGTTTTCTCTTTTGTCAGATCGCATTCCAATTAGGGATCCGGATCTCTGCTGTTTCACGTGCTGTGCACTAGACCCTCACAGAATAAAGATCAACTGGGATCGAATTCCATGCAACTGCCCTAGGGATGAAGCAAAAAGGAACACTCCCCTCGAACCTTTTTTTTTAGTTTTGTTTTGTTTTGTTTTGTTTTTGCAGTCCATGTGTCTTCGTGCAATATCTTAGAAAAAGACAAAAAATTTAATGATGAATGAAAGCGCAACAACGCTGGAGGGTTTTTGAAAGATCTGCCTGAGTAATGTTCTCTCCATGGCTGTCTGGGGAGCCGGGGTGGTCGAATGGTAGAGCGTTGGACTTCTAATGCTCGGGTCGTGAGTTCGATCCCGGCTGGGGCCAAATATTTGTGCTGGCTTTTTCATCGTTGCCCCGTCTTTGATATCACCCTATGTGGTGGAAAAGGACGTTAAACCCCCAAACACCCACCCCCATGGCTGTCTGTCGGTCTGCTGATCTCTTGTGTCGGGATGTCAACAGTATATGGTTAACAGGGAAATATTCAAAGAGACGTATAATGTTTAGTCAAGTTATTTCATGTAAAAAATGAAACTACAATAGGACAACTGGCGTGATTTCTCTTGACAAGTTTCCAGATGGGAGAAAAAAAGCACTTTTTCAACAATAAATGAATACCTGTGTTGCTTCCTTTGTGTACAGTCAGCTTTATGAGCCTTTTGTGCTTAAAGGTCTGCAATCTCACCAAAAAGCCGCAAACGTTGCGGTTTTTTTTAAAAAAATGCGACTCCTTCGACTGTGCCTAATCCAGGCAACTCTGTCACAGTTACAGAGTTTTCAGCGCTTCTGGGACCCTTTTAAAACCAGAGCACGAGTTTGCCGTGACATTATTTGGCTTTTGGTCAGTGAGCGAGACACATCGCTACAGTGTCTAGCGGATGTTGAGTGCTGCACGATCTTTCTCGCTCAGTGTCAAAACGCAAACTGAGCTGTGAAATCAGGCTGCCCTTGGCTTTTATTGGGGTTTCAGGGACGCTGAAAACTCTGCAATTGTGACAGAGTTGACTGTGCTTGCACGGTCGACTCTGTAAGACGTTTTCACACTTCGGAAAGCTTTTGTTGGAAGCTTAGATCTTTAACTTCCGTGTTCAGTAGTTTATACTGACGAAAATGGGTTCCTTTTCTCGCAATGGTTTCTCCTAATGTTTCTGATGACTGATGAAAGTAAATGACGTAACATTTTTGTGTCACTGATTTCATCCATGCATGTTATAACTTACAGCTTGTGGGACTTTGGTCTAGTGGTTAAGGCATCCGACTTCGGATCCTGAGCTGCCAGGTTCGAGTCCCCGGTGGGCAGGAATATGGTGGGATTTTTCCTTACCATATCGAGTCAAATCCATGTGGAGACTCGTTTACGGTGCCTGTCTCGCCTTCGTGTACACATGCACGCACATACATCAAGTGTGCACGCTAAAAATCCCACGTTCATCTTTCGAAGAAGAGTAGGCTGTGGCCGGTGGCGTGGTAAACAGAAATACTGTCGCACGCACCAGAGTGAATAGCAGGGTGGAGGTTTGCACATAAAGTAGCGCTTAGCGGCAGCAGGCTTTCACTGCTTCGTCCTCCAGCCCTGCGGCGCCGTGAGCATTTCAGCAGAGATGGATATGTGCGCCGAGGAGAAGTCTACCATACCATACCATACCATACTTGTAGCTATAGGCCAAGGCTCAAAAACAATAAAAATCTGTCTGTCTGAGTCTGAGTCTGAGTCTTCTGCCTATTCAACACCGATGCGCGGGACATAAATGAAAGTGCACAATTTTCACCTGTTTCAGTGTGTGGGATTGGCAAGGACACCGCACCAGTAGACTGGGGAAAATGACACCTACGTGGCTTTATTTTTGTTTTTAGTTTTGTTTTATGAATTCATTTGATTATTTATGTTTAACATGCTGCCAGTCGGGTTGCTGAAAATCCTGGCTGGGTGTTTGGGAGTTTAACGTCCTTTTGCACCATAGATGATATCAAAGACGGGCCAGGACCCGTACGTTAAAGTCGAGGTTGATTTAACCCACGGCTACGGACCTAACCCCAAAAAAGAAACCCAAACGCTAAATTAAATAAGAAAGGAAGAGAAGAAAGGGAGAAATAAATCCTTCTATAACGGCTTAG
>JACVVK020000127.1:1195000-1225000 GCA_018292915.2 Batillaria attramentaria | reverse complement strand
ATTTAGGGTGGGTGGGTGGGTGCTTGGGAGTTTAACGTCCTTTTCCACCACGTCAGGTTGATCTCAAAGACGGGGCAACGAGAAAAAGGCCAGCTCAAATATTTGGCCCCGGGCGGAATTCGAACTCACGACCCGAGCATTGAGAGTCCAACGCTCTATCATTCGACTATCCCTGCTCCCGTAGCACATTCAGCATAACGACGTAGGATGACATGTTGTTGCTGCTGCTGTTCCGTTGTTTTCTTATTTGTTTTTAGGATTAAAAAAAAATTGTCACCCAACTTACATGTTCCTAGAAGTGAAGTTGTCCAAACAGGCGACTGACCCACTCGCGTATTGAGACATCCCTAGCAACGTGGCACTGTGTTGGCTGCTGCTGTTAGTAAGAGAGGTAGAATGTCCCCAGGGCTGATCAGCCATTCGACGAAATACGATGCGTTAATGATACAAAGGCCTGCTTCTTTCTCAGGAAGTAAGAGAAGTGCTCTCTCTCTCTCTCTCTCTCTCTCTCTCTCTCTCTCTCTCTCTCTCTCTGACAGGAGCATAGACAGGTCTGCTCGACACCTCAAGTAACACGGACTATCCACGATCTCTGACAGGAGCATAGACAGGTCTGCTCGACACCTCAAGTAACACGGACTATCCACGATCTCTGACAGGAGCATAGACAGGTCTGCTCGACACCTCAAGTAACACGGACTATCCACGATCTCTGACAGGAGCATAGACAGGTCTGCTCGACACCTCAAGTAACACGGACTATCCACGATCTCTGACAGGAGCATAGACAGGTCTGCTCGACACCTCAAGTAACACGGACTATCCACGATCTCTGTATGTACGATGTACAAAGAAGGAAAACGTGTATATTATTTAAACCGGAAAGATTTTTTATATATATTTACACCTTGTTTTATTGTCTTCCTTTTTATTTTAGTCTGGCGAAGGACATTGATTAGCTGCGAAATAGTTTCGGTTCCTTGCGCGGCGTTAAGCCCTAACTAACTAACTAACTAACTAACTAACTAACGCTCAGTTGGTATAGTTCGCCCGTTAGGGGGTGCAAATGTATACCAGTCAATTCTGTCGATATTTCGCATAAAGTCAAGTCGTAGAACGAAGTCAGCGGCCACGTGACTTCACCTCGCCAGACCCCGGAGTACATCTGCACCCCTCCCGCGTTGAAGGGATACAGTCGCTCCCCGTTAGTGGACGACTGGAGTTTATTTGCCCCTCCTGCGCATGACTGGTATACATTTGCAACCCCTAACGTGCGAACTATACCAACTGAGCCGGTAATTGTAAAGAATAGTATACGAAAATAATTTGACAAACATGCACAACATATCCCTGAATAACTGGCGACCACGACCGTTTTCACCCACGTGATCACCAACCAAAATGGCGTGCAGATGACTGCTCGGGCCGTGGTCGCCATTCATTCAAGGACATTTTGTGCATGTTTGTGGGGAAGGAGTGGTCAAAGTGAGTAGATAAGGGTGTCTTACGTCACTTTGCATCGAGCAGAACCGAAAACACCCGTCAAAGTGCGTGCAATTAGCTCCAATTATTTCCGTATACTATTCTTTACAATTACTACTGAGCCTAACCAAGTCCTTGTCATTGTCTCATGCACAGTGTAGAATATCCCCAGGACTGCTCGCCGCTGTACACGGAGGCAGCAGACCATCCCGAGTCATCAGACATTGACAGCAGGCAGGGGCAGGTCGAGAGAAAGCAAACGTTTGTTGCCTGGTAATGGACTGGGCGCGATAAAAAACCTATCAACCAGTTTTGTTGGGTGGCAAAAGGGGACCATGGTCGGGCAGTTTATGGTCCACTAGTGAGCGGAGTGGCCGCCGCTTGGGTGCACACAATCTGACGAGTGTAAAACGGTACTCATGTCGGGGCTGGAGCGAACAGCGTCCAAAGAAGAGGAACCTAACAGAGACTCTGTGTGTGTGTGTGTGTGTGTGTGTGTGTGTGTGTGTGTGTGTGTGTGTGTGTGTGTGTTCATTGGGTTTGACATGCGTAATTTGCCTAGCCTTTCTACAGCGTCCAAAGAAGAGGAACATAACAGAGATTGTGTGTGTGTGTGTGTGTGTGTGTGTGTGTGTGTGTGTGTGTGTGTGTGTGTGTGTGTGTGTGTTCATTGGGTTTGACATGCGTAATTTGCCTAGCCTTTCTACAGCGTCCAAAGAAGATGAACATAACAGAGATTGTGTGTGTGTGTGTGTGTGTGTGTGTGTGTGTGTGTGTGTGTGTGTGTGTGTGTGTGTGTGTGTGCCCGCACGAACGCATATGGTGAGTGTGACGTGTTTGTGTGTGTGTGTGGGGGGAGGGGGAGCGGGGGGCGAGGAGTAGGGGCATAACAGGAAAATAGTGATCCTATCCTTTGGAAAGCTCTAAGTGCCTCATCTCAAAACTTCGTTTCTGATAAATTTCATTTTGTCAAGCCTACACCAGTTTGACGGTTTGTCGCTAGCCTTCGTCTTTTGAGCAACCGATGATGCCACTGGATTCAATAATAATGAACTGTGCTTCGTTTATACGTGGGTCGAGTCCAGTTGGCCTGTCAATGAGCTGTGCATGCTAATTAGTATGAACCACTCCCCTCCCTAAACCACTCCTCCCTATCAAATACCACACACACACACACACACACACACACACACACACACACCTCACCGCCCCCAACCCCCTCCCCGCTCACTCCATCCTTCGCCAAAAAAAAAATGCAAAACCCCCAAAATATCTTCACGCTCCAAAACAAAACATTCTCATCCAGGCGGCTAAAGAAGGCTAAATTCAATTGATCCAGCTATCCAAATTTTCCGCTTGCTGGGTCCCTCATTCCCTTTCTGGTGCCCATAATGTGCTCTTTGGACCCTGGGAATTGCAGGGAACGAGTGACACGTGCTGGCCCGAGCAGCAGGTGGACCAGGACAGACGTGAAGTGAGGAAATGAAATGAGAGTGATTATTTTGCTCGATGTTGCAAGCAGAGAGGGTTGTGTTCTGTGTGTGTGTGTGTGTGTGTGTGTGTGTGTGTGTGTGTGTGTGTGTTTGTGTCGGAGAGAGAGAGAGAGAGAACGATAACGATCCTTTATTTTACAACGGAAGAAGTTATAGGCACACAAAGACCATTTTCAAATTTGTCGTTGCTACACTACCGTTAAAAAAAAGAAAATTCAAAAGAAGAATATGAAGAGAAGGAGAAAAAAAAATACATAACAGAAAATCGCACGCGCGCACACACACACACACACACACACACACACACACACATAAACACACGCCAGAGAGAGAGAGAGAGAGAAACTTTATTTTACAAGGATAAAAGATTAGGTGCACAGACCCTTTTTAGATCTCGTCCTTGTTAAACTACAATTACTAGGAAAACTGCAACTAGAGAGAGAGAGAGCGAGAGACACAGAGAGAGAGACACAGACAGAGACACAGACACAGACACAGACACAGAGAGACAGAGACAGAGACCGAGAAAGAGAGACAGAGATGCAACTGTGCGAAAGCAGAATGTTAACCACTAAAATCATTGTGAAAAGGAATAGCATTTCATGTACTACGTGACATTTGCTTGTACACTTTTATGACGGTGGTGACAATAGTTTGTTTGTTTGTTTGTTTGTTTTTCAGCAGATATTCATAATTCAGTTGGCACGTCGTAGTTTCCAGTGCTCTCATAACAAAAACGGCAACCAGAAGACTATAATTTTACATCTAAGAATAAGAGTTGCTTCTGTCACTGTAAGCAAACCATGGCGACATCTGAGCTTGGTTGTGTGTCTTTTTTCACAAAGACTGTGTTCTTGTTGGTTTTCGTTGGACATAAATTATATTTTTACATTCTGTTTACAGTTCTTAACGACTATGTTTTAAGTGATTCTGGCCCAACCGAGATTTGAACCAGCAACCTTCCGGTCTCGCGACCGGCTCTCAACAAACTGAATCATTCAGCATCTCCGGAAATTTGACTAATCTCTGGACAGTAAATGGTTTGGGGAAAGGGGGGGGGGGGAAGCAACCTGTAGCGAACTAGACCCCTTGAGCCTTGAATTTACAGCCCGTTATACGGAGTTCGCCTGTCCGCTGGCCTGTAACCTCACGCCTGTATCATAGGATCTCTGATCCATCGTTTTGAAATATTGCACACCTAAATCGTTTTATGTGATACCGAAGGCTACGCTACAGAAAGTTAGCGCCAGACCATTTGTTCCGTATAGCAACAGATCTACTGTCATAAACAGCAACATCTGCTCAAGGCGAAAGAATGTGTATCAAATATTTCTAACTCTGTTTCCTGAGACCGAGCCGCTGGCCAAGCTTCGCGCGTTCTCGCGGGATCGGGCGAGATATGCAGGGTCAGAGACCCCTGGTGGCGGACAGCGCTGCGTGCGGGCGGTGTGGCGCTACGATCGATGAGCGCCGTGAATAATTGAAGGGAAGTTTGGGTCCAACATACTCGCGGGACTTTTCACTCTCCCAAACTTTACTTCCAGCCTCTTTCTTTATCCTTGCTTTGCCTTTCCCACCCTCCGGTTTTCCTGCCTATGGAAATCTCCCTACTGGTTTTTTTTTTTTTTTTCTTCTTCCCCTCACTCACGTCTGCGCTACCAGTGGTTAGGAAGAAGTAATGTTGGGCATATGCTGCGAATTGGTTTATTGCGCCAGGGAGATGACAAGTTGCAATATTTACTGTATACGCGCTTAGTATTTGTCTTTGTTTTACCTAGTTGTAATTGAGGTTTGTTTCTACTCATTTTCGTAACCGGGAGTTCGAGAAATTAGCATGAACGTGCAGCGTCTCCTGCATGTCCTAGGTTTTACACTGCCCCGTAGGCCAGTTTGCATCAGTTGTCCAACGTTACATTTTTGTTTTTTTCAACTAGTGCAGGCACACTGCGCCGCGAATTAGTCTTTGTGGCTTGCGCGGCGTTAAGCCCTAAAAACTCGCTCACTCACCGTTTATCCACTGTATACTTTCATGTGTTCTACATCCAGCAAGCCACCTTCACTATTTTGTTTAGTTACAGGTGCAGTGTACACACATCTTTTCTGTTACTTTTAAATCATTGTTGCCATCAAGACAAAGAAGAGAGAGCGAGATTTATGTTTTTTTCTCTCAAGGATGTTTCACTCGTGGTTATCAACCTTTTATCAACGTGAAAGTTTTTATTTACTCGCTCTTCCCTCGATCTTTTCCACGGGCATTTAGCACAATAGTACACGTGGAACAAGTCGTGAGCGTTTCCATGGCTTGATATTGTGTGGTTGTTGGTTCCGTGCATGTTGCCCTCGACAAACAAATTTTCATAAACGTGTAAGTTTATTCTAGGATTTAGTGGTAAATGTGAAAATGCTGGTGACGCAGGATGATCAACTGAATATTTTGTCCGAAAAAAAAACCATAACATAAGGCATATAGATTCGGTCCCCACCGTTAAAACTGCAGTGAAAACACTAGTCTTGTTCTCAGCCCAGCAGCAGTACAGTAATGAGGGACTGACAGAGCTCTGTGTGTGTGTGTGTGTGTGTGTGTGTGTGTGTGTGTGTGTGTGTGTGTGTGTGCGCGCGCGTGCCACAATTGCTGTGCCTTTTATTATGTGGCTTTTATTCTGTCTCTTATTGTGTGTCTCTTATTGTGTGTCTCTTATCTGGCATTTTTTTTTCATGCCATTTCATTTTATTTTATCTTATTTTTCTTAACTTTGTGAGCGCTTAGACCTCGCTGGGTATAAGCGCTGTATAACCATCCATTCTTCTTCTTCTTCTTATGATGATGATGATGATGATGATGATGATGACGATGATCTTGAATTCAGAATGTGTGGGGCAGGCAGTGAGATACAGAAATACTGCCAGCGATAGAGAGAAGGGAAGAATTGGGGAAGGGGAGGGAAGGGGAGTGTGTGGGGGATAAAGGGGGGGGGGGGACAAATGAAGGGCAGCACGGTAAGAAACCAGAAAATTGCCGCCACAATCACGAGTCTCGCTGTCACACACCGGAAGTGCGGAGCGTGCTCTCCCTTTGCCAGCCATTGGCCCACTGCGCTGCAGGAAGTGATGCAATTTCGCTGTTCCCATTTTCTGTTCACTTCCGCTTGGCCAGATCTCTGGCTGTAATTTTGGTTTTCAGTGTGTGTGCTCGGCTTTCTCTACTGCAAACAATCAGTTATTTTCAGGACAGTGCATGACGGCCAAATTTGGACAAAGGGTCGACCTTTCGTGTTTGTGCCAGTAGGCAATGTGTCGGTACCTGCCACGAGACTTCCATGAATACACGTCTGGCTGCTATTTTAAACTGAAGTGCAGTCAATTTGAGAGGCACATTCCTGGTACTGGACGCACGTTGCTGTCATGAACTTGATGTCTCAGCAATTTAGCAAATTTGGGCGAGAGTTTTACGTGTGAAATCGGTGACTAACCCACATTTGTTTCAAAGAGCATGGGGAGCCGGGGTGACCGAATGGTAGAGCGTTGGACTACTAATGCTCGGGTCGTGAGTTCGTTTCCCGGCTGGGGCCAAATATTAATTTGTGCTGGCTTTTTCATCGTTGTCCCGTCTTTGATATCACCCGTATGTGGTGGAAAAGGACGTTAACCCCCAAACACCCACCCCCACCCGCTTCAAAGAGCAAAGGTCAAATCGATTGAAAGTTTTGTACAGATGTTTTAAAATCACGCTCAGCGTCGGAAACACACTTAGATACAAGGATAAAACGGGTATAATTAATTTAACTCTTTAGAGCCCGAGACCGACCACCCCCTGCCCACAATACGATAAGACTTGTTAAAAAGAACAAGCCACTGCACACCAGTAGGAGCCACTTCAAGCCACTATTACGCAAGGCGTGGGCCTTCCCCGCTAGGCCCGAGACCGCTGCAGATTGCGTAATGGTGGCTTGAAATGGCTTCTAGTGATCTGAAGATTTCAACTAGAATTGCGATTTTTCCATGGGCTATTAAGAGTTAATAATAATAAAAGAAACAAAAATGGTCATTTTGTTTTCGTCTCTTACCTTTGTATGTGGCCCATAACCACGAAACGGCGGCTGGCTGCAAGGACAGGATGCGATGAAGCCGGTTACCTGCAATTAGTATAACACAAATACAGGTGTACGTCTGTTGAACATCAGAAATGTCTTGAGCTGCTTCCAGAATGCAAAGACGTCAAAACACATAAAATACTTTTCAACGAAGATGTTCTATCTAACCCTCATGCTTGTTGTTGTTGTTGTTGTTATTGTTGTTGTTGTTGTTGTTGTTTTTAATTCATCACTGGCCTTCTTTCGTTCAAAATTTGTATGTTCGATGAACAAATTAATGTGACTTTCACCTGCCCTTGCCCTCGTTACTTAAAGGGATCAGATTTCGAAACTGTTAGAGTGTCTGGCTTGAGATCTGTTAGACTACACTTTGCCTTTAGGGCAGTAGTGGGAAGGAAGAAGGAAAGAATAATTTGTACAAGGCAAACGTAAAACCTCGCCTTTTTATCGATTTTTTTTCTTTGTTGTTGTTCATATCAATTGGCGTTACGCGACTTAAAAAAAAAACAAAAAACAAACAAAACAAAAAAACACAAAAAAACAGAGAGAGAGAGAGGGGGGGTGGGTGGGGAGAAGGAGAGAGAGGGGGGTGTTTGGGGGTTTTAACGTCCTTTTCCACCACATACGGGTGATATCAAAGACGGAGAAACGATGAAAAAAAACAGCACAAATTTGGCCCCAGCCGGGATACGAACTCACGACCCGAACATTAGAAGTCCAACGCTCTACCATTCGGCCACCCCGGCTCTCCGAGGGAGAGAGACAGAGAGAGAGAGTCACTAGTCCAACAATCAATCAATAACATTCCAACAAACGCAGATTCCAGATACGAAGGTTACACTACACAGCTACGGTAATCGCCCAAACGTCCGCCGCCTTTTTGCTTGCAGCCCCTCTCCTCAAAACAGGTAATACCCCTATCAATGGGGGAAACATTGATTTCACAATCCTTTTAGTTCCGCCCTCGAACAGCGTGAAGATTGCTGCTGGCCCCCGACAAAGCTTCTGCTCCTATTTTATAAATGTTTAACAGCCAGTCCCTTCCCCTCCATTCTCACAGCCTTGCAGACTGTGTGGCCTGGAGGCGTCGTTCTGGCGAACGTGACTAGAGTCAAAACCCAACGTGGGGATAACTGTCGGGGAAGGGACGCTTCCTTTTGCGTTTGACATGCAACCGGTGCGATAGGTGGTTGGAGAGCGAGGGAGAGACAATGAAAATGACAATAATCTTTATTTTTGCCAACGGTAAAAGTTTTGGCGTGAATATCATGTTCGAACTTGCCGTTTGCTAAACTACGAAAATATGAACAGAAAAGAAAACAATCTAAACACTACAAGAATATAAAAAAGAAGAAGAAATTCTAGGCAAATTACGCGTGTCAAACCCAGTGAACACACACACAAACACACACACACACACACACACACACACACACACACACACACACATCTAGGAAATGCTGTCTGTCTTGCAAACTGCCCTTCGAAAGAGAGAGAATGACAAGGACTCTCAACGGTATGAAATACATTCCCAGTAACCCTTGCTTTCCTTGCTTTTCTAAACTGAAAGTACTTGTTTCATACAGCTGCTGATTAACAGGAGGATGTGTTGCTGCTCTGGATATCATTGCAATTGTGTGTGTGTGTGTGTGTGTGTGTGTGTGTGTGTGTGTGTGTGTGTGTGTGTGTGTGTGTGTGCCAGCGTGCGTGAGTGAGCTTCCCGGAAGTTCCGTGGAAAGCCTCCCCTGATCTACATCTTTGCATTACAAAGCCTTTAGTTCTGCGAGCGTATAATACTCCGTTCCCTCTGAATAATTAAAATGTGGGGAACCACAGAACGATCATCGTGTCGCGTAATATTATCACGCAAAAAAAAACTATATTCCCTCCGTCGCTTCCTGGATCAACTGGTCTGTTTACTTGCACCGGGGGACCTTGGCCAGCGGCACTAGGTCTTTGTAGCAGAAAAAAACTGCAGCCATTAAAGGGTAGAACCCTTTCAAATAGGACCGTTCCAGACAGCTGGATTTTTTTTTCTTTTTCATTGAACATCAAAAAAGCCGTGCAAGCAATTAGACGGACAGCCATTTTGCTTTTTCAGAGAGTGAGCACGAATAAGCTTACGGTTTCTTTTTGATCAAATCCTTATTCTGTTAGCGTGTTTTCCACACACACACACACACACACACACACACACACACACACACACACACACACACACACGCACGCACGCACGCACGCACGCACACACGCACACACATGATGCAAACTCTTCTTGCGATGTCTCCCTAGCTTTTACGCTTGACAAACAAAACTGAATCAAACAAACAAAAACCAAAACTCCACCAAGGTTTCTTTCCCCAGACACGCGAACAACATTCCAACTCATAAAGTCCGTCCACCCACTCACAAGTTTTTACCCTAGCTCCTAATGCCTGAACTGAACAAAAAAAAAATGACACAAAAACCTTCGCTTGTGAAGGAGATGTTGTCATGACATCACAGAAACCAGAATCAGCAACAGCCACGGATCCTCCCTACCTCGCTCCTTTCCCCCCACCCCCAACCCTAAACACACACACACACACACACACACACACACACACACACACACACACACACACACGCGCGCGCGCGCGCTCACGCACGCACGCACGCACGCACCTCACAACTCCCATCTTAACGTCCAAAAATGGGCTGTGAATCCGAATCCGAAATGAGGAAATATCACGTATGAACGAGGACAGGACTTTTGTTCGGCCAGGAAATCATAAGAATCAAGCCGTTACTCTCCATGGGGCTCAGTCAAGATGGAGGCAGCGTTTCCAATGCTACTACGATTCAAACGTTTTGACAATTTCTGTCTGGTAAATCCACACGCATGACATTTGAGCACGCACTCAGCGTTATATTGCAGTGGCGTTTAAAGTCTCCATACGTTTTACAGGCAGACAACAGCGTGTAACATGCTCACCCATCGTCAAAACCTAGGATTAAGCTTTTTACATTATCATCCATAGCGGCCTTTTCCCTGAGAACCATCGATGAACAAGTATTACTGCTCATCGGCGGGAACTCGCTCTCTGTGTCAACACGATCAACGACGAAACACTTTGACTCGGCATATCGGTGTTTCCGAATTTATAAACTCGTTGTTCGCCGGAGGCTAGGTAGCTACGGCAAAAACGTAAAACATCTCGTGGTTTCTTTCGTGGTAAACTTCTCCAGCTGACCATGTAAGCTGTATTATTATTATTATTATTATTATTATTATTATTATTATTAAAATGTTTGAATCGAAGTAACGGCAGCAAAAAATCGGGTGAACCAACAAGCTGAACGGTGGACTTGAGATGAAAAGGTCCCGGGTTCCATTCCCGACTATGTATAACGTGCTTGGTAAATCTTTGTATTTGTACTGTTCTTCTGTGAGAGCAGTTTTAACATTTATGTACTAATTATGCCATCGGTGGCATATCTTCTTTTTCATTTTTTTTCCAATGCCCCTACAGAGGCGAAAAAAAATTGACCTGACTTGACAGGACCAAAATTTGTACAGGCTATTTCCAGTGCCCTCGTCTTTGAAGTCACCCTCGAGGTGGACAAATGACGTAATGCCTACGACAGAACCACCCACCTACCCGCCATATCGATTATCCCCCGCCGTAGCTCTCCCGCCAAGGAACTACCGGTCCACCACAAGCCAGGGGTTCCTGTACAAACGACACGTCCCTTGCGACCCACCAAACGGCTGTGGTCGAATGACACAACAATGAAGATGTATACGGAGACGGGAGAAAAATGAAGGGAGGGACAGTGCGCAAGTTAACTTGATTTAGCGGGAGGGGCCGCTCGCTCCCGGGTAATTGGACAACCCGGCTTCCATCCTGACAGTGACGCATTCCCCCCACCGGTCCGGCCTTTTATTTTAACCGGGAAATTCTTCTGTCTCTGCTACAGATCATGATGTCGTCTGCGGAGAGCAAGTCTTTCATTTCGACAGTGGTGTTGTTTTGTGAGTCTTGGGCAAAGCGAGGAAGGGGGGAGTCTGACATTCTCCCGTCCTACAACACGCGTGTGTCTTTCACGTACCCTGTGGACAGGCCGGGTGCAGGTTACAGAGCAGTAACTGCTTCCGGGGCATGTAGTGAGAACTACGCTAAATATATAGAACAGAATTTTTGCCGCTTTTGAAATTTTGTGCAGAGCACAAAAAATGAGGGGGGGGGGGGGGGCAATCTGGGGCTTTTTGTTGGCTTTGGAAATAAGTTTCATGCCAGGTAATAGTAAAATTAGGGAAAAGTGAGCCTGGTTTGTGGACTATTTGTATTCATGCGCGGCTGGCGACAGAGGAATGAGGGGGAATGTGGTCGCTGCGAACATTGCAATAAAACGGAATAATGGAATTTGTTGAAATTCACTCTACACATGAGTCTTTGGCTGCTGGACTTTTGTGATTTTTTTTAGTGAATTTTATAGCGTTTCTAGGGTGCCAGACGCAGCGTTATTTTTAATAGGAATATATTTAGCGTTTTCCTTGAAATATGCATCTGCGGTGCGTAGCCTGCAGCAGTCCAGTGGAACTCCCCGGCACGAATGTCTCCACAGTTTCATCGTTGAGACTGTTTCAATGTTCGCCTGGTGCACACTGAGTGCCCTGTTAATGTTATCTGTGTATGTTTCACACCCACAGCCATCACCCACAGCCATCCCCCAGTATCCCTGGGAGCCAGGATAGCCGAATGGTAGAGCGATGGACTTTCGATGCTCGGGTCGTGAGTTCGAATCCGGGCTGGGGCCGAATATTTTGTGCTGGCTTTTTTCTCATTGCCCCGTTTTTTTATATCACCCGTGTGAGGCGGAAAAGGGCGTCAAACTGCCTAACACCCCCCCCCCCCTCCTCCTCCCCCCCTCCTCCCCGCCCTACAACCTCCTCACCCTCCAGTACCCCCGTTGTGAGGCCGCAGAGTGCTCAAATGTATCCCACACGCATGCAATGGGAGAATGACAGTTTAGAAAGATTCCTAGAGGTGGCAGGGTGTCTGTTGGAATCTAACGGTCCAGAAGTCGGTGATTATGAATTAAACCCTTTGTCTTTGTGTGATCCTCCATCACAAGCTCGTTTTTGCGATTTAAATTTGATCGTGTGAATTTGTCCCACAAATTTACATAACATCAGCTTTTTTTTTTTTGCTTTTTTTTTTTTTTAGCGGGAAGACAGTCCATCAGACGAGAGGCGTTGCTCGAGGCAAGTTGTGGAGGTTTTCGTGGACAGAAATAAATAATATTATGAACTGTGAACATGTTTGTCCAGTAAACGAGGCTGGCAGAGTCAGTCAAGGTATCTCAATTACAGGGCATGCATTGAAAACACTGTGTTTCATGCCTGACTACGTTTTCAAGAAATGCGAAAGATGAAGGTTATCACTGTGGCAGAATGCTATCAATTCAATGAAACTGAACAGAAAGTCGGTGTTAGGACAGAGAGAATGGCGCTTGTAACCATGCAAACTTTCTCTAATTGTATAGGTTTCACAAAACGTGCAATTTTACGAAGTTAAGCTATGGGTTTTGTTTGTTTTTTTGTGGTTTTTTTTTTTTGTTGTGTTTTGGGGGTTTTGTTGTTGTTGTTGTTGTTGGTGGTGGTGGTGGTGGTGGTGGTGGTGGTGGTGGTGGTGGTGGTGGTGGTGTGTGTGTGTGTGTGTGTGTGTGTGTGTGTGTGTGTGTGTGTGTGTGTGTTCTTTGTTGTTGTTGTTTTGTTTCGGTGTTTTGGTTTTTTTTTCTTTTTTCTTGTTTGTTTGTTTGTTTTTTTGTTTGTTTGTTTGTTTTTTGTTTGTTTGTTTTGTTTCTTTTTTGTTTGTTTGTTTGTTTGTTTGTTTGTTTTTGGGGGGTTGTTTTGTTGTTGTTGTTGTTTTTGTTTTTTGTTTTTGTTTTTTTTGTTTGTTTGTTTGTTTGTTTTTTTGGGGGGGGGTGTTGTATGCAGTTATTTGTATGTTTCTTTCTTTCTTTCTTTTGCTGCCTCAGCTCTTTGCCAGCTCCAGTGGTATTGCTCCCACGACATTGGTAGAAAGTTACGTCATTTCTACGATTTAGAATAAGACCCTCTCATCTAGCATGTTCTCCTTGAAACGACCGAGTAGCGCTGTCTTCACATTTGTTTGTTTGTTTGTTTGTTTGTTTGTTTGTTTGTTTGTTTGTTTGTTTTCCGATAAAAACTCCACAGCTGACAATTTGTATTGAGGATTACATTTGTCTTCTCACCTGTCGCCAAAGCGTATTTGAACATTTTACTATTCTAATCGTTCACCGAAAGCACATGGATTCTGTTAAAACTCTTCAGAGCCACAGCCACAGCCCGACCCCCCCCCCCCCAACACACACACACACACACACACACACACACACACACACACACACACACACACACACACACACACACACACACACACACACTATCTGACAAAACTGGTTAAAATGAACAAACCACTGTACACCAGCAGCAGCCACTTCAAGCCACTATTACGCATGTCGCGGGCCTTCCCTGCTAGGCCCGAGCCCGCTGCAGATTTGCATAATAGTGGCATGAGGTGGCTTCTAGTGATCAGAAGATTTCAAGTAAAACTGCGATTTTTGCGCAGGCTTTTGCGAGTTAAGCTGTAAAAAAAAATGGAACCACATGAACTGGAATTAATGCCTTGTATATAAAGAGAAGCACATGTATGTTCAACAGAACATCTTTTAACGTTTAAAAAAAAAAAGACAGAAAGAAAATGTAATGATTATGGGCGAATGATTTCCATCACCTAGTGGAGATCGCCCATAACATTGAGGGTTTCGCCTGCAGATGTTGGGATTCTTTATTGCCTCTGTCGACCTTGCCACTCAGCATTGATATTCAATGCGCGTGCTCGCTGAAAAGGACAGATTGACATCTCTAGCCGCTGAGAGAGAGAGAGAGAGAGAGAGAGAGAGAGAACGAACGAAACTTTATTTTACAAGGATAAAAAATTAGGCGCACAGACCTTTTTCAGATCTTGTCCTTGTTAAACTACAAATACTAGGAAAACTGCAACTATTTCTTCACACACACACACACACACACACACACACACACACACACACACACACACACACACATACACACACACACACACACACACACACACACACACACACACACACATAAACAAGAAAAGCATGACATCAATCAGAGAGAGAGACAGACAGACAGACAGATGATGATGATGATGATGATGATGATGATGCAAGCGTGGAGTCGTCAGGTACTGACAGGTCTCCCTTGCACACTGTCCTCCTAACACTACCATAAACTAAGTATTTAGAGTATACGAAGTTAATCCAGAAAATTATCAAGTTATTGCGAAACAAACAAACAAAGTTATGAAACATTTATATAGACAAAGATGCAGCACAAGCAAGGTGTTATTGAACACTACCTGCTTGTGTAAACCAACGAAGAGTGTATCCATAAATATCAGAGCGAGAGAGACCGAGACAGAGAGGCAGAGAGAGAGAGAGAGAGAGAGAGAGGGAGGGAGATAGAGAGAAAAATGAGAGAGAGAGAGACAGAGAGAGATGTCGCCTGATCACAGAGGTCATTGTGTCTGATGATTTTTCAGGAGTGCAGATTCATGTTGTGGTTGGACGTGATAGTGATGTAATACGATACAACTGATGACTGATACTGCATGTCGTGTTTTCAGTTGCCACCTCCGTCTACCGCTACCCTCTCCCTCCACCCCCCTCCCCCTCCCCCTCCCCTCCCCCACAGCTTGCAATCGAACACCGAAATTGACCGTTGCAGAGCTATTGTGGCTTTATCCCAGGGATCAGGAGCGTTTCGGAAAATGAGAGCTCTTGTTGAGAGAACTATACAGTCCGCTCCTTTTGACCCGACCCCCCGTACCCCCCATCATTGTTTATGAGGCAACAGCGCGTGACACGTAAGTATATTACCTTGGTGTTTAAGTCGTGGTAGTGGTGGTGGTGGTGGTGGTGGTTGTGGTGGTGAATGTTTTAGTTCAAGCTTAAAAATAACCTTTGCTGTGTTGCGATCTTGTTTTAGCTCTAACTCTGAACCCGCTCTAAACACGTGTCGCTGTTGCGAAAATGTCCAATGAGGACGCAAGTTTGCATGCATCCTGTCAAGGGCGCCACCTACACGCAATCGTTTGGCTTGTCCTTCCGAATTCAGCCGATCGGCCATTACTTGGAGCTCTAGGGACGTTGAAACCGCAATCTGCGTCGGCGTAATGCTCTAGAGACGGTGTGGATATGATCCAGAGGCCGTGTCACGGTTATTGCTGTGTACAGTCGCACTCTAAGCGATCGTGTATCGGGAACTGAATCATTGAATGCTGCCACTGTACATTTAGGCAATTTTTTCGTCAGAAGTTTGTCTGCCGTGTGAAGCGATCGAATTTTATTCTGTCTTGTCCATGGTAGAGCGTTTGACTTCTAATGCTCGGGTTTAAAGTTGGTATCCGGATATCCCGGCTGGGGCCAAATATTTGTGGTGGCTATATTATCATCGTTGCTCCGTCTTTGACATCACCCGTATGTGGTTGAAAAGGACGTTAACCCTGCCCCCCCCTACCTCCCCCCCCCAAACTGCCTTGTCAATGTTATGCCGTTAGGAAAGTACGGGAACAAGAGGCCCCTTGTATCGTTTTGTGCAAGTATTGCTGAAGATGTTTACATTTGCTGAAAAAATATTAAAATTAGGTTTGTATACAGTCCAACCCCCTCCCCACCCCACCCTGTACTCTACGATCTCCTCTCCAAGCATACGAACATTGAACAATTGAACATCCTGGACAGGAGCAAAATCCAGTCCTACCTTTCTGAGGCGTTAAAGATGGGGTTAATTCACTTCCATGAATGGCACTTATAAGTTCGCACACTTTGTATCAATATACTTGTGGTCCACTGGGCGTGTCATTTCTACATTCACAATTCGCTGACTTTCCGGGGGAGTCAGTACAGACGTTGAGAGAGATGCCGATGTTGAGATTGTGCAGGTTACTCAGTGATGTGAAGTTAGACATCACTGGAACCTCTCTGTGTCGACTTGTACTGCCCTCGTTTGAATTTTGTGTTCTTGTTTTGTTTTTTGTTTTTGTTGTTGTTCTTTTTGTTGTTGTTGTTGTTGTTGTTGTTGTTTTGTTGTTGTTTTGTTGTTGTTTTGTTGTTGTTTTCTGGTGTTTTGTTGTTTCTGTTGGGGTTTTTTGTTTGGTTGGTTGGCTGGATGGTTGGTTGGTCGTTTTTTGTTTTTGTTTTTTGTTGTTGTTTGTTTGTTGTTATTGTTGTTTGTTTGTTTGTTTTTAGGGGTTTTTTTGGGCTTTTTTGTTGTTGTTATTGGTTTTTGTTTTTTGGGGGTTTGTTGTTGTTGAGTTGTTTGTTTGTTTGTTTGTTTGTTTGGGGGGTTGGGGGCGGGGTCATGGTGTTGTATGGTGTTTTTTCCGAACATTTTTATTGCCACCAGAATAGGAAGAACGATTTGTGAGCATACGTTGGCTTATAAGCAGGAAGAGGAACCTTAAACTGGTGGAAGAGGATGTTGACCCCCAAGATACCAACCAAGCAGCTAACTCTATCTGTCTTTCAGGATTTACTGTGTGAGCCCAGTGCTGACACTGTAGGGACATTAGCACTGCAAGACAAGTTCGTGTTGCAGTAAATGCATTGGAGACGATGATGACGATGTGAACCAGAAACCATGGCCAAGTTCACCGTAATGAACAGTCACCCCCTCAACGACACTCCTTACAACCTTGCCCTCGACAGCAAGCCCTCGGGGTCCACGTGCTAGAAAAGAATAGCGGGTTTGGCTTTTCTGTTCATTGTTTCATCGCGATGTTCTGTGAAGTCCCACAAACTATATACTCATCCCCCGACAAGATGGCGGGATCGCGTGCGTGTTGAGTCGCTAATCTCCACCCCCAACAAGAACTAGAGACTTCCCCCTCCTTCCCCCTCCCCCCCCCCCTCAACCCTCGAGCCAAGCCCCTATCTCCACACATGATTTTTCTCTTTCTCCTTAGCTTTTCACCCTGCAGATAGCTGTATGAATAATTCAGAATGATAGAAAGATTCGCGGCTTACCAATAATGCTTTCCTTCAATTATTAATGCTCTTCCGCTCAGCGGCCTGTGTACATTGGGTCGGGGGAGACCGAGGGAGAATGGAGGAAGGAAGCGGGAAGGGAGGGAGGTTGTGTAGTGACAACGGCAAAGGCTTGGCTAGCACGGTGTGGGTAATTTGCCGAATGTGCAGCCAGAAAAGCCAAGTTTTCTTTGTCGCGCTGCGTGATGCCTTGGTGACAACGTTGCCCGGGAAGCGAGTGGCGGCCAATTGAAATGGCCAGGGAAAGGTGTGGGAAGTCTTTCCGGTCGGTCACGCTGCCTGTTTACAAGGTCGCCGGGGTCTTCGACTGATGCACCGCCTGCTGCTTGCTGGCCCTCGGTCGATCTGTTGACTAGTATTGGTCAGTCGCAGACCTCGGTCAGACCCCGCGGTGGGGCTAGTTCGAGACAGATTGTCTGTAGGACATTTCAAGACAGATTGACTGTGGAACAGTTCTAGACAGATTATGGGACAGTTCCAGATAGATTATGGGACAGTTCTGGATAGATTTATGCGATAGTTCTAGACAGATCATGGGACAGTTCCAGACAGATTATGCCACAGTTCTAGACAGATGATGTGGCAGCTCTAGATGTGTTATATGACAGTTCCAGATAGATTATGCGACAGTTCTAGATAGATTATGCGACAGTTCTAGATGGATTATGCGACAGTTCTAGATAGATTATGGGACAGTTCTAGATAGAATATGTGACAGTTCTAGATAGATTATGGGACAGTTCTAGATAGAATATGTGACAGTTCTAGATAGATTATGCGACAGTTCTAGATAGAATATGCGACAGTTCTAGATAGATTATGGGACAGTTCTAGATAGAATATGTGACAGTTCTAGATAGATTATGTGACAGTTCTAGATAGATTATGCGACAGTTCTAGATATGTTATGTGACAGTTCTAGATAGATTATGCGACAGTTCTAGATAGATTATGCGACAGTTCTAGATAGATTATGTGACAGTTCTAGATAGATTATGTGACAGTTCTAGATAGATTATGGGACAGTTCTAGATAGAATATGCGACAGTTCTAGATAGATTATGGGACAGTTCTAGATAGAATATGTGACAGTTCTAGATAGATTATGTGACAGTTCTAGATAGATTATGTGACAGTTCTAGATAGATTATGCGACAGTTCTAGATATGTTATGTGACAGTTCTAGATAGATTATGGGACAGTTCTAGATAGATTATGCGACAGTTCTAGATAGATTATGGGACAGTTCTAGATAGATTATGTGACAGTTCTAGATAGATTATGCGACAGTTCTAGATAGATTATGCGACAGTTTTAGATATGTTATGTGACAGTTCTAGATAGATTATGCGACAGTTCTAGATGGATTATGCGACAGTTCTAAATAGATTATGCGACAGTTCTAGATAGATTATGCGACAGTTCTAGATAGATTATGGGACAGTTCTAGATAGATTATGCGACAGTTCTAGATAGAATATGTGACAGTTCTAGATAGATTATGCGACAGTTCTAGATAGATTATGCGACAGTTCTAGATAGATTATGCGACAGTTCTAGATAGAATATGTGACAGTTCTAGATAGATTATGCGACAGTTCTAGATAGATTATGCGACAGTTCTAGATAGATTATGGGACAGTTCTAGATAGATTATGCGACAGTTCTAGATAGAATATGTGACAGTTCTAGATAGATTATGCGACAGTTCTAGATAGATTATGGGACAGTTCTAGATAGATTATGCGACAGTTCTAGATAGAATATGTGACAGTTCTAGATAGATTATGCGACAGTTCTAGATA
The DNA here is from genome assembly GCA_018292915.2 of Batillaria attramentaria. Lineage (NCBI taxonomy): Eukaryota > Metazoa > Mollusca > Gastropoda > Batillariidae > Batillaria > Batillaria attramentaria. The sequence continues at coordinate 1,205,983 of JACVVK020000127.1, read as the reverse complement.
GATTATGCGACAGTTCTAGATAGATTATGGGACAGTTCTAGATAGATTATGTGACAGTTCTAGATAGATTATGGGACAGTTCTAGATAGAATATGTGACAGTTCTAGATAGATTATGCGACAGTTCTAGATAGATTATGCGACAGTTCTAGATAGATTATGGGACAGTTCTAGATAGATTATGTGACAGTTCTAGATAGATTATGGGACAGTTCTAGATAGAATATGTGACAGTTCTAGATAGATTATGTGACAGTTCTAGATAGATTATGGGACAGTTCTAGATAGAATATGTGACAGTTCTAGATAGATTATGCGACAGTTCTAGATAGATTATGCGACAGTTTTAGATATGTTATGTGACAGTTCTAGATAGATTATGCGACAGTTCTAGATAGATTATGCGACAGTTCTAGATGGATTATGCGACAGTTCTAGATGGATTATGCGACAGTTCTAGATAGATTATGCGACAGTTTTAGATAGATTATGGGACAGTTCTAGATAGATTATGCGACAGTTCTAGATGGATTATGCGACAGTTCTAGATAGATTATGCGACAGTTCTAGATGGATTATGCGACAGTTCTAGATAGATTATGCGACAGTTCTAGATGGATTATGTGACAGTTCTAGATAGATTATGCGACAGTTCTAGATAGATTATGGGACAGTTCTAGATAGATTATGCGACAGTTCTAGATAGAATATGTGACAGTTCTAGATAGATTATGCGACAGTTCTAGATAGATTATGGGACAGTTCTAGATAGATTATGCGACAGTTCTAGATAGAATATGTGACAGTTCTAGATAGATTATGCGACAGTTCTAGATAGATTATGCGACAGTTCTAGATAGATTATGGGACAGTTCTAGATAGATTATGTGACAGTTCTAGATAGATTATGGGACAGTTCTAGATAGAATATGTGACAGTTCTAGATAGATTATGCGACAGTTCTAGATAGATTATGCGACAGTTCTAGATAGATTATGGGACAGTTCTAGATAGATTATGTGACAGTTCTAGATAGATTATGGGACAGTTCTAGATAGAATATGTGACAGTTCTAGATAGATTATGTGACAGTTCTAGATAGATTATGGGACAGTTCTAGATAGAATATGTGACAGTTCTAGATAGATTATGCGACAGTTCTAGATAGATTATGCGACAGTTTTAGATATGTTATGTGACAGTTCTAGATAGATTATGCGACAGTTCTAGATAGATTATGCGACAGTTCTAGATGGATTATGCGACAGTTCTAGATGGATTATGCGACAGTTCTAGATAGATTATGCGACAGTTTTAGATAGATTATGGGACAGTTCTAGATAGATTATGCGACAGTTCTAGATGGATTATGCGACAGTTCTAGATAGATTATGCGACAGTTCTAGATGGATTATGCGACAGTTCTAGATAGATTATGCGACAGTTCTAGATGGATTATGCGACAGTTCTAGATAGATTATGCGACAGTTTTAGATAGATTATGTGACAGTTCCAGATAGATTACGGGACAGTTTTAGATAAATTATGGGACAGTTCTAGAAAGATTATGGGATAGTTTTAGATTGTCAGATCATCGTCGAGGTCGTCAGTTATCTTAGATTAATATCATTGGTTGATAATAAGTTAGGTCACAAGTTCTCTGGCAAACGTTTATTTCTAGTAAATATTCACAAACCACAGTTTTAAAAAAAAATCCTTAAAAGCTTTGGGGACTGAAATACCAAACGCACTGTAAAAGCACGCAAGAGGTGTAGCCAAGCGCAGTTGAAAGCAGTGACCAAAAGTTACCAGACCGAACTAATGTATCACAGCTCCGGTGAAGTGGTGGATTGTCAGTGTTTCCGGTTCCTTAGCTTTACTTTTAACCTGAATATTAAACGGTCGCTTCCATCACGAGTTCTTTCCCTAGGGTTTTGGGTCAGTTCAGACGAGTCAGAACGAAACTAGGTCATGGTAGATAGTATGTAAGGCGTACGAGGTGGGTGGGTGGGTGTTTGGGGGTTTAACGTCCTTTTCCACCACATACGGGTGATATCAAAGACGGGGCAATGATGAAAAGGCCAGCACAAATATATGGCTCCAGCCGGGATACGAACTCACGACCCGAGCATTAGAAGTCCAACGCTCTACCATTCGGCCACCCCGGCTCCCCGGCGTACGAGGTGTTTACTGTCAGTGGTAGGGGAGCCGGGGTGGCCGAATGGTAGAGCGTTGGACTTCTAATGCTCGGGTCGTGAGTTCGTATCCCGGCTGGAGCCAAATATTTGTGCTGGCTTTTTCATCGTTGCCCCGTCTTTGATATCACCCGTATGTGGTGGAAAAGGACGTTAAACCCCCAAACACCCACCCACCCTTACTGTCAGTGGTAAATGTGGCGTTAGGGTTAAACTTTAGGTGACTGGCTGAGTGACGTAGTGCAGTGACATGTGTCTCACTGAGTATTGAACTAAACGGACAACGCTCTTCAAGGGATAGAGTGTCGTGTCATTCTTGCCTTGCCTAGTTTTATTTTGTATTGGTTTTGTCGCTGTTGTTTGTTTGTTTGTTTGGGTTTGTGTGTGTGTGTGTGTGTGTGTGTGTGTGTGTGTGTGTGTGTGTGTGTGTGTGTGTGTGTTCACTGGGTTTGACATGCGTAATTTGCCTAGCCTTTGTATTTCTTCTTCTTCCTCATATTCCTGTAGTGTTTAGACTGTTTTCTTTTCTGTTTATATTTTCGTAGTTTAGCAAACGCCAAAACTTTTACCGCTGGCAAAATAAAGATTATTGTTATTGTCATTGTCATTGTCTCTCCCTCGCTCTCCAGCATCACCTATCGCACCGGCTGCATGTCAAACACAAAAGGAAGCGTGTGTGTGTGTGTGTGTGTGTGTGTGTGTGTGTGTGTGTGTAGGTATTCGGAAAAGGGGGAGCCGGAAGGGGTTTACTACAGTAAAATGTTCTACCTCTTCGGTGGTTATGCAGGCAGTATCTCCAGCAGTCGCCACCTCCGAGAGTAATATATCAAGTCTCAAACAACATCCTCCGAAGTCGCGAATTTTGACCGCCCATGTCGATTCTTGAAAACGGCCAACACGCACAACTAGCTCTCCTGGCACTTCAAATATTTATCTTAGAAACGCCAGCAACAACAAACCTTGAAATTTCCTGCGTAAAAAAAAAGAGAAAAAAATCAGAATCTGCACAGACACCGCTCTCAACGCCCCTTAAAACAATGATGATAATGGTAGTAATGAAACACTTAGAGGAGAAATAGTGTTTAAGGAACCAACATTGGGAAACCCGCACCTCCATAGTCTGTATCCGAACAAACACAAAGCGTATTTGCAACATCGATACTCAAAGGTCATGCGCCTGGTATGTACTGTCTTTTTCACTGGCAGTGTCAACCCAAGTGTCATGCAAAACCATTCACCACAATTACGCTTGGCGATTGTAGTTGTATTTCGTCGTATTTCACCAATGCGAGGGCGATATTCCCTGGTTGCTTACCCCGCAAGTAAATGCGAGTATAAAAATCGGCCAGGGGAATTAATCAATTCTTCGGTAAACAGAAGGTTCGTTTGGCGACAAACTCGATCGAATGTAGGCAGCAGTGGTGTTTGCGTTTTTGCGTCGTAACAATAGCACGTTTCGTCCGCCGTGACTGACTGCACCCGCGCACAGAATGAAAAATTACATTCCCTAGATACACGGGGTTAGGGAAGATGGCACGAGGTGAATCCAATGCTGCTGCGATTGAAGACTTTTATCGTTTCCTCTCACGTGAAGCCATATTTCTGAAATATTATCATGGTCACGTCTTTACATTGTACATGTAGTACTGTTTCAAGTCGAATTCTGGGGAGCCGGAGTGGCCGAATGGTAGAGCGTTGGACTTTCAATGCTCGGGTCGTGAGTTCGTATCCCGGCTGGGGCCAAATACTTGTGCTGGCTTTATCATCGTTGCCCCGTCTTTGATATCACCCGTATGTGGTGGAAAAGGACGTTAAACCCCCAAACACCCACCCACCCATTCTGAAGTCGAATTCTATAGGATCTAGAGCAACTTTTTTTTTTTTTGAACGAAGGCAAGCCGAAATTACAGTAAACTACGATTAAATACATTGAACGACATTTCTTCTCAGGTCAGTCACGCTACAAGTCTGCAATATTAGCATGGTCACGTCTTTATATTGCAGCAGTGATTTAACTCATTTCCTACCGCGCACAAGTATCCCACGTTTTTGACCCTTCTTTCGGGTTTGGCCCTGTATGCGAGAATCAGGCCAATGTGCTGGTTCTTTAACGACTCTTTTGCAAGGGAGAACGCTTTTCCTACATGCTGTGTTCGATAGATCTGGAAATTTGTGTCGTCTGTGTGTTGGAGAGAAGGCAAATATTGACGATTGCTGATGCTGTCGTGTAAGTGTTTACACGCATGGGTAGTGAGAAAGGGGTCTGGCGAATGTGATGATGAGTTGGATGATAGTTTTGAGCCAGAAATTGACAAAGAAGGACGAAAGTCACTGGTGGTGACCGCAGTGTTAGAAGCGAAACTGACCTTCCTTGGACGGTTAGATTTCCAAAAACTACAAGCATACATGGTGAAACCAGTAAGGGGGATAAAGTCGTTCTCATGTTCGAGGAATTTGAGAGACAGAGGTGGCTTGCACCACACAAACGTGAGTATAATGAATGTGCAACGCTCTCACTAAGCGGGAATCCGGGGTGGCCGAATGGTAGAGCGCTGGACTTCTGATGCTCGGGGCGTGAGTTCGTATCCCGGCTGGGGCCAAATAATTCTGCTTCTCCATGCAGAAATAAATTAATTATGATTTTTTTTGTGAGGCCGCTGGTGCAGAACCACGGAGGTGTAAACACACATGGTAGGAATTGAGTTTAGTCGTTTTCTGGTTGATCTATGGCTCCTCTCTTTCACACAGGCAAACCAAAATTTACGGTAAACTGTATCACCGAGTGTTTTCATTTTTAACCGTGAGTAGCACCGAACCAAATTTAACTCAGTAATAAATTAATTATGATTTTTTTGTGAGGCCACTGGTGCGGAACCTCGGCGGCCTAAACGTACTTGATACGAACTGAGTTTGTTTTACCTAGTTGTAATTGATATTTGTCTTTTACCCATTTTTTTAATCGGGAGTTCGAGAAATTAACATGAAGGTGCAGCGTCTCCTGCATGTCCTAGGTTTATACTGCCCCGAAGAGGGGAGCGGGGAAAGCCGAATAGTAGAGCGATGGACTTTCAATGCTCGGGTCCTGAGTTCGAACCCCTGCCGGGGCCAAATATTTGTGCTGGCCTTTTTCTCGTCTTTGATATCACCCTTACGTGGTAGAAAAGGACGTTAAACTCCCAAACACCCACTCACCCACCACCCGAGACCAGTTTGAATCAGTTGTCCAACATTTCATTTTTTCACGTAGTGAAGGCACAGTTAGCCGCGAAATAGTCTTTGTGGCTTGCGCGGCTTAAAGCCCTAAAAACTCACTCACTCACTCCCTGAGGAATTGTCTCAAAACGTTCTAACAGAGGCAGCAGCAGGAAAACTCCGCCGTCTCTACTAACCCTCGTGAGATAGCAAACTACAGTTGGGGGAGTGGCACTCAGTGCAATATGTAATAAAGCTAGTGTGCCCCCGCAGAGCAACAAACATCTGGAAAACTCTTTGGTTTGTTCAGCAAACAGAAGGGATCATTCGAAATGAGAGCAATTACGAAATGAGTCATACTTTTCCTCGTAAAATGTCGTACTAAAACCCGAACTAACGGCAGGATGCAAACTCATTTTGCCAAGCAGCTTCTCCCTAAAAGACTACAGCCGTAAAGAGACTAACATAAAAGATGACATTTTCATACTTGATTAGAACAATCTCCCATTCCATATGACCCTTTTGTTGTTACTCAGCATGATACTCCTAAAGAGCTTCTGTCTGGTTCGGAAAAGCAACCGAGCACGATACAAATATGGCATGACAACCGAGATGTTTTTTTTTTTAATTATTATTATTTGATGCAGGGTTTGGTCATATGGGTGGTAGTGGGTTCCTTTGAAAAATAAGCGCCGCAAACACGAGAGAAACACGTGAACAAAGTGTAGCATGTACTGAGTTGAACTCTTTGAAAAGTTAACGGCAAATATTTGCGGGTTTTTTTTGTTTTGTTTTTTTTGTTAATTTCTTTTCCTCCAAAAAGATGCAAAGGTGATGTATGTGTTTGGGAAAATCAGCAGTAGAATTAAGGCAGCAGAAGCAGTAGCAGTAGTTTTTGTTGTTGTTGGCGGGGTTGTTGTTGTTGTTGTTGTTGTTGTTGTTGTTGTTGTTGTTTTTATTGTTGTTGTCGTCGTCGTCGTCGTCAATTTTCTTTATCTTGTTGTTTTTGTTGTAGGAGTAGCGTTAAGCCCTAAATAACTAACTAACTAACTTGTTGTAGGAGTGACATTAATTTTCTAGCAGTGATTTAAATATAACTTTTGACGTAAGATATTGTGAAACTCAGTTCCATGAGAGAAGTTCAGCTACCTACTATAGTAGAGAGCTGTTGTATCATACGCAAGACGTGGTACACATTCTGCTCTGCTGGACAATGACGCTAGAATTACCTGGCGCCGGACAGCTGGCGGACAAACAATCCGTGCGCTGTAGGAAAAGCAAGACGTTGGTTGCCACGCACGTTCTGATGACGCAACGTGCAACAGCTTTGTAATGTGTATTAGCCACGGGGGTTAGCGGCTAAGCAGCTCATTAGAGAGCAGGACATTCATAGTATTAGCTACGGTTCATTTGGATAAACGTGACAGCGCACGCCAAAACATGGCCAAAGCGTCAAAATATCATGTCTGAGTTATTAATTTTGTGGAAAAATTCAAACTATGTCCTTCCAGTTGCAAACCAAAACAAAAGAGAAAAGTTTTAAGTGAGATGATGATGATGAAACGTTTATTAGGATAATTCTTGTAGGCTATCGCTGCCTATCTTACAAGAAGTCCTCACTATATTCTACAATAATAATAAAACAAAAACAAAACCAAAACATAATATGCAAAGATAAACTAACAATCTAGGCTTCCGAAAAAGTGAGACCCCCCAAAAACAAGCAAACAAACAAATAACCCCACCAACACCAACAGACAAACAAACAAACAAAAAAAGAAAACACACAGACACACACAGACACACACACACACACACACACACACACACACACACACACACGCAAGATTACAGGTCACAGAAAACCACGGTGATCAAGCATGATCAAATAAGGCTTATAAGCAATGGGGGATAAATATACACACCAAAACAGCTGCAATTGTTGGAGTTCTAAGACTGGTGGAAGTGTTCATACAAGTGAGATAGTTGCTGAGCTATGATTGTTTGTATCTGGGAGGACCAGTGGTTAGTCCATGTAGCCGGTGACTTGTGACTGGTCTAGCTAAAAATACAGTACATCCAGCCTCTTTAGCCTTGTGTTGCTGCCCCATCACAAACAGACCTCACACCACTGAAAAGAAATACAGCAGGAACTTCACATGATTTTGCCTGCCCCATTACAAGTAGACCTCACACCAGAAGGAATACAGCAGGAACTTCACATGATTTTGCCTGCCCCATCACAAGTAGACCTCACACAAAAAGGAATACCGCAGGAAACTCGCATGATTTTGACTGCCCCATCACAAGTAGACCTCACACAAAAAGGAATACCGCAGGAAACTCGCATGATTTTGACTGCCCCATCACAAGTAGACCTCACACAAAAAGGAATACAGCAGGAACTTCACATGATTTTGCCTGCCCCATCAAAAGTAGACCTCACACAAAAAGGAATACCGCAGGAAACTCACATGATTTTGCCTGCCCCATCACAAGTAGACCTCACACAAAAAGGAATACAGCAGGAACTTCACATGATTTTGACTGCCCCATCACAAGTAGACCTCACACAAAAAGGAATACAGCAGGAACTTCACATGATTTTGCCTGCCCCATCACAAGTAGACCTCACACAAAAAGGAATACAGCAGGAACTTCACATGATTTTGAATGAATAATGAATAGATCTCACAGACGCTTTTTTTTGCCCCTGGTTTGAGTGGGACGGAAAAAGACGCATGCGCATTCATACGAGATTTTAATGGCTCAGGGAGGAATAATTTTGTAGACCACAGGGAGGTAATTGAGACAGAACCCACCGGTACATCCCATATAACGGTCCAGGAAATGGAGCCATAATGTCTCATGTGAGGCAATCATTAGGTCTACATAATGTCTGGGGAAACGTCTTGCATGATATCAACTGGTTCGAGTTCTTGTCGTTTTATCGTTTTAATGCTTTTGTGACATTGAGTGTATAGGTATAGGGACTACGGGCCGTTAAGCCTTAATCGTCCCAACCTACAACTGATAGAGAGGGTCTGCGATAATTAAGTACAGGTTCAATATTTAACCCCTAAGAGTCCAAGCCCGACCACTCCATGCCCAGGGGAGCCGAGGTGGCCGAATGGTAGAGCGTTGGACTTCTAATGCTCGGGTCGTGAGTTCGTATCCCGGCTGGGGGCCAAATATTTGTGCTGGCCTTTTTTCTCGTTGCCCCGTCTTTGATATGACCCTTACATGGTGGAAAAGGACGTTAAACTCCGAAACACCCACCCACTCACCCTCTCTCTCTCCCGTCTCCGTCGACGCTCACGCAAAAAAATAATTGTAGGTCTTTCTTGTACGTAGTTCGGAACTTGAAAAAAAAATTCCTTTCTTTCAGCTCGCATCTCAAATATCTCAAGTGGTTTCCAAAGCTTTTTTCCCAAATCTTTTGAGAAATTGAAAACAAAACCTTGACAATCAGACATGTATTTCTATGCCTCTCTCTCTCTCATTAATACTGCATGTCACTACGAAGATCCAATATATTACATACATGTTCTTTCCTTTCCTTTTTTTCTTCTTCTTGTTTTCTTGTGCATTTTCCAAGCACGGAGTTGTCATTAAGCTCAGGACGTATGACAAAGACTATCGATTTCACCTCTGTTGCAGTGAGACAATAAAATATATGGATTATAGTTTTCTCTCATGCACGTGCAGTAATGGTCAATGGACCCAGCGGTTCGACCCATGACGTCTGGTTCCAAGTGGGATGTTCCAAGGCTTGTTTGCTTATCTTTATATCCGTACCTAGAACTTTGTTTGCTCTCTCTCCAAGTTAAGTGACGCTTAATGACACACGTGTTTACCCATCAATGATGTCCACTCTATGCATTCTCAGGCACGTTTACTTAAATCTAATTTTAGATATCTATAAACACGGGAAGAACAATGAATGAAGAGGAACTGAGAGTCTGACGACGCGGATCCTTGAATCCATCATCACGCTCGTACGCAGCGAGGACACATGCACGCAAGCACACACACGCGCACACACACACACACACACACACTACAAAATGCATTCTAAAGCCACAGCTAGGAAGGCTTTGCTCTGCTGAGTTTAATTTCACATCAGGCTGGTTATTGTATTCTGACATTAATTTTACCATTATGGATGTACACAGAAATCTCTGTATTGTACGTTGTTGTTTTTAAAGGTGTGTGTGTGGGGGGGGGGGGTATTCGGTTGTATATATGCTCGCTTGGTTGGTTGCTTGGTTGTTTTACTGTCTTTCGTGTGGTATGAGTTGATTCCACTGTTGTTGGGTTCTTTTCCACCAAAACTTATCACGTTTTCCATGCGTTTGTGTCTCTCAAAATGTCTCCCGAGTCGCAGCAGTCTCAATGCCGTGTTAACGTCCGTACACGCTCAGTCAACTTCAGCTTGAAGTCGAAAAGCACAAAAAGCGAACGGTTTCTCTACTGCGGCTGGCTGTCACTATTGTCCTACTGCTTCCACCGTTGTCGTGCTCATTCTTTCAAATTCATTTCACAAGCCGGCCCCTGGAGGGCAAAGCTGCATTATTCCAAGGTTTCTTTTGTGAATGATCCCAAGCAAGTGTGTCTGCTGCCTGTGAAAATATCAGTGTCTGCGCTTCGTTCGGATTTGAGTGTTGTCGCTTGCCAAGGCAGATTACTGGCATTGTTCCTGTGGTAGGCGCACCGCGTGGTCTCTGCTCTAATCGATTCGAGGCAAAGAAAATAGATCACGTGACAAGGACAGGTTTAAAGCACGCTACTATGCCGACGGTGCGTGCGTGCGTGCGTGCGTGTGTGTGTGTGTGTGTGTGTGTGTGTGTGTGTGTGCGCGCGCGTGAGAGAGAGAGAAAGAGAGAGAGAGGAAAGGCAAAGTCGCTGTGTCCCGTAAAAATAGGAAACTTTTCAAGACACAGGTAATATCGTGCGTAAGTTGAAAGTGCGTGCGTGCGTGCGTGCGCGCGCGCGCGCGCACGCGCGTGTGTGTGTGTGTGTGTGTGTGTGTGTGTGTGTGTGTGTGTGTGTGTCTGTGTCTGTGAGTCTGTGTGTGTGCGGTTAATTTGCAAAACTAAAACGCTAAATGTTAAACGCAGATATGTCAGTACCCCTCTCCTTCCCAGGAAAAAAACAAAAACTAAAAAGACGACCAAAAAGCCTAAAACATCAACAACAACAACAGTATGGCGATGCAGGCAACGACGACTGGGTCGGCACGACACGAGTTGACCCGGTAAGAAGTGAGATACTTCTCAGCTCTTACCCTGCCCGCCTGGGTTCGGCCCAAGCAACTCGCGGTGTGTTATATATATGATATTCACACGACCCGCTAGTTTGCTGGGAACCGTCCCCTTGTATTAGAATGCATGTTATAGAAGTCACGTGTGATGTGATGATGATGATGATGATGATGATGATTTGGGCAACAGTCATGTGTTCACTTTCCCCCCGTGGAGGTTTCTTCGCGTGTATGAAATGCAAAATAGAACATTTAAGAAAACTGTCAAACCCCAACAATTTCCACTGACAAAATGAGTTGGAAAGGTCGTGAGTTAGAATCCCGACTGGGACCA
>JACVVK020000127.1:1185000-1190000 GCA_018292915.2 Batillaria attramentaria | reverse complement strand
CACACACACACACACACACATGTTTTCAGAGACGTTGGGAATACAGGCATCGCCATTTGAAAACAGTATTGACCATAGCGACTGCTGTAGTGTATACACTGTCATAAAATAACAATATGCGCAGTTAGCCAGTCACATGATGCGAAATTGCGGTTTGAGTTGTTTCGTGTTCTAGCGTGTGTGTGCATGTGGGAAGGGGGACGCGTGTGCATGTGGGAAGGGGGACGCGTGTGCGTGGGAAAAAAATGGAATTTGATTGTGTCTGTGAGACATTTTTTCTTCTGACAATGTTCAGTGAAAGTGTATCGTTTGCTGGAGAAAACACCTACATTTCTTTTCGGCAAACGGACGATAATCTGCAATGTAGCAGGGTAAACGCCTTTGGTTTGTGATACGCTGGGCGGTGGTGATACGTTTGAATACTAAAATCTCACGTGTACCCACCCTGGTAGAGGCACATCCGAATACACCGATGAACCTTCAAACACCCACCACCACCCCTAAGACATCCCCTTTGTTCTGCTACTTCTAAACAACAGCTCGACTTGACCTAGGACAAATGGGATGGTGTACGTGCTCGTACACAGCAACCTTACAGCGCCACAGCCAGACTTCAGAGGATATCCCAATTTGGTCTGTCTGTCGAAGACCGTCCCTAAAGACCTCAGGATTCAGACCGCGATGACCAGTGGTTCTGAAACTGGTTAGTTCGTTAGTTGGTTGGTTAGCTGGTCAGCTGGGTGGCTAATTGGTTCAGTGTTACTTTGTCTCTTTTGTTTTCGCTTTTTTTTTTTCTTCTTTTTCTTCTTTTTTATGTCTTTGTTTTTGTTTTTTGTGGGTTTTTTGTTTGTTTGTTTGTTTGTTTGTTTGTTTGTTTGTTTGTTGTTGTTGTTTGTTTTTTTGTTTTTTTTTTTTGGGGGGGGGGCTGCCCCAACTCTTTGTCAGCTCCAGTGTCGTTCCTCCCAGAGCATGGATGGCATCAACGAAGGGCTCGAAAGCTGGGGCAATGTTTATTATGCAAGATGATGGAGATAAGGATGATGGTAAGTGGATGTTATGGAGTGGTTTGGGACTTCGGGACAGGGCCACATTCCTCGCTTCCTGTCATAAATATCCCGGCCTTAACCAGGTCCGGGAACTACGGTGCCTGCGGAGCCGGCCGTGTTTTCGCTTCTTTGTCAGCAGCAGGTGTTATCAGCGGCACTGTATTCAATCTTGAGACGAAAGAACTTGGATAGTGGACGCTTTCCCTTTCCTCTACACGATACAAGATGCTGATAGATAAATACTTCAGTAAACGAAAGTTTAGTTCATACTACCTATAATATTGTACAAACCCGCATACGAATAATACGTTTTGGGAGGCCGAGAAGTGTTACGACGTGAGGCAATTTCAAGTTCAACTCTAAAAAGTGTGCCACAAAGCCAAGGAAAAATCAGCATGAACATCGCGAGATTTAACCGAGAAAATCGATTGATTGATTGATTGATTGATTGATTGATTGATTGATTGATTGATTGATTGATTGATCGAGTAAGTAAGTGAGTTACTGAGATGCGTGACTGAGTGCGTAACTGCCAGAATTTAACGCTTTTCTGCGCCTGCAACGGACTGCACGACCGTTGCTTGTTGGCAAACCACATCCTACAGCCCACATCTCGTTCACCAGTCACATCTACTCCGGCCAGACAATCTGAATTTCAAAGTTCGTTCCAAAGGTCCTGAAAACTGCTGGGAATTATTTTACGAGCCTACGAAATAGAGGTCCCTCCATTCTCATTGAGAATGAGCGCTACGGAATAAAAATGCAGTTTCTGAGTTCGCGAGGCCATTCTGTGCGTCAATAACACTCGAGCAGGTTTTTTCGTGGTGGTTGTAGCTCAGAGAATGACGACAGTTTTTCTCAATGGGTGACATGGAGTCAGCGTGGCCCGTTCTCCAGGGTGAAGTCTTCCTCCATACAGAGGGCAATTAAGTCACGCTGTGGACGGTACGGTGCCCTACCCCCCGGGGAGCGCGGGACGCAGGGGCAGGGCCCGGCCCCACCATACCGGCAGTATGGGTCGGGGCACAAATTGATTACATTCTTCTCCTGATCTGATCACAATTAAGGGGGTGTTCTCCCTGCTGCTTCCGTTTCCTGCAATGCCCCCTTCCTCCCTCCCCCTTCCCCGGTCCCCCTCTTGCACCCATTCCAGCACTTCACCCGCCCTCCTCCCTGCGTGTCTGTGTGTCGACCATCACAATAACAGATACTGCTCGTCTGTTTCGTCGCTTGCCACGCATGCACGAAGACCAGGTAGACCGAAGCCCATTTGTAAAAGTGTGGTTTTTAAAGGCAAAAAGGTTTGCAATTTGTTTGAGGGAGTCCGGGTGATGCCTGATCCCATCGAGCTGGTATTACCCAGGATCTAGCGTCACGTTTTAACCGCTTCATCGCCCGTTTTCTTATAAACGTTGTTTTGATTTTCAAGTTAAACTTGCTGGCACAGAATGGACATCAATGTGGTCGAGAAAATGTTCAATGGAGATGTTGTTGGTACTCTTTCATACAATTATAATTGGGGAGCCGGGGTGGCCGAATGGTAGAGCGTTGGACTTCTAATGCTTGGGTCGTGAGTTCGTATCCCGGCTGAGGCCAAATATTTATGCCGGCTTTATCATCGTTGCCCCGTCTTTGAAATCACCCGTATGTGGTGGAAACCCTCATACATTTATTACATACTTTGTCGTCAAAGCAGCGTAATGTACTGTGCTCCGCAATATTCGTTACAACCTGGTCCAGATATAATTATCCCAGACTAGCTAGTGCAATCCAGTTCAGGCATACTACGTCATCAAAACGTGTGGGTGTAGCGGTTGCGTCATTACACTGTGTGCGCATGCTTTTGTATCGTCCGTGCACGGTACCCCACTGGAAAACAAGCCACTCTTCGCTTCAAAGAAAAGAAACTGCCTGTGGGGATGATCAGTCGTGGTCTTAAAACCTTTCTATCTATCAAGACCAATCCTTTAACAGCATCGACCAGGATACTTTTTTGCTTCAAACCGTTCAAAGTGACGCGTCAGGTCGTGTTCTGCCTAGCGAGCCGTAACACAGCTAATGTATCAATCCTCGGTGACAATGCGCGAGCCGAAAATAGTCCCCAAAGCGCCGTAATGCCTGGCTCCGCGACACCTGAAAAATTAATGGCATATTAAAAGGACTGTCACTTAGATGGAGGTTCCCGCTTCCTGCAGTTCAGACAGCAGGAAATGCAGCTGGCTCGGTCAAGTGTGAACAGGATCGATGTGTGCACATGTCTGCGGGAACTCGTTATACGGGGGTCACCCAAGATGGCTGGAGTGTTTCCTGTGCGACTATCATTAAACAGTTTTGACAAAGGTTTCCTAGCAGTTAAAGTCAGTCACACGTCTGACGGGAAGCCGGGTAGAGAGTTGGACCTCCGATGCTCGGAGTTCGAATCCCGGCTGGGGCGAAATATTTGTGCTGGCCTTTTCCTCGTTGCCCCGTCTTTGATATCACCCTTATGTGGCGGAAAAGGACGTTAAACTCCCATACACCCACCCACCCCATTATCATTCAAAGGTTTTTAAGTCACGTGTCTGACCTATGAGCCACAGTGGCTTCACATATCTGAACTATGAGCACAAGCATGTAACGGTTCACAACTCATCCCGAAGAAAACCCCAGAGCTCTCTGGTGCTCAACACGCAGACTTCAAGTCGTTAAAAAGTTTCGACAATTCCTTACAGGTGATTCCGCTTGTCTAAACCATGGATATAGACACATCTTTACATTTAAGTAACGTTTTAAGACATTTTCTGGTTGCTATACGGCCACTTTTTTTCCAACAGACAAATCGAAACTTTCAACATTTGTACGTCTTTATGTCGTAGAAACTTCAAGCCTTTCAAAAGTTTTGGCGACAATGATGATTGCTTTCAGGCAAGACCATATTTCAGGGCCCGTATGTAAAAGTCGAGGTTAATTTAACCCACGGCTACGGGCCTAAGCCCGACTAGGACAAAAGAAATCAAAAAGCAAAATTAAATTTTTAAAAAAAGGAAGCAAAGAAAGGAAGAAAAAAAAATCCTTCTATAACGGCTCAGGCACCTTCCTGGAATGGGTCCGCTTCCTGATTTAAAACAATAAACAACAGAAAATTTAACCCTAGAGCTAGTTTAGTTCGAGGTTAGACTCTAACCCGGGGCTAAAAGCCCTAGCCTCGACTATTACATGAAGGCCCTGAACTATAAGTATATACGCCACTTAACATTTTTCTAGCGTTTCAAGTCGTTCAAAAAGTTTGGACGACATTTCCTCCCAGATAAGCTATATGTGTGAACTAACAGCATATATATATGCACCGCAGAGGCCGCGAGCTAATGGTGCCCATATCGTGCCTAATTTGCATGTAAATGGGACATGCTGTTCAGCGAAGTCCACCTTACGAAGTCCTACTAAACATGCCCAATATATATATCTGTACTGAGAGGTACTGTCAAACCTTTTGAATCGAAGTAGCAGCAGGAAAACATCCGCCATAATGACTGGCTCCTGTGGGGAACACTTTAGACATGGTCCTGCTAGCCGGCGTCTGTTTTCCACAAACTCCACTCGACAGATAAAACGAATCTAATGTTTTCATGCTCTCTTGTTGTATAAAGAGGTCACATTTGATTCGTTTTTGGGGGGCTGGAGCTTAAAGAATCGACGTAAACTGATCAAAGTTTCTGACCTGAGGCGCTTCCCCTGATTTGAAAAGTGTCAAGTCTTCCTACCACCATTTTAGATTGAACTGAGAGATGGACGCTAGCAGGTGCTAGGCGTACATGCTCAACAAATAGTTCAAAGAGAATTCAGGCAGAGAAATTCTTTGTCGTACTTCCTGCAGTTGTCAGGAGACAAACGTGCTATGATCATGCAGACACGTTGAGAAAATGGTCTCCTGCTAATGTTGTTCCTGACACAGGACATAGGAGCACTAATTTCTAC
>JACVVK020000127.1:1157500-1180000 GCA_018292915.2 Batillaria attramentaria | reverse complement strand
CTCAGCTTGTAGATGCAGCCAGTGTCACCGTTATTCGTTCAGCAGGGGTAGCGGCTGGAAATACAACCGATGTGAATAAAGGCTGCCGGTTTTCTCACCGGAACAGTTTGCTGTCCACCTGTTTTGTTCGTAATTTTTTGCTGTCCAGTCACTGGAAAATGTCCACAGGTCACAGGGAAAGTTGCAATGTTTAAAATAGGCCTACACTCTGATCACAATTTTTTCCTGTCCAGAACAAGTTTGTTTGGTTTTTTTTCCCAGAGATGTCATAAATACGCCATGCAGTGCACAAAATAGTAGTTCGCCGTTCTTTTCAAACAGTATTTCGTCTGTGTTCTCAAATTTTACCACACACACAAAAAAAGAATTTTGCGAAAGGTCGAAGAAAACTTAATACAAGCTATCGATAACACTGTATTCAGTCACGCGAGTCCACCACAGGTGGAACAACCGGAACTCGAACCGGTAACTCCAGAAACTGGTTCTAACGACCCAGGAGCACCGAGCTATACAGAGCCCAGGAGAGAGAGAACACTTTTCCCCCCTGGATGACGTGGGGGTAGACGGTAGGCCAACCCTTGTCGCGGCGGGTAGCAGGAGCTGAAAGCGGGTGTTGCTGTAGAACAAGGGATGACGTGGCGTACAGTCTGTCGCCAGATCATTCTACAGGCTGGCTGGCACCGCGGCCTGGTAGCGTGAACTGCACGAGCAGCGCGGAACTTCTCCTCTCTCTCTCTCTCTCTCTCTCACGGCATGCCACAGTCACATTGTCGCAGTGCTGCCATCCGCAGACCGGTGGCTGGTCGTTGTGCTAGTCCGTGCTGTGTGTGTGTCAGGTTCTGACTCTTGGCTGCTTCTGCCTGGCGACGCGGCCAGCGGAGGAATGCTGCTGTCGTTGTTGTAGCTAGTCCTGTACACTGGGTTGTCTGTCTGTGTGACGCCACTCTGTGTGTGTGTGTGTGTGTGTGTGTGTGTGTGTGTGTGTGTGTGTGTGTGTGTGTGTGTGTGTGTGTGTGAACTTCTGCGTCAATTTGTTTTCGTAGTATGTGTCCTCATTTAAGTCTTGTTATCCAGTTTTGTTGTTGTCGATGTTGTTGATGTAGTGTAGCAAGGGCAAGATCTAAAAAAAAAAAAAAAAAAAAAAGGTCCCGCCAAAAACGGTCTGCGCACCTATTCTTTTACCCTTGTAAAATAAAGTTTCGTTCGTTCGTTCGTTCTCTCTCTCTCTCTCTCTCTCTCTCTCTCTCTCTCTCTCTCTCTCTCTCTCTCTCTCATCATCATCATCATCATCATCTCTCTCTCTCTCTCTCTCTCTCTCAGTCTCTCTCTCTCTCTCTCTCTGTGTGCGCGCGCGCGCGCGCGCGTGCGTGTGTGTGAACTTCTGCGGCTACTCGTTTTGGTAGAATGTGTCGGCATTTAAGACTTGAATCAGTTCTTGTTATCCAGGTTTGTTGTTGTTGTTGTTGTTGTTGATGTTGTTGTCGACACGACACCTATTGCCCGGCCTTACCAGACTGCTGCAACTTTTCTTGACTTTATCCCCTGTGAAGTCTTATCAGAACACACTTATTGTCGGCTTTCTAGTTGTGTGTGTGTGTGTGTGTGTGTGTGTGTGTGTGTGTGTGTGTGTGTGTGTGTGTGCTTTCAGTCTGTATAGACATGTTAATTTTTACACAGATGTACCCGGCGAATTGCCCCGCCCCCACCGTCTCTCTCTCTCTCTCTCTCTCTCTCTCTCTCTCTCTGCGTGTGCGTGGCACGTGTATGACGGTATATTCATGACACGCCCTTGTTTCCATGGCACACGGCCCTACCTCCATCACGTTTTGCAGCAACCACACCAGCGACTGCTCCAACGACATTTTAAGTACCTGCACGTTTTGCACGTTACAAGCCTGTTCAGTATGCTCGTAATAGGCTTGACAGACCTGCGGTCCCTTGCCGGCCACTGCAACGTCCCGCTTGGCAAGGGAGGCTAACCTGCTTCCCGCTTCTGCCGTTTGTTTCCTCACAGTTATCAAACGTTACGACCCATTAGATTTGCGCGGTTTTTCTGGGGAGTGGGCGGGAAAATATCGAGGTGTCGTGTGTTTTGTCCGGCGCGAAAGTTAATCGGTTGTTTGAGTGTTTAAGTGTCCTGTTCCACCATGTAAAAATCAAACCGAGGCAATGAGGGAAAGTCAGCACAAAAAGTATGACCCGTTCTCACGAAAGGGACCATAAGTCGAAAATAATCAAAGTTGAGATATGTATGTCCCTGCAATCTGCTGGTTATGCAGTATAATTCATTATACGAATGAAAGCTGTACTACTAAAATTGACAGAGATATCAGCAGTTGAATTTGGCTACCCACCAGGCGGCCATACTGCCCCCCCCCCCCCCCCCCCCCCCCCCCCGGGCACTCTTTTCGCCTGTAGCGGCGTTCGGCCTAGCGCGACTTACGGTCCCTTTCGCAAGAACGGGTCACAAATGCTTGGCGCCGAGCTGGTATCGAACCGGCTCACAATCCGTTTGTGGAACACTATAACAGCTAGGCTATACCAATCCCCTATCTGTCCGGTCATCCCGAATGATCCCCCTCCCCCATCGCCCCTCCCCACAAGAAAGCAAAACAAAAACAATACGTTTATGAGACTGAGGTAAAGTCAAAACCTTTAACCCTGCCGGTGTATTCGGAAGCTCGAAATATGGCAGTTGTAAAAACAAGTTTAAAAAAAAATAATAGACAATCACAAAACTTATACTTGTGTCACCCATCCTCATTTTAAAAAATCAGACCAAAAGAAGACTGCACTGATTACACGGCCGGCACCGCAGGTGCCGTAGTTCCCGGGCCTGGTTAATGCCGGGAGATTTATATGCCAGGGAAGCGTGGAATGCGGCCCTGTCCCGCAGTCCCAACCCACACGGACCTCCATAGCATCATCTTACCATCATCCTCATCTCCACTATCATGCATAATAAAAATTGCCCCAGCTTCCGAGCCCTCCGTGGATTCCACCCATGACCTGCGAGGAACACCACTGGAACTAGCAAAAGAGTTGGGGCAAAAAAAACACAAAAAAAGGAGACAGCAGTGACCTCCCTTGCAGTGTTGACTTTCACCTCCACTCACCAGAATGACCGCCTAGCGTTTCAGCTGTTTACGGTATTTGTACACTGTATAATTATAACGCAAATGAAAAAGTCAAACGTTGTACAGAGACTGTGAGCCTGTCTAGTTCCTCGCGCATTCGCACTGCTGGGCTAGGCGATGTCTGTACGTGACTGTCTTGTCACCCCGCGGTCACGTACCTGACCACTTTGTCGTGTCTGCAGCCGGAAGCCATCTCGCCGAATCTCGCCCAAATCTCGTTCATGCAGAGAAGGTCTGCTGAAGCTACAGGGTCATACCGCCCTGACCGGTAGAGTTGCAAAAAGAGGTTGTACTCTTACTCTAGGAAAACTGATCTGGTCTAGTGATTTCGGTGGTCTAGTGGCTAAGACTTAGTCACCAATGCGAGAGAGGTCAGGTTCGAGTCCCACTCGGGGCAAAGAATTTTTCTTTCTCGTACGTAGCACCGTTCATTCGGGCCGACCGTCGGGGGTTCTCTCCGGGTACTCCGGCTTCCTTCCCCTCTGCTTTAGAAATGGTCAGCCCACAAAATTTAAACCAAAAAAAATATGCAAATCTAAAATTCCAAAAGTGACATTGTTGATCTGGCCCTTCGCACCACGTGATTGTGATGTGTTCATGTCCACTTTGTGAGAGAATTGCGTGCGATTCATGCGAGCATGCGTGTTGGGTTTAGCTCGCGGCGCTTTAAGCCAAATATTTGTGATAATGCGCCTATATTATTATTATTATTATTATTATGAGGGCGCCCGCTTTCGGATCATTCTGAAGCACGTGATTCAAATCCCCTGTTGGGCAGGATTTTCATGGGGGATTGTTTTTCAATCATCGAATCCGATTCGCCTGTAGACTTGTTTCCCGTGTCCACTGCGTCTCCATGTACTTAAAGTCAACTGGCGACTCCACTCGGCAAGCCTCGAGGCCAAAGTCCCGCCCCTTTACTCTGCCGCGTATTGGCAAAATACAGTACGTCCATTGCGTGATGGTATGGGAAAAGGGGTGATTTTAAGATGGAAGAGATTGACGTAATGGTCTTTTTTCCCCCTCAAATGACGTCAATGGTCTTACTGCTTTCTTTCTTTCTCTCCATGTTTCAGTCATATCAAACTACACGTGCCTCCCTCGTCGTAGTGCCTGTCAAAAAAAAAAAAAAAAAAAACCTTGCCAGACCATGCCATGTGTTGTGCCATCAGTCATTGTGCCGCGGGACGCGATTGGCCGAGTTCTGTGGGCTCGACCCTTTTGATTGACAGGATGGAGTCGCTAATTCCGCAATGTCTTGAATGCATACTTTCGGAATCCACATCCCAATATTCTAGATTAGGACTTTTTTTAAAAAGATTTTTAAAGCTTCTCGATCTCGTGTTAACATCTGTAATTTTTTTTTTTTTTTTTTTTTGCTGCCCCAACTCTTTGCCAGCTCCTGTGGTGTTCCTCCCAGGTCATGGGTGGAACCCACGGAAGACTCGGAAGCTGGGACAATTTTTATTATGCATGATGATGGAGATGAGGATGATGGTAAGATGATGCTATGGAGGTCCATGTGGTTTGGGACTGCGGGACAGGGCCGACCTAGGTAGGAAAAATCCCGCTTGCCTCGGCTGGGATTCGAACCCGGGTCTCCCGGTCCATGATCCGAAGTGCTAACCACTACACTACGGCGGCCGGTAACATCTGTAAGACTAGTTCCTCTTATTCCGGAGCTTCACTGTGGAATTACCTACCTATTCATACCAGCCCTCACTTTAGAACAGTCTCTTCAAATATCTGTTAGCCAGTCACCAGTAATGATAAGAACGGGACATTATCACGTGACTTTGTTAAAAAGCGTTCTTGTTGTTGTTTTATTATTCATCGTTGCTTAATTTCTCCTTCAAATACGACATCGTGGACGCATAACGACAGAGTATCTTCTGAGTTTGCTTTTTCAAGACTGTGTAACGCTGAATGTTATTACAATTTCGTAAATTACAAACTTTTAAAGTTTTGATGAAGTTTTTATTTTTGTTGTTGTTGTTTGTTTGTTTTTGTTGTTGTTTGTTTGTGGGTTTTTTTTTGGTTGTTGGAGTTTTTTTGTTTTTGTTTTTAGGCTGACAATACACACCTGTCATAAACACCCAACGATGACTTATCGTGAAGCTACGGTTTCAGACAGGGAAAACTCATTGACCGCAAAAGTTGTTTACTGGAAAGTTTCCGATTAATTCTTGAGTCACGAGTACCCTGTCTGACAGTTTGTCATATGATATTTCACATGATTGGTAGGTTCAACGATGAAGTGCAGCCAAACTTAGATTATGGGTTCTGCATTAATGTCAAATGGTCTTTGCGGTTTTCAGGATGACTTGCGGTGATGTGACTGCGGGTGACACACAGGGAATGTCTTTCTTGAGATCCAAAATAAATGCAGCACGTGATTCTGTCAGCACGTGATTCTAGGGTAATTTGCCATTCGTTCCATTCTCGAAATTAACTAAGTTCATACCAGTTTTGAGATATTTCTGGACAGTGAGCCGGTTCTGTGAATGAATTAGATACCCATTATTATGTACGTCAGACCATTGATTCAACCCATATCGCCGCTGAGGCACTTCACGAGCTCAATTTCTGAATTGCTAAACCGTTTATGTTTTGGCCGATTACGTCAACAAATACATTTGTGATTTCCGCCATGTGGCCATGTAGTCTTAAGTGCGTAAAAAATGGGCTGACGGTAAAATGGAACAATCTAGTCCGCTCTGTGCAGTATCGCTCAGCTGGTATAGTTCGCCATCCAAGGGGTGCAAATGCATCTCAGGTCCCTACTCGATGGGCGATTCAACCCGCTGCGCGGTCCGGTCCCGGGTTGTTTGTGACCTAAAGCCGGCTCTAACTGGGCATTGCGGAGCGCCACAGTGCTGTCCACAGTTGTGACACAGTTGTGATCTAGGGGGCTTCCGCCGCTGTGGCGTCATCACAGCAACGTGGATTTCAAATAGCCACAACTGTGACTGTGGTTTCCACAACAGCTTCTGATTGGCTGTACTACGTCACTCGGCTCGCAAACATGCCGTTCATGTGCATCTTCAATCAAAAGTGCATCTTCAATCGGTTTGTCACCGAGCACAGCTGTGTTCAGTTGTGTAGTTAGTAGACACAACGAGCGCAACGACTGTGATGTACACATGTGTGTTTCGCGCGCTGTGCCCAGTTAAGAGCAGGCTTAACATTCAGTCCGGTCAACTCTCGCGATTCTTACGAGCTTTTATCATCAGAAGGCCCATTTCCGGAAAACGAAATAGACACAAATTGCAACGGATATAAACGCAAATGGCTATATATCTTTAACATCTGATGGCTACTATACGTAAACTACACTCTAAACCAATGTTCACGTGACGTCAACTCGCGACACCCAAATGCAGGGTGCAGTTGCACCCCGTCCAGCGTAGCGACGGAGAAATCGCCCCCAGAGCATAAGAGCAACCCCTCCCCCCTCCAGGGAGAACTATACCAACTGAACTGCAGTACTGCACAACCAGGGTGACACCAGACTTGGCATTAGCCGGTGCTGTCTTTCAGCGGATTTCTGTGAAGTGCCTTTCTCGGCTAAAGAGAAAGTAAACGTTCATTACTCCAGTGAGGCCTGAGCGGAAAGGAGATATTCAATTTTTAAAACCCCTTTCACGTGCGTGCCTTGGAATGGTCTGTTCGTGGTAGTAATTGTTTCTAGATTGAAGTATTTTTAGGGGTGACTATGATGCCTGAGGCTAATAGGGAATGTATAGGCTTTTTTCAGGTGTCCTGTGTATTTGTGTCCTTCGGCTACAGTCACGGGGCATTACGCAGGATCATTGAACGGGCGTTATCCCACCACCGGTCAGCTATTAATAATGGATTATCTCATGACATTACGAGCTGCGTGCCTGACCTTGCTGTCACATTCTTGTGTCACTGATCCGGGGCTAACATTTTGTGTGGCACGTGCAGATTAGCCTGGTCCGTCACCAGACACACCAGAGACACACGATAAACGATTCTAGGTGTCTGTTGTATCCGAGCTCGGCTTTCACATGAAATGTTTCATTGTTGTTGTTCGTCAGTCGGTGTCGATGAGGACGATGACTTATGCTCTGAGTGCTGGGCCCGTATGTAAAACTCGAGGTTAATTTAACCCACGGCTACGGGCCTAACCCAGACTAGGAAAATAGAAACTCCAAAACAAAATTTAATTTAAAAAAAGAAGCGAAGAAAGAAAGACAAAAATCCTATAACGGCATAGGCACCTTGCTGGAATGGACCCGCTTCCTGATTTAAAACAAAGAACAACAGAAAATTTAACCCTAGAGCTAGTTTAGTTCGAGGTTAGACTTTAACCCGGAGCTAAACTCCCTAACCCCGACTTTTACATGCGGGCCCTGGTTCTGGTGTGTCTGGATGTGAGTGGTGAGTCCAGTCCGAGCACGGTCCAAGTCTCTCCCACATGGCTGGCACGTGAGGCTGAGCGTTGATGTGCTGAGGCAGGCAGCTCTGTCCTTCCGTGCAGCTTTCCTAGCTTCGTTTCTGTTTTAATAATACCACCCCCTCCCTACCCGCTACATGATAAGACTTGTTAAAAAGAACAAGCCGCTGCACACCAGTAGGAGCCACTTCAAGCCACTTCTATGCAAGGCTAGACCCAAGATCGCTGCATTATAGTGGCTTGAAATGGCTCCTAGTTATCTACGCGAGACAGAAAACGTACAGCGACTTAGTTCGGGATTTCTAACTGTTGTAGTGTCACGGTAGGTAGACTCCAGAGTGCAGTCCCTTTTCGGCGGGTCGTGAAAATGGTACTTTCCCCTGAAAGACTCTGTGCCCCAGAGAGTGCACGGTAGGGTGTTATAGTTGTCCCCTCTTTGATTCCAAGTCTATTTGCCACCCAACCAACATACAGTCAAAATCCTCGCCGCCCCACGGTGCTTCAAACAGCCTTCGTCAATGTAAGAATCTCAGGTCTCCTGAGTCAGATGGATTGGACTAACAATTTACCAGAAAAGTTCTTGGTATGAAAGATAGGCTTGACAAATATTGAACTTAAATATTATTTGAAAATCAAGACATCAATGAGACATTAGTGACCTCCCTTGGGGGTGGGTGGAAGGGGGGGGGGGCGTCCTGCACATTGTGCTACTCTGGTTGTGACCCTAAAATAGCTATGGTTTGTCAGGTCTGTGATCTTATTACAAATGAGTTTTAAATTTTACTGCAAAAAAAAATTAACAGCCAAAGCTTGGGATCAAAATTTGGATCGTTGTTGTTGTTGTTGTTGTTGTTGTTGTTGTCGTTGTTGCTGCTGCTGCTGCTGCTGCTGCTGTTGCTGTTGTTGTGGTTGTTGCTAATCCTGGCTAGGCACCAAACATTTTTGCAGCTTTTCCCCTGCTTGCATCGTTATTGGTATCATCCTTATGTGGTGAAAAAGGACGTTAAACCCTTAAGCAGCCTTTGTTGTTGTTGCTGCTGCTGCTGCTGCTCCTGCTGTTGCCTTGTGGACAACACGTATAATCAGCTTCCATGATCCAGCGTCTTCCACCAACGGTACTATTTGTTCTTCTCACACTCGCTAGACTCACCAAGCTACAAAAAATAGCGACTCCGTGTTGTTCTGGATACCGTGAGGGTCAGGACCAACCAAAAGAGTTGTGTTTGTGTCTGGGGTGCCCCCTGGCGGGTGTCAATGAGTCTGTCAGCACCAGTTGTCGGTCCTTGGGTCTCTATAATGGACTTCCCTTCCACCTTCATTGACAAGCTGTCGGCCACCTTACACCTTCCCGCGTTTTCGGTCGGCTCCGCGTCTGCAGACGACAAAAACGTAACGCGCGCGCCTCTCTTTTGTTTCCCGCCGTGATCAGAGGAAGGACAGCGGACGTGTCGGATTGGTCAGTGGCAAGGAGCGGCTAATGCAGCAAGACAACCACTGGGTCATTTTCCTTTGTCGAAGAAGCTATTACTGTTTTCTGTGGTCGGAATGAATGAAGCGGTTGATAGATTGTGTGTGTGTGTGTGTGTGTGTGTGTGTGTGTGTGTGTGTGTGTGTGTGTGTGTGTGTGTGTGTGTGTGTGTGAGAGAGAGAGAGAGAGAGAGAGGAGAAGAAGAAGAAAGAGAGGCTATTACCGGTTTGTTCTTTTTATTGTTGTTGGTGTTGTTTGTTCGGTTAATTTTGTTAAAGCTTTTGTTGTTGTTGTTGTTGTTGTTGTTGTTGTTGTTGTTGTTGTTGTTGTTGGTTGGTTGTTTTGTTTTGTTTTGTTTTTTGTTTTGTTTTGTATTTTGGGGGGGGGTTGGGGGAGGGGGTTGTTTGTTTGTTTGTTTTTTGGGGGGTGTTATCGGAACACGAAATACTGTGGGCTTTCTTGTCCGTGTGTGTGTGTGTGTGTGTGTGTGTGTGTGTGTGTGTGTGTGTCAGTGTGTGTATGTGTCAGTGTGTGTCAGTGTGTGTGTGTGTGTGTGTGTGTGTGTGTGTGTGTGTGCTGTTGGTGTTTTCTTTGGGGTTTTCGTTTTGTTGGAAGTGTTGTCGTTCTTGTTGTTGTTTGTCTGTTGTCAAAAATTAACGAAGCAAACGAAAAATTAACGAAGAACATCCTGCGACATACAACAAGTCCACACTGACATTTCACTACCACCAAACACCCTAAGTTCCGGTCGAATGACGATTAAGAAACAAAATGGCCACCAGCCCAATATGTTGATTTTGAGATCTAAAATAGGTTCACCTGCGCTGTCAAAACTTAACGTCTTTTCCCAGACTTGCGAAGTAGAGAAACGCACTACCGCGGTGGAAGAACCTGTTGGGGGCTGGATGGCTTTAATTCTGAGAGCGGGTAGGGGCAAGGAAGTTACAGTATTGCCACCACCCCCTCTCCAGGGCTCCAGCCCGTCCGAAGCTACTGGTCGCCGCCGCTCTGCGGGACGCCGCGGGACCTAGGCTGAGCTGTTACGTAATGGCATGACGCGTGCCAAAGGAAAAAGCGAGAAACAAGGGGAAGGTAACGCTAGCGCTGACCTCCCCTGGACTGAAAATAAGAGCCACTCCGGCCATTAAAGGGAGGTTTATTTCAACAGAAAACCGCTCAGCAAAACGACATGATGGTTTGTATGTTTACTGTATTCTCCTCCTCCACTGGGAAAACTTCCATTTCTAGCAGACGTAGAGTAGCAATTAACTGCTTCCAGACTTTCACGACATTACTTTCCTCTGCGGGGATCGACGGAATACCTGCCTGTACAGGTATACGTGGCATCGTATTACATGGATGTGTCGTGGGTAAGATGGCAGACACACCCACCCCCTTCTTTACATGTACCCGTTCCCGGTAACTCCCATCGTGTCTTCGTCTGCAACCAATGCGAAGGTTACTCATGATTGTCGGGTTGTTTGTTTGTTATTGTTCATGTTGCTGATGGTGGTGGTGATGGTGGCGGTTGTTGCTGTTTTTTATTGCTGCTGTTTTGATTCTTGTTGTTGGTTGCTGTTGCTGGTTGTTGTTGCTGCTGCTGCTGTTTGTTCTTGTAGTTGTTGTTGTTGGTGGTGGTGATGGTGGTGGTTGTTGCTGTTGTTATTGTTGCTTTTGGTTCTTGTTGTCGGTTGCTGTTGCTGGTTGTTGTTGCTGCTGCTGTTGTTGCTAATGTTGGTTGTTGTTGATGGTGGTGGTGGTTGTAGTGGTTGTTGTTGTCGATGTTGGTTGTTGCTGCCGGTTGTTGTTACTGGTTGCTGTTGTTGTTGCTGTTGATGTTGGTTGTTGTTGCAGTTGTTGGTTGGTTGTTGTTTGTTGTTGTTGCTGTTGTTGTTGGTTGTTTTTGCTGGTTTTTGTTGTTGTTGTTGTTGTTGTTGTTGTTGTTACCTGAATACGCAAGTCGCATTCTCTATGACAGAATTGTCTAAACACGGCAATAAACCGACAGAATACAAGTTATGTTGTTTCGCGGTTTCTGTCGTTAAATCGAAGTGTTGACATCTGAAACAAAGGTAGATCATTTCACCTCAGACAACACACACACACACACACACACACACACACACACACACACACACACACACGAGTCCCACTCAGCACCCAGTCGCAGACGAATTGCAGGATACAATTGGCGGTGCCCAAGTTATGCGTTCGCTTCAACTCAGCCTAACCGTAACATCATACGACGGGCTAAACTGGTTTTCCACGTTCATATGGGCAAGTTTCTGTCGTACAAACGCACGTCACTGCCGATGTCCGCAATGACGATAATGCAAGGCTTAGTGTAACTCTGACAATGACGTAGGAATACACCTACGTCATCGATGCTGACGCACTCAGCGCCAGTAAAGTACGTAGCTAATTATTTTCTGATTATTATTTTATTTTACGCTTCATCTTCCTTATTCTTACTCTTAGTCTTCCACGTCTTACATCTACATCGATCTCAACAAGGAGTTCGGCGGAGAGCAAACAGTTGCAAAGAGACACACGAGAAGGTCATCCGTTAAAAACGGAAAGCTCTTCAAGTTAGAGTTATACGAGACAGCACGATAGTGTTACACGTCGTGTAGGTTGATTGTGATCCGCAACCACTTCTAGAACGCCACGTATCCTCTTTCAGAATCAGCCTGCAGTCATATCAAATATCAGCCAATCAATTGCTTTCGCTGCATTCTGTGCATGGCTTACCTGCTGTTCCCTGCTTTTCCTCGGGAACGTGAAAAGAGCAGTAATGTTATATCTAGAGAAGAACACTTGGGCGAACGTGGTTTTATTGCATACAACATATGGCATTTGTACCGCTTCGTGACAGTGTGAAGCATGTGCTCTCTCTTTTTTCTTGTCCTGCAAAGTAAGGTCGTTCACGGCGCGCGTTCTCTCAGGGCCCCACCGGGGAGCCGGGGTGGCCGAATGGTAGAGCGCCGGACTTTCAATGCTCGGGTCGTGAGTTCGAATCCCGGCTGAAGCCAAATATTTGTGCTGGCCTTTTTCCTCGTTGCCCAGTCTTTGATATCACCCTTATGTGGTGGAAAAGGACGATAAACTCCCAAACACCCACCCCACCCACCCACCCTCATGGTCCCGCCGTGCGCGCTTTTCACCGTTTGCCAAATTCTGCTCTCCAGCTGTCCTTTCTATATAGTCAATCGAAGCTAATGGGAGGCACAGCGGAGTCCTTTATGTTTGTTGGTGTTGCATTGGGGTGGTGGTGGTGGTGGTGGTGTTGATGATGTTGTTTGGTGTTGATGTTTTGGACTTTTTTAGTTTCGCTTTATTTTTTGTTGTTGTTGTTGTTGTTTCGAGTGTTTTTTTGTATTTTTGTTGTTGTTGTTTTGTTTGTTTGTTTGTTTGTTTGTTTGTTTGTTTGTTTGTTTGTTTGTTTGTTTTGGGGTGTTTTGGGGGTTGGTGTTTGTTTGTTCGGGTTTTATTGGGGGGGGGGGTGTTTGTTTGTTTGTTTGTTTGTTTGTTTGTTTGTTTGTTTGTTTGTTTGTTTTGGGGGTGTTCCTTTTTCCAGTGTACATACGTTTGAGGAAGTCATGTGCTAGTTTTTAGTATTTCAACTCATGTCCTCAGTGATGAACCCTACTCGTGCTACCGAGCGGACCCGTCCCACGTCCAGTTTGTTATAGATGTCTACCGCCATCTCGAAAAAGGGCGTAAAAGTCTATAAAAATCCATGGATCTTATGTCCTTTTACCAAATGACGACAGATTTGATCGCATGTTGGCATTACCCTAATTTTCTCCAGAAGATAAATTGAAAAGCACGTGATGGAAATATTTTGCTGTTGCCGTGGTAACCTTATAAATGGCGCATTGGTTATATCGCCGTTTTACGTCTAATTGATGAGTGTAATCTGTCCGCTACATTTGTTTTATCGGCGAACAAAACGTGATTGTAATGGGAAAGAAATAAATCGTATGATACGCGCTTTCCCGTCTGTCTTTTTTAAGATCATGAAGTACATGGTGGAGATGGTGTATGGTTCATGGTGAAAGTACATGCTGTAGCTTCATGATGTATGGTTGATGGTGATAGTGCATGCTGTAGATGGTGTATGGTTGATGATGATAGTGCATGCTGTAGATGGTGTATGGTTGATGGTGATAGTACATGCTGTAGATGGTGAATGGTTGAGTGTGAAAGTACATGCTGTAGATGGTGTATGGTTGATGGTGATAGTGCACGCTGTAGATGGTGAATGGTTGAGTGTGAAAGTACATGCTGTAGATGGTGTATGGTTGATGGTGATAGTGCACGCTGTAGATGGTGTATGGTTGATGGTGATAGTGCACGCTGTAGATGGTGTATGGTTGATGGTGAAAGTACATGCTGTAGATAGTGTATGGTTGATGGTGATAGTGCACGCTGTAGATGGTGTATGGTTGATGGTGATAGTACATGCTGTAGATGGTGTATGGTTGATGGTGATAGTGCACGCTGTAGATGGTGTATGGTTGATGGTGATAGTGCACGCTGTAGATGGTGTATGGTTGATGGTGAAAGTACATGCTGTAGATAGTGTATGGTTGATGGTGATAGTGCACGCTGTAGATGGTGTATGGTTGATGGTGATAGTGCACGCTGTAGATGGTGTATGGTTGATGGTGAAAGTACATGCTGTAGATGGTGTATGGTTGATGGTGATAGTGCATGCTGTAGATGGTGTATGGTTGATGATGATAGTACACGCTGTAGATGGTGTATGGTTGATGGTGAAAGTACATGCTGTAGATGGTGTATGGTTGATGGTGATAGTACACGCTGTAGATGGTGTATGGTTGATGGTGATAGTACACGCTGTAGATGGTGTATGGTTGATGGTGACAGTACCTGCTGTAGCTGGTGTATGGTTGATGGTGACAGTACCTGCTGTAGATAGTGTATGGTTGATGGTGACAGTACCTGCTGTAGATAGTGTATGGTTGATGGTGACAGTACCTGCTGTAGATAGTGTATGGTTGATGGTGACAGTACCTGCTGTAGATAGTGTATGGTTGATGGTGAAAGTACATGCTGTAGCTGGTGTATTGTTGACGGTGATAGAAATGTTTCTGCAATTTCAGTTGGTGGTGGTGGTGTTGGTGGCATTGTCGGAGCGTGTAAGTAATGGTATATTTACGAGAAAGAAAGATTTAGTGATGTTAAAATCCCCTAGAACATCTCTGCCAGCAAGTGGATCAAACCCGCGTCGGTGTCTCATACTGACAGAAGAAAGAACATGTCACTGGTTTCAGGATTATCTCTTTTTGTCCCACACTCTGTGGTAAAGTGGGGAGGTGGGAGGATGGGGGGGGGGGGGGGGGGGTGGGCGGGATAGTCGAATGGTATGGCGTTGGACTTTCAGTGCTACGGGCGTGAGTTCGAATCCCGACTGGGGCCAAATATTTGTGCTGGCCTTTTTCTTCGTTGCCTCATCTTTGATATCACCCTTATGTGGTTGAGTCGGACGTTAAACTCCCAGACACTCACCTATTCATCCTGCGGTAAGGGAAATACGAGATGCTCCTTAAGAACAAACGCGTCTCCATCTGTAGATCTCCACCATTTTACCCTCTGCATGCATGGTGTGTACTTGTTTCCTCGCCATTCCGGTTGGAATTGTATCTTGGCCTGCACCTTGATATTTATGCGTACGTATGTACCCGCAGACGATGCAGGCACCGTGAACGAGCCCGCACGTAAATTTTGGCTTAACTTGACTGGTAAGGAAAAGTCGTCAAACAAACTTCCTGCCCAAAGGAAACCCAGTTTCTCAGGGTCTGGGTTTCGCAGTTTAAAAGGCCGCGATCACGACAGAGATAACGAACAAACAAAAACACGAATAAATCCTTTACACCAAAAAAATGGTTTGACTGACAGAGACACTCATTTTGACCAGAGGGGATGCAACAAACAAACAAACAAAAAAAACAAACAACAAAGAGACAGACAATGACACAGGCTGACAGACAGACAGAGACATATGAACCACTTCCGAGGTTTTCGGGCACGGTGTCACAGTGTCGTCTTTCTAACACAATTAGCTGTCTGAGTATGTTTGGCGTATACTGTTCTCTACCTTCAACCATAAACCCAGCTCACCACTCCCTGTGCTGCCCCTAGGCTGTCTAGCTGCGCGGGGAGCAATCAACATGGCGGACTTACTTCCTGATTTAAAAGTTTGATAACACATAAAGCGTTTGAAACATATCTACCATGAGCATTTACGCGTCATTCTGTTGTAATGATATAGCCCCCCCCCCCCCAACCTCCCCCCCCCCCCCCACCTGTGCTTGGTTTAAACATTCTTTATTCAATGCGGAATTCACCGTCAAGCAGTAAACAGTATTACCTTGAAAAGAGAACAACAAGTGCTTGTCGGCACAGTCGACCGCTCGATCAGTACGTACGAGGATTTCAATTTTCGACCATTCAAGCAGAGTGTAGACAGCATTAAGAGTTCTATAAATGACTAAAATAGAATATGTCGGCGGTTCTCTCCGGGTACTCCGGCTTCCTTCCCCTCTGCTTTGGAATAATTGGAAATGTTCAGCCCACAAAATTCAAAAAAATAAATGCAATTCTAAAATTCCGAAACTTAAATTGCTGAGCCGGCTGGCCCTTCACACCACGTGATTGTAATGGGTTCATGTTCAGTGTGTGAGAGAATGCGTGTGATTTATGTGAGCGTGTGTGTTGGGGTTTTAGCTCGCGCCGGTTTGAGCCAAATACTTGAGATAAAGCTCCTATAATAATGCGCCTATGATGATGATGATGATGATGATGATGATGATGATGATGATGATGATGATGATGATGATGATGACGACGACGACGACGATGATAATGATGATGATGATGATGATGATGATGATGATGATGATGATGATGATGACGACGACGACGACGACGATGATGATAATGATGATGATGATGATGATTACTTCAAACGTACAGCCTCGATCACAAGCACAACTGTTCCAAAACATCAGTTGATTTCTTTCAAGCCTATAGCAAACATGGAAGGGGTGCGTTGAACTGTTGTAGTAGCAGGAGGAGACACACTCTCCGCAATGTTGCCTGCCCCCCCGTGTAGCTCCCAAAGTATGCAAAATTCAGACCCAGCCTCTGTGTCTGAGTCAGCCGGAGTCATTTTATGAGCACCACACCGCTCGTTACTGACTCGGAGCGCCGCGCTTTCATGAAACATTCACAAGTTGCCAGCGGTGATAGAAATTCGATATGGTACTCTGAGCTTTCCAGCAGAAATAGGCCGGCCTATCCAGATATGAATACATTACACTGATGGACGTCACGTGCGGCGGAAGTCATGTGGTCAGGGTGTATGAAAAAAGCGTCTCGGGAAATCAACGAAAACAATCGTTGGGGTGATAATAAATAAGTAGATTCTTCACGACTCGAGAGTGCGTGGAGGGGATAGATATTTGTTTAAAAGAGGAACTGGTGAAATGAAACTCTGCATTTGTTTGTTTGGTCATCCACTTTTGAAAATCACTTTCACTCTGTATGCAATAACGACAGTATTAACTGATTGCAAACAGTCTCGACGACTTCGGGCTAGTTGATGGCAGTGGTGGTGGTGATGATGGTGTTCTTTCTTTCTTTCTTTCTTTTCTTTCTATTGTCCGTCATTCCTGAGTGCTGAAGAGTTCTATAAAATAAATTTCAAACCGTTCATTTTTCAGAGGCCTTTTTTGGGTTTTTTTCGGAATCAAAGAATAGATATTTGAAAAACTGTGTAACGTCTGCCAACAAAAATATCCACACCATCTCTTCGTCCAATCTAGCACACACACGAAAAAGCATGCAACAATTTCAATAAAAAAAAAAATTTCATAGTTTTCAGAAATGGTTAGTATTTGTGTGTATGTAACCACGCAGAAAGAATTTCAAGTGACTGCTGATCTGGTAATAATAATACGAAGCAGAAGAAGGATAGAAATAATAATAATAATAATTATTATAATAACTGAGTATTGTGTGGCCGCATTACCCAATTTCTTGAACTGGCTCAAAGCGCTGCGAACTGAACCAAACACGCACGCTCGCACGAATCACACACATTCTTTCACACGCTGGACATGAACACATTACAATCACGAGGTGCAAAGTGTCAGCTCAGCTATTTAAATTTCGAAGTTTAGAATTGAATTTATTTTCAAATTTTGTGGGCCGAACATATCCAAAGCAGAGGGAGAGGAAGCCAGAGTACCCGGAGAGAACCCCCGACGATCGGCCCGAATGAACGACGCCACGTACGAGAAGGGAAATTCTTTGCCCCGAGTGGGAGACTCGAACCTGACCTCTCGCATTGGTGGCGAAGTCTTTACCACTAGACCACCGACCACCCCATATGTGACCCGTTTTCACAAAAGGGACCATAAGTCGAAAATTATCAAAGTTGAGATATGTATGTCCCTGCAATCTGCTGGTTATGCAGTATAATTCAATATACGAATGAAAGCTGTACTCCTAAAATTGACAGAGATATCAGCAGTTGAAATTGGCTACCCACCAGGCGGCCATACTGACCCCCGGCACTCTTTTCGCCTGCAGCGGCGTTCGGCCTAGCGCGACTTACGGTCCCTTTCGCAAGAACGGGTCACATATATAAGTAGTGTGTCAATGATACAGTGTGTTTGTGTGGTTGGTTTGGGGGGGGGGGGGATAACGTCCTTTTCGACTTCATACGGGTGATAGGCCTACTGATCAAAGACAACTTGACGGGACAACGCTAGAAAAACAAGCACAAATATTTGACAGCCAGTCACAGTGCGCGTGTGCTTGGGAATTGCACGACCTGTTGGCACTAAAGTCCTCTGTTGCATGTGCATTCCTTGTGCACGTGCATAATGTCAGTTCACCCGGACACTGAACAAACCCACCATCCGACACCTATTGATTGTAACTTCATCGTTTGCCGCAGCGTTCAAATTTCACAGGATCTCACAGAAACCCATCAAAGGTTGGTGAAAAAGTCAAATGGATTGAATTCCATGCGCTATCAACGGTCTCTGCAATCGTTTCTTACTGACAATACTGCCTGATCCTCATCCAACCTCAGGGGGCTTTTGTCAACTTCCCATACTTTATATTTTTCTGCTTTTCTATCAAACGCGTCTTTATTGTCTCCCTAAGTCAGCTTCCCCCGACATCAACGCTTGTGACGACACGCGGTTGCCTGGCAACGGAGTCTCGAGATGATTTGGGTAGAAAGGCGACGCTAGGAAAGCGTCAGGGGTTTGTGTGCGACTCGAATGTTCTGGAATGTGTGCCTGCAGAAACTTAAGACGCTCTCCTGTTCTTGTCATTTTTATTTTATGTCGCTTTCGGAAAATAGTGAGGCTGAGAAACACAAACAGTAAAAGTGTGGACTGTTAAAAAAAACCAAGTGATCCTGGGGTGGGGGTGGGGGAGCTGGGGGGGGGGGGAGAGAGAGAGAGAGAGAGATTTTCTTTTCAAGAACGAATAAGTACCTAGGTAGAGACAATCAGAGAGAGAGAGAGAGAGAGAGACAATGCTATTTGCTTTTCAAGAATGAAAGATTAAGTAATTAGGTAGAAACAAACAGAGAGAGAGAGAGAGAGGGGGGGGGGAGAATGACAATGCTATCTGCTTTTCAAGAATGAAAGATTAAGTAATTAGGTAGAGACAAACAGAGAGAGAGGGGGGGGGGGGAGAGAGAGAGAGGGAGAGAGAGAGATAGAGAATGCTCTTTGCTTTTCAAGAATGAAAGATTAAGTACTTAGGTAGAGACAAAGACAGACAGAGACAGGGTGGGTGGGTGTTGGTTTAGGAGTTTAACGTCCTTTTCCACCATGTATGGGTGATATCAAAGACGGGGCAACGAGAAAAAAGGCCAGCACCAATATTTTGCCCCAGCCGGGCAGACAATGACAGAGACGGAGACAAAGACAGAGAGAAAGAACGGGGATGGAGGAGGGGAGATAATATGTGTGTATGTGTGGAGTAGGGGAGGAGGGGTGGAGGGAGGGGGATAAGTCGAGAGAGAAAGACAGTGTAGAAAGAGATAAATTTCTGATAACGTGGAAATATTAACACCAGTAAGTGCCTCGTCTTTGCTTTCAACAACAGGCGTTAGAGGCACAGGTTTCAGGTAAATAACCATCGCCTCTTATGAACTCCATTCGTAAACGAAGTTTTAATGTTAAGAGAGCCACAACCATTTTTACATGTGTTTGTTTGTTTGTTTGTTTGTTTGTTTGTTTGTTTGTTTGTTTGTTTGTTTGTTTGTTTGTTTTGTGAATATCAAACCTCTAGTTCTGGGAGCCGGGGTGGTCGAATGGTAGAGCGTTGGACCTCTAATGCTCGAGTCGTGAGTTCGATCCCGGCTGGGGCCAAATATTGTGCTGGCTTTTTCATCGTTGCCCCGTCTTTGATATCACCCTATGTGGTGGAAAAGGACGTTAAACCCCTTAACACCCACCCACCTCTGTAAATGATTCCTGCAGTTTCTATGCCTCGAGGGTTTGACATTTCCGAAATTACCTCCCTTAGACGAAGGTCTACAAAGCCACCTATCAGAGAGCAAGTATACATGCTCTCTGCCCACCTCAAGTTGCACCCATCAGCACACATGCTCTCGGTACCTATCAAATTGCACCCATCAATGAGCAAGCATATGTGCTCTCGGCATCTATCAAATTGCACCCATCAATGAGCAAGCATACATGCTCTCTACGCATCAAGTTGCACCCATCAGCATACATGCTCTCGGCACCCATCAAATTGCACCCATCTGTGAGCAAGCATACATGCTCACAGCATCCATGAAATCGCACCCATTACTGAGCAAGCATACATGCGCTCTGCGGCCATTATACCTAGTGTATAGAGGCCTGTGGAAGCGGGGCCGTTACTGCAGGTACACGACATGGTGTCGTCTTCACTGTCGCTAACTTACAAGATCGATACAGACCGAGAAAGCAAGTACATTAGTCGCCGAAAGAAATCACGCTAATATCCTGTTATTTTCAAAGACCCTCGATAGTACGGCCTCTACTTGACCTTCCATCCAGCATCCCCGACGCACCCCCCCCCCCTCCCCGCCTCCCTCCCTCCCTCCCCCCCCCCCTCAAACCCCCGCCAAGCTGATTGGCTGGTTGGTGCATCAGTATGCCAGCTATCGCCCGCATACAGTGATGCGTTTGTGTGTTTGTTTGTTTGTTTGTTTGTTTGTTTGTCTGCTCGTTTGTTTGTTTGTTTGTTTTGGCTTTTTTCGGATATTTCACAAAAGAGGTTTCTTGTGAATCCTGAAAAGAGAGTGTTTCAATACTTACTTTGACTTTGGTCAGAAGAGAACTTTCGCAGGTATTGATATTCTTTTAACCCCTCGAATTAATTTACGTACATTATCGTTATCCAGCTCCCACGGAATCAAAGTCACTGCAATGCTTTTGCGAACCAGTCTGCTTTGTGCAGACAAGCTCTGTCATAGGTTTTTTAGATTGTTGCTTTCTTTCTCGGGCCCAGAGAGATCGCTTAGCAGATATTGTTTCTCCTGCTCGAATTGTTCCTGCTGTTATTTGAAATTCTATACTCCCACCGCTTGAGTGGTATTGAAGACAAGACTGAAGGGGAAAGACGCAGCAAGAAGATGAAGAACAAGGCCGGGATCTTCAGGCCTCCGCGTATGCTTGTAAAT
This sequence comes from Batillaria attramentaria, assembly GCA_018292915.2. NCBI lineage: Eukaryota > Metazoa > Mollusca > Gastropoda > Batillariidae > Batillaria > Batillaria attramentaria. The sequence continues at coordinate 1,159,244 of JACVVK020000127.1, read as the reverse complement.
TCTTTTGAGACAAGCAAAGAGGTACTATATGCGATGCCACTGTTCTTTCAACGTGTTATGTTCAACAGAGTATTGTTGCGAATGTTATTGATGGCGATCAAACGTTTGTGTTTCTGTGTAGTTTGTTTGTTTGTTTGTTTTTTGCTTGTTTCTTTGTTTGTTTGTTTGTTTGTTCAAAACAATGGTTGCGAATGTTATTGATTACGATCAGACGTTTGTGTTTCTTGTGGTTTTTAGGTTGTTTGTTTGGTTGGTTTTTTTTTGTTTTTTGGTTTTTTTTTTTTTGGGGGGGGGGTGTTGTTTGTTTCTTTGTTCCTTTCATTTTGTTTGTTTGTTTGTTTGCTTCTTTGTATAAGTTCCCAAAGGACATGCTTTCGGGGATATTAAAGTATTCAATTGAGCTTGAATTGTATTGTTTGTTTGTTTGTTCGTTCGTTCATCCGTTCTTGCAATCTTGCGCATGCGCGTAAGTTGTCCTGTCTTGGCATGGTGCGTGCCTTAGCATGTCGTATCATCAGTAACAACTACTAGGTAGCTGACTGGAGTAAAAGACAGGAAAATCCATGACATCTACCGGTCTTTACACCCCTCCCCCCACCCCACCCCCACCCACAACCCCTCCCCATCCCTCCACCACCCCCTCCCCCCCCCCCCACCCCCAAACAGTTACCCTCCGTTTGCCCTTCACAACACGACTGTCCCCGCCTGTCATCCGTCACCGTTAACGTCAGACCCACTTCATAGCGGACCGGAACTCCTCCATCGGGACCAGCAGTCCCGGAGCAAATGGTCTCCAAACAGCATCCGGGAACTTGCCTAGCGTCACCTTCCCGCTCCGACCTTCAGTGCAGGCTCAATCACGTGATCCGCAAGGGACTTCTGAGGGACGTTCAGACACCAGGGACATGTCACTCTGGTTCGTCAACCCACATCATGGGCACATCACCGACTCCTCTTTGACAATAGACTCCAGAGTCGTGAATATCCGACCACTTTTGGTTTGGGCAAAATCTTTGCCAGCGGACAATTATTGTTGCGCTTGATGGCACTGTTTACGTGGTACACTGATCCAACAGGATGTGAGTAAACGGCAAGGGGGTTGCACTCTGACAGGCCAAGGTGTTGCACTCTACAGGCAAGTATTATCGCACGGTGCAGATGATCACGTACCTGCCTTGTGGTGGAATAAGAGACGATTACAAAAGCATACACACCCGTGCTCTATGTAATAATAGACTGAATGTAATAATAGATCTGGCCATTCAGACAGAGACATGTTATGTATGTCTCTGATTCAGAAACACGCCTACTTTCACTCTGAAGACAGCCTGCCATCACTTGCGCCATTGAGGATCCCTCTGGGTTCAAAGCTGGTCAAGTATGACATAGTGCGCGACCTTGTGTTTGAGAGCACCGAGACAATTTAGGCCCGTCACGGTAGCGCAGTGAGCCCCATTTCCCCACCGTGCACAGAGGTACTTTCCACTGAAAGACTCTGTGCCCCAGAGAGTGCTTTGACAACAGACGAAGTTACGCCAGCAAGTCATCGGTGCGTGACCTGTACGTCTAGCGGAGACATTCTCTCGCCGAATAAATTGGTCCGGCGTTGGTGAAGTTGTAGTCTTTGGTAAAAAGGTTTTTGTTGTGATTTATTAACTTACTACAATCATTTCGTACTGTGGCGATTTGCGGTTGACGAGAAACAGAGCGAGACACGGGGGAAAAAAATAGAGAGGTTTGGTAC
>JACVVK020000127.1:1142500-1155000 GCA_018292915.2 Batillaria attramentaria | reverse complement strand
AAAAGGTCAGCACTCCCAAAACAACAGCAGCACCGCAGACTTTTATTCCATTCACAATCCGGCGTACATAGGGCTGGAGAAATTATGGGTGCAACTAGAGAAATCACACACACACACACACACACACACACACACACACACACACACACACGCGCGCGCGCGCGCGCGCGCGCTCTCTCTCTCTCTCTCTCTCTCTCTCTTTCTCTCCCCCCCCCCTTTCTCTCTCTCTGTCTCTGTCTCTCTCTAATACACCACCCCGACACACACGCACGCACGCACACACACCGAGACATACTTCCATACCCACAAGCATGTTCTTTTTTGTAATCTTTGTCAAAACGAAAAGGAACCAATGAAGGACCGCTCAGCCGTAAAAAAAAAAAAATAAAAATAAAAATTGTTGATTCATTTTGGTTTGATGCGACCTGCCTGTAACTGAGGTTCCAAAAAAAAATAATAATAATAGAGAAATGATGGGTGGAATAAAAGAACTGGTGGTTGCAAGATGCAACAAGAGAAATCACAGGTGTACTACCAGCGACAGTGACAAGGGATCCGGTCTAGTGGTTCACGCGTCCGAATCCTTAAGCGCAGGTTCGAGTACCCGATGGGCAGAAATTTGGAAGAATTTTTCCTTGCCAAATCGAATCAAATCCACGTGCAGACTCTGCTGTCTAGCCTTCGTGTACACACGCCATTAAAAAAAAATCAAGTACCTATTCCATACGGGTGGGTGGGTGGGTGTTTGGGGGTTTAACGTCCTTTTCCACCACACACGGGTGATATCAAAGACGGGGCAACGATGAAAAAGCCAAGACAAATATTTGGCCTCAGCCGGGACACGAACTCTCGACCCGAGCATTAGAAGTCCAACGCTCTACCATTCGCCCACCCCGGTTACCCCCATACGGGAGGGAGGACGGACACACCAGTCCTGCAGGGAAAGGAAAACGAAAAACAAAATAGGTGGTGCTGTGCGAGGGGTGTTCCAGAATGTGTTAGAATTGAGCAGTCTAATGACACCACACTTCCACGACTGTGAACGGCTTGTGCAACGTCCGCGTCTTACCTTTGGTGCCAAACATCATAATATTCTGCACGTTGGTGGTTAAGCAGTGGATTTTTGTGTAGTTGAAGTTTTGAAATTTCTAAGCAAATAAAAGCGACATAAAAGGGACAGAAACCACTTAACTTTGACAAAGGACGGCACAGACCAACGTTTCGGCTTTCGCCTTCTTCAGGACATAAACAAATGGGACATAACTTCAACAAACAAACAAAAGGTAACTCTGCGGACGTACTGACATACACGGCGCGGGGAAAAAAAAAACAAAAAAAAAAAAAACGGTGGGCGAGAAAAGGACCAGAAAAAATAGTAAAAATTTTCTGTCCCTTTTATGTCGCTTTTATTTGCTTAACTTGTAACCACTTCGCAGTCATTACCGTTTCTGTTTCTATTTGAAATTTCTAGTTCAGAACATTTCCTCTACACACACACACACACACACACACACACACACACACACACACACACAGTGCTTGCGATTTTGTTTTGTAAATTTTATTACCATATTTAATGGTTGAATGTTCATGCAGGCGCACCATTGTAAGCTGTTTTTAAGTACTGCAGATTTCAGGGGGTGGCACTTAAAGATGGATGGCTGAGTATCACAGGTGGACCTTGTTGTTGTTGTTGTTGTTGTTGTTGTTGTACGCGTAACCCCGTCTTTGGTGCGATGGAAAAAAAGCAAGCGAAACCTGCAACCAAGCAACCAACCATGTACAGTGTCGTGGCAGCAGCCTACGTGGCAAATCTTGTCGCTTGCGACACTGTACGCCACTGTACACTGTACGCCATCGACAAAACCATCGACATTGACCGTTTGAGCAGTACGGTGTGAAGTTCATCGTGTATAGGGAAGTGCTATGTCATAGTGATCAGTTACAGAGGAAAAGACATTGTGTGATGTGTGCCAGCACTGTAGTCTTGGCGGTAAAGAAGACATTAATTCTCTAGTGCATTGAAATGCCACACAAAGATAACATGCACACAGACTCGATCCTTTGTTCAAGACTGACAAGATAGACTGTAGACCTTCGCCACATAGATATTTCTAAGTGTTGTTAGAGATCGCGAAATGGAAATTTCTAGACCATCCCAGAACATGCTGGTGCAGTGACGTCAGTAGATTACGTCACCTTGGAAAGATTTCGAACTTGCCAGTAATTTGAGGAATGTTCTAGATCTGACCTGTTTATGTATATTATCAGCAGCCCTGGACAGCGTTCTGGGTTCTTCTCCTTTCATGAATTTGTTCTCCGCGCATCTCCTGTAAAGTATTGGAGTTGTATTCTGTTGTATCCCGTGTCTTCCCTGCGCGTGCACGAAGAGAGCGACATAGCAGGAGTAAACTACAACACTAAGATAACTAATTTTAGTCGATTTCGTATTCGACTTCCTTGAAGTTGGTCCTAACTAAAGTGAGTTATCTTCTTCTTCTTTTTTTCTGGACTCCATGCATATTGATAATGCGTGTTGTTGTTTCTGATGGTGGTGGTGATTGTGTTGCCGTTTGTTTGTTTGTTTGTTTGTTTGTTTGTTTGTTTGTTTGTTTGTTTGTTTGTTTGTTTGTTTGTTTGTTTGTTTGTTTATACGACTTTTGTACACACACACACACACACACACACACACACACACACACACACACACACACACACACACACACGCACGCACGCACGCACGCACGCAAACACACATGGCATAATGTACATAAAACTGAAGTCTGTTTATTAACTATAAATTATGAACCTAATTTGTTAAGTGTACTATGACAAAAAAAACTTGAGCTGCACAAAATGAAATGTTTCACGCAAATTGCGAGTAAACAGAGAACTTCATTGGAATTTGACCCGTTGTGATTTTGTACGGCCTTCTCACGCAAGGCTCGACTCGTGTTGCTGGATTCGTTTTATTTTAAAGATCTCTCTCTCTCTCTCTCTCTCTCTCTCTCTCTCTCTCTCTCTCTCTCTCTCTCTCTCTCTCTCCCTCTCTCTCTCTCTCTCTCTCTCTCTCTCCTTCTTCTTCTTCACCTTGCGCGCGTGCTCGTGTGTGTGTGTGTGTGTGTGTGTGTGTGTGTGTGTGTGTGTGTGTGTGTGTGTGTGTGTGTGTGTGTGTGTGTGATTTTCGTGATTTTCTTGTGTTTGGTAGGGCAACGTGCATGCCAGGGGGTTGCAAGAGGAAGCAAGCTGCCAGTGAAGCTGGGACTTTTTGCGCAGAACAGAGGCAATGGTGACGGGAGTGGACTTGAGTGAAGTGGCCTTCTGGCCTAAACAGAAAGTAGACTAGCATTAATCCAGTGAGGCCTGAGCGGAAAGGAGACATTCAAGTTTGTTTAAAGTCCTGTCCTGCCCTGAAATGGTCTGTGCATGGCTAAACTTGGCTCAGTGGGAGTGGTACACTTTGATTTTACTCGTGTTTGCTGCAGTTAGAGCGGTTAAAGAACTGTCAATCCTGCCTGATTTTACTCGTGTTTGCTGCAGTTAGAGCGGTTAAAGAACTGTCAATCCTGCCTGATATTACTCGTGTTTGCTGCAGTTAGAGCGGTTAAAGAACTGTCAATCCTGCCTGATTTTACTCGTGTTTGCTGCAGTTAGAGCGGTTAAAGAACTGTCAATCCTGCCTGATATTACTCGTGTTTGCTGCAGTTAGAGCGGTTAAAGAACTGTAAATCCTGCCTGATTTTACTCGTGTTTGCTGCAGTTAGAGCGGTTAAAGAACTGTCAATCCTGCCTGATTTTACTCGTGTTTGCTGCAGTTAGAGCGGTTAAAGAACTGTCAATCCTGCCTGATTTTACTCGTGTTTGCTGCAGTTAGAGCGGTTAAAGAACTGTAAATCCTGCCTGATTTTACTCGTGTTTGCTGCAGTTAGAGCGGTTAAAGAACTGTCAATCCTGCCTGATTTTACTCGTGTTTGCTGCAGTTAGAGCGGTTAAAGAACTGTCAATCCTGCCTGATTTTACTCGTGTTTGCTGCAGTTAGAGCGGTTAAAGAACTGTCAATCCTGCCTGATTTTACTCGTGTTTGCTGCAGTTAGAGCGGTTAAAGAACTGTCAATCCTGCCTGATTTTACTCGTGTTTGCTGCAGTTAGAGCGGTTAAAGAACTGTCAATCCTGCCTGATTTTACTCGTGTTTGCTGCAGTTAGAGCGGTTAAAGAACTGTCAATCCTGCCTGATATTACTCGTGTTTGCTGCAGTTAGAGCGGTTAAAGAACTGTAAATCCTGCCTGATATTACTCGTGTTTGCTGCAGTTAGAGCGGTTAAAGAACTGTCAATCCTGCCTGATTTTACTCGTGTTTGCTGCAGTTAGAGCGGTTAAAGAACTGTCAATCCTGCCTGATATTACTCGTGTTTGCTGCAGTTAGAGCGGTTAAAGAACTGTCAATCCTGCCTGATTTTACTCGTGTTTGCTGCAGTTAGAGCGGTTAAAGAACTGTCAATCCTGCCTGATTTTCGCATACAGGGTCAAAACCGAAAAAATAAAACAAAAAAACAGTGAACAAGGACGAACGGGTCCGTCCTACAAAGCTGTTTCTCCAAATTTCATGTTATTTTGTCTGTTTTGTTGTTATTGTTGCCGGTTCTCCCCTCTTCAATTCCTACCAGTGACACTAGATCCGCCACGACCTCGACCGATTAGCCACATGACTGGGGTTGGCGGGAGAGGGAGGGGGAGAGAGAGAGAGAGAGATGACGTCAATTCCGTGAACTAAACATTTGACGTCAGCCTCAAGCACTTGTTCATGTCTTGTGATTTCCCTGCTGGCTTTCTGACTTCCCCGACTGAACTATTTTTCACATGATGTCTGGAAGATGTAGAGGGCTGATGAAATGTCGGAGGCAGTGACGATACTTGCAGATTTTGTCTGTGAACCAAACATTTGACGTCACTGAGCCTCACGCTGCTCGTCTGACAGATGATACTTCTTCATATCTTGTGATTTCCTCTATAGAGGAAACAACGTTAAAAAAAAGGGGGGGGGGGGTACTTGTGCGCGGTATGAAATGTGTTAAAACTATTTCAACATCAATTTTTTTTTTCTTACAGAAAGCATGAAGGGCCCAGTAAACTTTTTCACGAGTAGAGGTGAAACGGTAGCGGTAAAAACAACGACGCCAAATCTGCTAAAACACCCAAACTCCAGCAGCCTTCAAACGCGCAAAACAGGTCAGTGTTACCGTAAATGACGTGCTTTCTGGGAGCGAGGAGAAAGCATGGTTTTCATCTGCCAGTCTCTTTGATGTCAGCTTCGCGTGCGAAGCTACGATTTGCGTGCCCTTAATAATTCATTCATGTTACAGATAAACCGTCTTCCACAGTTCCAGTCCCGTTAGCTCAAGCAAAAGGATTTCTCTGTGTAACGCAGGCATTTGTAGATCTGAGGACAACGACATACAAACGGTGGATTTACTTTGGATTGCTTTCTGGAGTATGCTGCAGTTTATCTACAGATTTCCTATTGTCAAACGTGAATAGCATCTTAACATGCGAAAGACACAGGTTCTTTTTTTTTTTTTGAAGTTTTACTTTTCTAAATCATGTTCTGTTTTATACGAAGCTGGTGTGTCTTTGGCAGGTTGGTTGGTTTGTTGGATGGTTGGTTGGTCGGTTGAGGTATATCGCTTACATGTGAGCGCTAAGATTTACTTGTGTGTGAGTGAGCCTTTTTTAAGTGCAAGTTTTATTTGTTATTTTGTCCTATTATTATATTTGATGGTGGCCTATAATTTCCCTTTTGGGATTAATAAAGTATTTTGAATTGAACTGAATTGAATTGAATTGAATTGAATTGGTTGGTTGGTTGGTTGGTTGGTTGGTTGGTTGGTTGGTTGGTTGGTTGGTTGGTTGGTTGGTTGGTTGGTTGGTTGGTCGGTCGGTCGGTTGGTTGAGTTAGGTATTGCTTACATGTTTGGTTGGCTGGTTGGCTGCTTGGGTGGTTGGTTGAGGCAGGTATTGCTTGCATTTTGGTTGGTCGATTGGTTCGTTGGTTGGTTCATTGAGGTAGGTGTTGCTTGCATGGTTAGTTGGTTGGGTGGGTGGGTAGTTGGGTGGCTGGTTGGTTTGATGAGGTAGGTATTGCTTGCATGTTTGGTTGGTTGGTATGGTTTGTTGGTTGCTTGCTTGCTTGTTTGCTTCCTTGGTTGTGGCCAGTTAGGCTGGATGCTGGTGCAGCCTTCATGAAGAGATAACCCCCTGACTTTCGCAGTTGTGCGAAAACAGTAATAAAAAGGTTGAGGTTTTCATGGTGAAGTCTCTCTCAGCTCCACTATTCTCAGTCACACGACACCCAAGGAACAACCACCACCCCACCCTTCCCCCTCTCGCTTCCACAAATGCCGGAACCTTTGCATTAACAATGCGTCTCTCATTTTTTCCCCTAGCTGCCATCCATTGCTTCGAGAACAGTAAAAAGGCAATAGGTTTCAAACCTAGGGCAATGTTACAGATTAAGGAGAGCAACATTTGTTTCCTGTGACAGGATTCAATCTCCTGGCCAGGTAAAAAGCCCGCAGCAGCTGTGATATTTCGTTTTGCCTCGTTTTTACGTCTTAAGTGCCGATTGTGTTGGATGAGTTTTATCGATCGCGCTCAACATACGCGGCAAATGACTTAGGATACTGTTACACGGGGCTGAAGATGAATCTCTCTCTCTCTCTCTCTCTCTCTCTCTCTCTCTCTCTCTCTCTCTCTCTCCCCTCTCTCTCTCTCTCTCTCTCAGTCTCCCTCCCCCCCCCCCCCTCTCTCTCTCTCTGAAGTTGAAGCTTTGAAATCAAATCTAGCTGCCACAAGGCGCAAATTAATTTTTCCCCAGGCTGCTGTTCGCTGATTACGCGTGCAAGTTTTCTGACGTGTATATTTCAGGACGGTACGAGTTTCATCAGTGTCGCTTTTTCTCCGTGCGCGAGACAACACCTGGGGTCTGACGCGTGGAAGAATACTAGACTAGTCTGAGACTTAGCTTTAGTATGAGACTCGTTATGTCAGGACTGTCATTAGCGTTTAGTCCCAGGCCTGCCCTAGGCTCCGCGTATGCATCTTGCACTTATACTCTCAGCCCTGTCAAGCTAGTCTCGGACTTACGTTTTAGTCTCTCTACATGCGTCAAACCCCTGCACGGACTCCAGCACCGTGTAACGCATTTCTTTAGGAGCCGTTGTAGTAAATCTGTAAGGACAATCCAGTGGAAAGTACATCCGAGAGTGCTGCTTCTGACTCAGTAGGGATTGCTGATAAAAATTAAAACAACCATAACAAGAACAGAAGAAGAAGAAGAAGAGTAGGATAAAAGGGGAGGCCACAGAGGACTGCGTCCTCATTTCACGATGTCAACCAACCATGTGTATAGAAACACCCTCAGTTTTTTTCCACTCAGATACCCTCGCCTTCTATGATTGTGTGGACCCAACGCCTTTCTTTGGTTCGGCTACCGAGATTAATTGCGGGTCGTGCCGGCTGACATTCGGCTGTCATTCTCAACAGATTGAAAGGCATTTCCACCGTGTTTACAGTGTAATTTTGACGAAAGGTCCGGCCACCATCAGGAATCCAACCTAAACGCGTATTACTTTTGCGTGTTGTCTTGTATTTTTGTCGTTTCGTGTACTTTCCATCGCACGCGTTTTCTTTTGTAAGAGTATTCGAGGTAGCGGTTTTAGGTGTCCCAGGTTATACTGGTTTTTGAGGGGTTATTGACACGAATTTGTAGATTTCTTTTCTTTCTTCTCTTCAGCGGTTTGTCTGTCCGTCTATCGCAAAGTGGTACCGTGTACTCATCAAGCAACATTTCGCCGCTTGAGAATAGGCAGCGGACTCTTCCCCCCAACATCCCCCCCCCCCCCCAACATCCATACCTATGCCGTTCGATACTCTGGCTTGTCATTTCGAAAGGGACTGTACAAATAAATAGTGTTCACTTAGCTACAGACACTCTCTGAACGACCATTTTAAACGGTAAGGCATTACTTCAGGGGGGACCATCTGCATGAAGTCAAACAGAGCTCTCCTGTTAGCCTCTCTCACGAGTTGTATCCCCTCAACTCCTTATTGAGTGTCCGGATTTTATAAAATCTTATTTTGGTGGGGCAGCAATAAGATATTATCTTTCTTGTCTCGATGGCCTTGTCCGCCACGTCAGTAGTGAAGTAAAAAAAAATAAATAAATAAAACAACAAATATAGCAGATCCGAGAAGAAACAAAAAAATCCTCAAAAGCGCATGCATTATAGTGTTTTCAGTTGTTTCCATGCCAACATCACCTACTAGCAGTCAAGTGTGACTGGAGCATTTGTCGCCCGCCATCAGTCAGGCGTAACTTGTCGCTTTACGGTTGAGTGGTCGACGACGGATTCATTACCGTCAGTAGTACTCGGTTTCGCTCTCGTAGACTCGCATACATGTGTACGTGTGCGCGCGCGCAACGTGTGTGTGTGTGTGTGTGTGTGTGTGTGTGTGTGTGTGTGTGTGTGTGTGTGTGTGTGTGTGTGTGTGTGTGTGTGTGTGTCAGTGTTGAGTTGTCGTGACCATTGTTGTTGATCATTGTTGCTGATCGATGATGTCAGCTGTGGTGTGGTGACAGTGATGGTCACAAAATATTTGTTGTTGCTGCTGCTGCTGATTCTGCCGTTGCTGTTGTTGGTGGTGATGGTGGTGTTGTAGTTGATTTTATTGTTGCTGCTGCTGTTTCTATCAGTGATGTAGTTCTTGCATGGTAATATGGCATGGCATGGCATGGCATGCAGTAATGGCGAGGAAAGTCGTTGTCGTTGTTTTCATTGATGATGATGATGATGATGATGATGATGATGATGATGATGATGATGATGATGATGATGATGATGATGATGATGATGGTGAATTTTTGTTGTTGTTGGTGGTGGTGGTGGTGGTGATGATGATGATGATGATGTTGCTGTTTTGTTGCTGTTATTGTTGATGATATTGTTCAGTGTTTATTGGTAACCGCACCCTCGTGATAAGTTCAAATCAAATTCAATCAAGAAAACACGACACCTGTCTCTTTCTAATTAGACATATAGCCTTCTAAAGCGGCCAGGGCAACAACACATTGCCACGCCATAATTACACCGAGTCACATCACTGACGTATGCGACCGACATTCAATTTTATTCCGGTCGGTACCAGCAGCAGCATCGCTAAGTACGGCGACGGAGCTTATGGTCGCAAACGCGCAGTTGTGAAGTCCCAGATGAGAAATTATCTTGCCCAGCCTTGTCATCATATAACACCAGCTCTCACCACAGATATTGTCATTTTCACACCCTGACTGTCGCCGACACAGCTTGTCTCTGGTTCTTTAGTGATCATTTACGTTAGTAAACTGCCTACACTAGCGGCGGTGCTGAGTGCGACCCGGCCTTACCAGACAGGCGGGAGTAAACTGTGCTTACTCCAAAGCGTCGTACGTTGAATAGTGGTCCTTTGGTTTTGGGTAGGAAGTCTCTAACCTGCCTGTTAGTGACGTCTCCAGGTGGAAGAAAGATTTTGAATCCAGGGAAACAACTCTTGTGTGTGTGTTCCGGCGTAGACATTTGTATTACGTCCCTTCATATGCGATGCCGGTTCTGTACATGGGCCAGAATTTTTTGTTTTCGATTCTTTGAAGTTGGACCGGCAAACTCTGTCCGAACTGGCTGAGACTTTTGTCTGGGAGATTCATATTTGTATTTCAAGAGGAGAAGTTCTGTGTGTCGTTTACAAGCGCAGAGAGTGGATTTGGAGGAGTGGGTCACGGTCCCCGACAAAACCTGGTGCAGACAGTCAATCCAGCAGATCAGTTCTCGTTCAGCACGTTGCCTCTTTGTCTGCGGTGAACATCACAACTGGGACATCATGCTCCTACGCATATTGCCGGTAAGCTTTTGCCATCCTTCGGACGTGTAAGGAACAAGAAGAGCGCGTCCGAGTGGGTTAAAAACGAGACATGATAAGCTTAGGTGGTTTTTGAGTTCACATTTTTCTTTTTACCACACTGAGTTACGTCATCGGACAATGTATCGTAAAAAGAGTCACAATGTTTTTTTATAAAAAAAATCGTGTTCCGTCATCGATCAAGTTCGAGCAAAAAGAACGTCATTACTAATATTTGGAACCCTTATTACGTCACGTCCGCCTGTGCTTGGGCAGTGCAAAGATATTTTGCTCTCTCTTTAATTGCAGGTTTGGGGTGAAACTAAGTTTAGCGTGAATCACTGGAAAAAAAAATTGAGCGCATATAGAACTATCGCGAAGTATTTTTGAATGCTATTCTTCATAACATCAAGCAAATTGTAGTGCTCTACATGGTGTTTTCTCACAAAATTAATAATTTCACACACACACACACACACACACACACACACACACACACACACACACACACACACACACACACACACACACACACACACACACACGCACGCACGCACACACACACACGGGAGCGATACAGCAAAACATCCCCAACTGATCATACAGATTTGTTGTACGGGCGTATGGCTGTTGGTACAAAAGAGTTCTAGTCTAGCAATGTCTTCTAGACTTACATTTCAACGATTGAGTTGTTATGAAGGAAGCTCGTCTATCTGCTGTCTCCTGGTTACACAATTTCCCGTCGTTATCATTCCACTCACTGATGTCTTGTTGCTATAGAAACGATACCTACTTGGGCAACACTAGTCATGGCGCCCCTCTCCTGTAACCAGGATGTGACTTCCCCGATTACTCATGGGTGACCTGAACTAGGGCAACACGCACTGTCTGTATCGTGTAGGATCTAACGGAAAATGACCTTTCCGTTACCACGAAACGGAATTTGACCGACGCGTTTGCTGATAATCAACAGCCACGACTTTTGTTCCTTGACTACACGTCATTGATTAGGAAGTAGGATGCATAATTTGTTTGCAAATCAAAGTTATATCAACAGCAAAAAAGAAAGAAATGAACTTTCCTGCGATATTAACGAAATTTTTCTGCTACAAAAACTGTATTTTAAAAAAAGCCGAAAAAGCCGAAAAACGTGCGCCACAGAGTATATGTTTTCAAAGAGTTGAAATAATGAAAAACAATCCGGGGAAAGGAAGAACGGCGCAGTTAATGTCGTGTTCAAATTACACTAATTTCTCGGACTGAAATGAACCCAACACCGGAAGTGTAATTATCCGGTGATGGCTTCTGATCTGAAAAGCAGGCATTGAAATAGAGCTCCACCATCATTTTGTTAAAAAAAAAGCCATAGGCCCCTAGATTTCTATACCTAGATGGCTCAAGCTCAGCACGGTCACGTGTAATGAAGTGAAGCTACATAGGAGACCTTCGCGCACGCGCTGTGGCCGGGTGTTAGCGTCGCGCAAGGCGTAATGGGATCCCGGACATTTGGCACGCAGACGTGAACTATCAGTCAATGTTTGCTCTTTGTATCGTTCGCATTTTTTTTTTTTTTTCATCCCACCGGAGGCCCAACCAATCTCAGTTTAGTCTAGAAGAGTGGAGAATTAGAGTACCTAAAGACACTACCAAATATCATTCTGTGTTCTTCGTTTAAAATCCCTAAACTTTTCCGTACACGTTTCAGAGCCATATTACTCTACATTCTGCTGTCAAACCCGACAAGATTGTTGCCCTCTAGACACTAAAAATAGCAAATCTATGTCGCCAGCCGCGCAAAGCAAGGGAAGTAATCGCTAATCACTTACTGCTATTATAGCTGACTACCGGAAGCACCGTGATAAGTCAAAAGGGCTTCATCCTTGAGCCACCGCGGAACCCATGATTCGTACAGACATTGCGTACTTTCCGCTAACTTCACAAAGTTAATCGGCTTCATCCTTGAGCCACCGAGGAACCCATGATTCATACAGACACTGCGTACTTTCCGCTAACTTCACGAAGTCAATCGGCTTCATCCTTGAGCCACCGCGGAACCCATGATTCATACGGGCACTGCGTACTTTCCGCTAACTTCACGAAGTCAATCGGCTTCATCCTTGAGCCACCGCGGAACCCATGATTCATGCGGGCACTGCGTGCATTCCGCTAACTTCACGAAGTTGACGCCATAGTTGACGTAGGTTTTAGATGTCTATGCCGAAGCCCCTGTGGATTTGAGAAGCCACTTGAACCAGTAGACGGCAGAACTTTTAATTCTATGCATAATTTCTCTATCTGGTCGCGGGATTCCGGCAAGACTTAAATCTCCGATCCTTTGAAGTATGAATGCCGCCTGCTGAATATCCTTCGCTCGCTGTGTTCAACACGTCCTGCTCGGGACAAACAGCCAGCTCGACCTGATCAAGGTAATGCTACACGGATTTTGTGCCGAGAGGGTCGCGGCCTGTTCACATGGGCATTCAGCATCAAAGGCCTGTCAGTTCCTTTGAATTTTGCACTAGCTGCTCCATCGATTCCAATCTAGTCATTAAGCTTTTAGAGGGCCACCGTC
>JACVVK020000127.1:1067500-1135000 GCA_018292915.2 Batillaria attramentaria | reverse complement strand
CAAACACCCACCCACCCACCCCTGCGTTTTAGCTTCAACCAGCATGTGCATTTGGTGTGATGCTATAGACACCACCAAAACAGCCCAGAACGACCTATACGCCTAAAAATGGTAGAATTAGTATCTTTAACTAACACACCCATACAAGACCCGACCTGTATTTGACCTTGTTTTTCACGCCAGTGGTCGCGACACGCGTTACTGGCGACTGGATAGCCGAATGGTAGAGCGTTGGACTTTCAATGCTCGGGTCGTGAGTTCGAATCCCGGCTAGGGCCAAATATTTGCGCTGGGCTTTTTCCTCTTTGCCCCGTCTTTGATATCACCCATACGTGGTGGAAAAGGACGTTAAAAGTCCCAAACATCCACTCACCCTGGCAATTGCTTTCAGAAATCCTGGAGTAAGCCATAGAAATGTCGATGTGATCTTCGTCTTTTCACTAACACAGCTACGCGAGCACAGTCCTCGGAAGAATTGATTTTTCAGATGCACCATTTTGCCGAGGGATTATACCATAACACTTTGTACCAATGTAGGCTTGTGAAATCGAAACTCAACATCTGTGACAGTATTAAAACGTATTGCTCGACGCTACAGCCTTTTATCGACAGTTTATGAGCAGTTTCATATTTAAGGACGCTAAGGTAAACTTATAAGGTAAGGTCAAGTTGACACCGTTTTCTTCTCTGTACCTTGAAATCAACAATCACAGATTATAGAATTTATCCTAGCACATGAAATCTTCCCCCTCCCCCCCCCCTCCCCACACACACACACGGTTTAAAAAAATCGTGAAACTGATATAGGTCTGGAGCATATGACTGTCCATTTTATCTCAAAGTAAAAAGTCCTCCACCGAGGTGGTTTAGGAGATCATCCCACACACATACACATTACATCACACACACACACACACACACACACACACACACACACACACACACACACACACACACACACACACACACACACACACACGTCTCACAACTCCCCCTAAAAAGAACGCAGCAGCATAGTGTGCAGGCGAGGTGACTATGACGCAGATTTCGTTACGTCACTGTGTGCGAGAAGGTATGTATTGTCTGGAGAAACGTCAGTCTTGCTTCTTATCATCGAAATTTGCTGCTGCGCGCAGCGAAATCTGCCCCATTCTATAAAGGTGTTTCTCTATAGAGAAACAACTTAAAAACTGCGACAGACTCTATGATGATAGAATCGAAAACTCCCCCCCCGCATCCTACCCCCACCCCACCCCCGCCCCTCCCCCCTCCAAAAAAAAAAGCAACAAACAAACAAACAAACATACAAACAAAACCATATACACTTCTCGATGTTTTGCAGAATCAATCAGATTGCAACTTACAAATATGCATACAAACATACAGTGAAGAGTGCAAATGTAAAATAATGTCAGAATGTATGTTCAAACGAAGCGCGCGCGCACGCACACACACACACACACACACACACACACACACACACACACACACACACACACACACACACACACACACACGCGCGCACACACACACACACACACACACACACATGCCACAACACAACACAACACACACACACACACACAATCACACACACACACACACACACACACACACACACACACACACACACACACACACACACACACACACACAACCTAAGTTATTCCAGATTCCGCACACACTTCTCGCGATGCTACAGAATCAGCAAGACGAATACGATGACGTTACAGCTTCCTTTATAAGGGCGGAGTGCTGTGTTTCACCAACAGGTATATATTGTTCACGCGCCGACCACTCGCAAGAACTCGAGCTGGCAGACAAAAACAAGTTGCCATCAGCATCACCGGTCGCCTGTCACTCTTGTTTGGGTTAAACATTGATTCCTCACGAACGTGCGTCAAGATAATTCCCGATGCATGTATAATGCAGTGCTGAACGCTGATCGGTGACAGTTTCAGAGGTCGCGTGTAAGTATGGTTTCCGCGTATGTTTTATAGATTTTCTTTAGTTTTTAACGGGGAGGGGCGGGGGGTGTCTTGTTTTCTTTGAAGTGTTCTAGGGTTCATTTAAGTGCTTAAACGTCTATTCTTTTACGTATTACACAGCTCATTTTAGTGTTGGTGCGTCTTTTGTTTGAAGTATTCAAATGGCTTCTTTGCGCGTCTGTTTGTCTTTTATGTCGAAGTATTCTAGGGATTAATTGCGTGTTCGCGTGTCCCCGCTATTAGGCTGTGGGTTGTCTTTCGTCCTATATTGCCAATTTACTGTGTGTTGTAGCAGCAGTAATTCAGGTTTTACATTAAGAACTCGCGTCGAGTGGGGCCTGACATTATCTTCAAAGGATGACTTTGATGAGAATTACAGGTAATCATTCGAACGATCGGCGAAAACATGCTGAAAACTTAACTGATTGCCTTTGCATAAATCGGCGATTAAAACAAAAACTACCTAAATCAAATTTTAGTATATAAAAAATAACTAGATGACTAAATGAAGAAATAAAGAAACAAATAATAACAGATAAAAAAAAATTAACAAAAATGAATGAATAGAAATGAGTGAGTGAGTGAGTTTTTAGGGCTGACCGCCGGAAAATGAGAGAAAAAAAAAAAAGAATAAGATAGATAAAATAAAACAAAACAAACCTACAGGAAATTTTAGCATATAAAAAAACAATTAACTTGATGAGTAAATGAAAACATGAATAAAGAAAGAACAGCAGATAAATAACAGATAAAAATGAGTGAATAGAAGTGAGTGAGTGAGTGAGTGAGTGAGTGAGTGAGTGAGTGAGTGAGTGAGTGAGTGAGTGAGTGAGTGAGTGAGTGAGTGAGTGAGTGAGTGAGTGAGTGAGTGAGTGAGTGAGTGAGTGAGTTTTTAGGGCTGACCGCCGGAAAATGAGAGAATAAATAAGGTGAAAATAGATAAAATAAACAAACAAAGAAAACATTATCAAGATTTCTCCGGCTTCTCTCACACTGCACAGTTTAACAAAAGGTAGGTGGATAGCGCTGCGCCGCAACGACGCGCTTTCCATAGCGCGAAGCAACCCGAATTTCCGATACCGATTGTCAGTAAAGTGGTAAATAAATGAATAAAAAAAACTCTACCGTAATGTCGAGCCAGAAATGACAATCTACGATACGTGACCGTAGCTCTCCCGCCCAGCCCTCTAGGGGGTAATCAACAACACAATCAAACTAGAGATCAATCAATGATCCCTATCGCGCTACACTGTCCACACTCCTAGTCACCATTTGCAAAATCCGTCACGTGGCCGCTTCTCCACACCGCGTGCCACCATCCCCATTCCCCCCACCCCACCCCAACCCACCCCCCCACCCCCCAGGCCTCCCACGGGGGTTGCCTCGATGCGGTCGGGCGGCGGCAAATGAGTTTAAACTGACTCCCGGCGAAGTACGTGAGCCAACTGTTTCAGGTGATCAATTTCAGGACAAAGAGCTGTCAGTTTTAAACAAGAGGCGCCGGTGACGTGGTCAGTTTCAGAGACATGACAAACCCATCGCCGCGATCTGTTTGGACGCGAGGGCAAATTGCAGCTCAGAGTGATCTGTTCTCAGTGTTGTAGCCGACACAGACAAAACATCACGGGGGGACTGGTTGTTACCAGGAAATCGGTTCCGTAAGGGGAATCGAGTCCTATTCGAGACAACAGACGGGTGAAGAATACGGCCAAATATGCGATAACCGACATCGGAGGCGTTGTTAGGTCCAATCACTTCTGTCCACAGACATCGGAGCATCTGTTTATTGTTAATGCGACATTATTCAGGATGATTCGCTGAATTTTAGCACAGCAGACTTCCGAGCGATTTGTTTCTTGTCGGCATTATCATACGTTAAACGATTTCCTCAACAGAGATCGGGAGATCTGCTGAGTTCCGCCACAACAGAAAAAGAGATTTGTTTTGCTTGTCTAAGAACGACAAACAAAGAGATCCACGCCGTGTTTAGCACTACAGAGGGAAGCCTAAACTTTCAGGGCCCGCGTGTAAAATTCGGGGTTAGGGAGTTTAGTCCAGGGTTAGAGTGTAACCTCGAACTAAACTAGCACTAGGGTTTTTTGTTTGTTTGTTTTTTTAAATCAGGAAGCGGGTCCATTCCAGCAAGGTGCCCATGCCGTCATAGAAGGATTTTTGTCTTTCTTTCTTCGCTTCCTTATATATTTAGGGGAGCCGGGGTGGCCGAATTGTAGAGCGTTGGACTTCTAATGCTCGGGTCGTGAGTTCGTATTCCGGCTGGAGCCAAATATTTGTGCTGGCTTTTTCATCGTTGCCCCGTCTTTGATATCACCCGTATATGGTGGAAAAGGACGTTAAACCCCCAAACAACCAACCACCAACCTTATATATTTAATTTTGTTTTGGGGTTTCTTTTGTCCTAGTCTGGGTTAGGCCCGTAGCCGTGGGTTAAATTAACCCCCGAGTTTTACATACGGGCCCAGGGGCATTTCATTAACAATGAGCGACCAGTATGCAGCGATGCCGAAGAAGAGTGTTTGCCGAGTTCAAGAAATGTGTGCTCTTGAAACTCTTCGGTGTATCGAGTCATAACATCACAGGCCTATATCTGGGCCAAGGCGCCTCCAAAAGCGTGCAGGCGAGAGTCCTACTACTTATATAGCAGCATGGATATTCGGGACCGCACGCTTAGAAAAGGAGGTTAGGGTATCTAAATGCCTGATTCTTCGAATGGTAGAGCGTTGGACTTCCAATGCTCGGGTCGTGAGTCCGAACCCCGGCTGGGGCCAAATATTTATGCTGGCTTTTTCATCGTTGGCCCGTCTTTGATATCACCCGTAATTGGTGGAAAAGGACGTCAAACCCCCAAACACCCACCCCCACCCGCCTGATTCTTCAATATTTGAGGACAATTTATTTTCCTTCTTTTTTTAAACATCAAGAACAACAACAAAAAACACGTGATGTCCAAATGGAGCACATTTAGAGCCTCGAAAGTGACATTTCCAGCGCCCCCCCCCCCCCCCCCCCCCATCCCCGTCAGCTCTCATCTCTCGTTACGTAAAAGTTTCTAAACTCGTCTGTTTCTACTTTAGTGCACCATGACCTAACTGACCTGGAGCTGATCGTCATAGGTGTTGGATTTCAGGACACCAAATCCCAAAGCGATCATGTTCATTCTCTCTCCCCTCCCTCCTCCCCAGCGCAAGCGAGCGATCCGTCTGGTTAGGGCACGAGCAACGTGTCACAGTGACTCAAACAGTCCAGTTTCGGGACGAGATGCTGCTGCAGTCAAACCGAGAACACTGACCCGCGCTGTGTGACTGCTCTACAGTGACCCGGTTATTTCAGGCCATCGTGCAGCCATCACAGGGTTTGCGGGGTGAATTCATCTCGTTACCACAACAGGCGGTACGGACGAGTGATTTTTGTCATCGCGGGGGGCATCACTAAAGACACGTTAACAATCCTCACCCATAAAAGAGGAGCGTGAACGGCACATCTGCCGATATACTATCCAGGCTGACTTTTTTTGGGGCGCCTAGTGTCATAAGACCACGGGCCCCAGTAGTGTAGTGGTTAGCACTTCGGACCATGGATCGGGAGACCCGGGTTGGAGTCCCAACCGAGGCAAGCGGGATTTTTCCTGCCCAGTGCCCGCATGTAAAAGTCGGGGTTAGGGAGTTTAGCCCCGGGTTAGAGTTTAACGTCGAACTAAACTAGCTCTAGGGTTAAATTTTGTGTTTGTTTGTTGTTGTTTTTTTTAATCAGGAAGCAGGTCCATTCCACCATGGTGCCTATGCCATTATAGAAAGATTTTTGTCTTTCTTCGCTTCCTTTTATATTTAATTTTGTTTTGGGTTTTTTTTTGTCCTAGTCTGGGTTAGGCCCGTAGCCGTGGGTTAAATTAACCTCGAGTTCTACATACGGGCCCAGGTCTGCTCCGACCCAGAGCGGGTGAGCTATAAAAATCATGGGCCCAATGGGGAGGCTGTTGCCACACGGCCGAGACACACCCACTTAACGAATGCGACTTTGAGGGTGCTTCCCTTGGTATCACACATCTCATTACACGACCGACAGGGCAGGTGCCGTAGTTCCCGGGCCTGCTTAACGCCGGGATATTAATGACAGGAAGCGTGGAATGCGACCCTTTCCGCAGTCCCTAACCACAAGGACCTCCATAGCATCATCCAACCATCATCCGCATCCAACGTACTCGTTGAAGAGGGTGGGTGGGTGTTTTGGGGAGTTTAACGTCCTTTTCCACCAGATAAGGGTGATATCAAAGACGGAGCAACGAGAAAAGGCCAGCACAAATAGTTGGCTCCGGCCGGGATTCGAACTCACGACCCGAGCCTTGAAAGTCCAACGCTCTGCCATTCGGCTATCCTGGCACCCGTGCTCCTTGAAGAATGGTTTTTGTCACAAGACAGTAGCGTCATACATCAGTTTTAAGCACTTATGTGAAATTTGTTACTTTCGAAACGAACTTAAGCTGCTTGTAGCCTTTTCACACACTGTGGATTGTATTTCCTTACCACTACGTGTTATAAACGTATTGGTCGGTGGTCTAGTGGTTAAGAGACTTCGCCACCAATGCGAGAGGTAGGTTCGAGTCCCACTCGGGGCAAAGAATTCTTTCTTCTCGTACGTAGCACCGTTCATTCGGGCCGACCGTCGGGGGGTTCTCTCCGGGTACTCCGGCTTCCTCCCCCTCTGCTTTGGAAATGTTCAAGCCCACAAAATTTGATAATACACTGTAAATGCAATTCTAAATTCCGAAACTTAAATAGCTGAGCTGACCCTTCGCACCACGTGATTGTAACGTGTTCATGTTCCAGTGTGTGAGAGAATGCGCGTGATTCACGTGAGCGTGCGTGTTGGGTTCAGCTCGCGGCGCTTTGAGCCAGTTCAAGAAATTGGGTAAAGCGCCTGCACAATACACAGTTATAATTATTTGCCGTTCAATTCAGCGTGAGCACAGCGCTGTGGCATAAGAGACGTGATGTCTGACTGCGAGACTACCCCCCCCCCCCCCCCCCCCCCCAGTAATGGAACTCCTGACATTCAGTTTTCTGCGGAGCGAAACCCCCCCGTGCCGCAAATCATCGCTTGTGTGTGCGTGTAGATACTGACACATTGACACCTGAAACCGACAAGAGCTGGCTGTGAATTGCCCACTTGTTGTTTATGCTGTATTGTTGGTTATCGATGCAAGCTGCGGCCTGAGGGACCGGCAAAATCTCGCAGCTGCTGTAACACTATATCCCGTGTTTTGGGGACGAAAATCACCGCTCCCCTTGTTTGATCGATTGGTGATCACGTCGAGAGATGTTGTGAAAATGATGCGATGCGCGATGCGATTGTGACAAGGGTGGGAGGGAGGCAGAGAAGTTGTACTGGCGTAGTGGCAGGCGCCTTCAGTGCGAGTCGTTAGTCACAAAGTTCGGGCGCGTGGCGTCTTGTGGAGGATGTGAATGAACGAGCTCATTCCACGAACACGTTCCACACTACTGTCAGGTAAGGATGCATCTTCGTCACTCAGTCACTGTATTTGCTAGACCATACACTTTACTGAGCCTTCGGAATTACAAAACGTGTTATAAGTGAGCATAAGTGAGACCCCCAAAGTCTCGCCAAATCTCTAAAGGTTTAGTATTCAAAGAGGGCAGCATTCCCGAGATCTCGCGCGCAGAAGGGTGGAAGTTTAGGGACTGCGAAGGCCAGTGTTGGGACGAACTTGAAAACTCACGTGGACAGCACGGATTAGGGACAGCATGTAGGTTTACCTCACGGCTGAGGTAGATTTTCCGGGCTCGCCGCTGACCTGTATATCACGTATGCTGTTCATTCAAATGCCTGTGTTCCTGTGGGAAACACATTTAATCACCCAACCAGTGGAATAGAAAACTATTGCTTTTAGGTTTTCTCTGATCCTCCTTTGTCCATCCGCCCGATTGCCTGCCTGCCTGCCTGTCTGTTTGTCTGTCTGTCTGTCTATCTGTCCGCCCCTCCCGTCCTTCCGTTCGTCTGTCTGTCCGCCTATCTATCCTTTGGTCCGTCTGTTTGTGCGTCCGTTCGCCTGTCTGTCTGTCCGTCTGTCTGGGAAAAAGTACCCTTAAATCACGAAATGTGATACTTTGTGTAAAATAAAATCGTGCCAGTTAGGTGATGGTGGAGTTCTTTCAAACGATGTAGGGCAGCTCTTTGGGGTGGAGGTGTTGATGTTGATGTTGTTGTTTGTTGTTGTTAGTATCGGTTTGTTGTGGCCAAACATTCGTGAGTAAAACGTTAGGGTGATTTTTCCGGTGGTTGCTGGTTTTCATTTTTCTGCGCTCTACACCTTTTGTACTCTGTCATTCGCTTTCTAAATAAATTTACACTAACTGTTCCAGTTTCACTGCATAGCTGTGATTTTTTTCTTTGTTCAAAGTCATTCTACGCCAGTAAATTTTAAATTTTAGCTACATGCTTAATCAATTCTGCGAGAAACTGAAATCTGACCTTTCGCGTGGCTACCAGAGTACTGTTTTCCGCGCATCCGTTTCGCCTTGCCAAATATTCTACGCACAAGTAACACCAGTGATACATTATGAACTTGTGACATTGCATATATCTGTATGTTCCCCTGTATTCTCTCTCTCTCTCTCTCTCTCTCTCTCTCTCTCTCTCTCTCTCTCTGAGTGTTCCAAGGGATGAGAAGCTGACTAAGAAATAATATAAAAAATAAAAAAAATACAGTACACATTAGAGCTACATTACTCTGGGCAGCCAACCACTTTCTCTACCATGATTCGAGATGTTGCAAAGTTGCGTGCAGTTGCTCGTCAAATTCTGCTCCCTCTCCTTTTGTCTTTTCCTGTCTGTGTTGTGGCTGTTGCACACAATAATTATGCATTTGTTGCCGACATCTATTATGTTGTGATTGCGCTGAAACTCATGCGGTAACCCAAATTGTCTGGTCGTGTGTGTTCGGTAAAAGTAAAGTCGTGTTTGAATTATTGATAGGTCGGGGTTAGAGCAAAGCAGTCACAGCAGAGCTCTCTCTCTCTCTCTCTCTCTCTCTCTCTCTCTCTCTCATGTTGGGCATACTCGGTCAGCCTTCTCTTTGAAAGACAGCCTCTTCAAATATCTGTTACGTGTTAGCCAACAAACAATCGATAATGATTTTAAAAAATCTCATATATATACATCTCTCATAATAATTATCATATACATATCTCTTACATACACTTACTAGTTCGTGCATGCGGTAATTTGCGCCCGCCCCGCTTGCGTGCGCGCGCGCGCGCGCGTGTGTGTGTGTTTGTGTGTGTGTGTGTGTGTGTGTGTGTGTGTGTGTGTGTGTGTGTGTGTGTGTGTGTGTGTGTGTGTGTGTTGTGCCAGTGGGTGTTGTGTACTTTCGATTTATTAGCTTAGATTGTAATTGTGAAGCGCCTTGAGCCCGCTTTATGGGGACACTGCGCTATACAAGAATGTCACACACACACACACACACACACACACACACACACACACACACACACACACACACACACACACACACAGAGAGAGAGAGAGAGAACAGCTGCTACTCTCTTGCAGAGCAAGCATGATTTTATCTGCTCCACACTGCTCTATGATTTCGTTAAAACAACAGTGAACTGTACTCCCTATTGATTTTGTCATCATCGTGCGTTATTTGCCGATGCTTATACAGAGTTCAGGTTACGTCACAACCGAACGACCCAATCGCCGTCCTCGCTGCCTCATATCACCCGGCGTCCCGGTAGTTAATTAGGTATATAATCACGCTTAGGTCCACTGGTAGATTGTCATAGCAACACCCCCTGGCGGTCTTGGATTAGTTCAGTGCTCTGTGCCCAAACCGCCGCCCCCAGGGTATCGTGTGCGATGAGTACGTGTGTTTGATGCCAGCGCCGAGTACCAGAGTGGCATAGAGACACAACACTAAAACCAGTGTAAGGGAACTATTTGCGTTTCACACAATGGCACCACGGTGTGAAACCAAAAAAAAAACCCCAAAAAACGCGGCACTATCGCCATGAAAGGTGTTGGGTAGGAATTCCCTTGAAAGTACCCTTAAATCACGAAATGTGATACTTTGTGGTAAAAAAAAAAATCGTGTCAGTTAGGTGATGGTTGAGTTCTGTCAAAAGGGTGTAAAACACCTCTTTGGGATGGTGATGGTGGTGGTGGTATTGTTGTTGATGTTGTATTTGTTGTTGTTGTTGTTGTTGTTTGCTTGTTTGTTAATTGTTGTTGTTGTTAGTATCGCTTTGCTTTGGCCAAACATTCGTAAGTAAAACGTTAGATCACTTCCTGTTCGGGTTTGTTTCATTTTGGTGCGTGCCGGCGTGCGCGCATTTGTGCTTAATTAGATTTAGCGATCCCTTTTCCTGACATTTCCTTACGGGGTCACCTGCATGCAAGAATCTGTAGACAATGTTACTTCCTTCTCAAACAAATCGCCTACAAGTACAGTTCCATACACTAGAAAGAGCACCGTGACCCGTCCGCATTTTGCTTTCCGCAGCGATGTCGTGGCCGATACTTTGGGAAAAGGGGATTGGGATTGAGGGAAGCACGTCGCCACCGTGCAGCGCCACCCATTTTGTTTTTGTTTGTTGTTGTTGTTGTTGTTGTTCCCCTGCATGCATGATGTATATTCGCTTTCCATGTCGCCGCCGCTCCCGTTCGAAATGGGATTATTGTTGTGCACAGTTGATATTGTTCATGCGTGTGTGCACAGTAAGGCGAGACAAAAACTGTAAAACGAGTCTGCACGTGAATTTGGCTCGATTTTGTGAAGGAAAAATCCCATCGAATTCCTGCCCACCCCGTAGCGGCCTCAGGATCCGTAGTGGACGCCTTTACCATGACATCGATACTACGGTGCTCAGTTTGAGAGGCAAAAAGATCGAGTATCGGGTTGACTCCCCAATGGGATCATGCGTTTGACCGCGACTTTCCTGTCAGTTAGAGGAATTGATGCCAATCTCCGGGGAGCGGGAGAGAAGCTGAAGTGATACCACGTAAAATTCGCGTAAATCAGCACAGGCCGGAAATTTGTCAACATTTGATGCGGCATGGTAATTACACACGCAAACACAGACAGAGAGAGAGAGAGAGAGAGAGCAAGAACAAGAACAAGAACCTTTATTTTGCAATGGTAGAAGTTACAGGCATATTCATACCAATTTTAAAACTTGCCGTTGCTACACCATATGAGCTAGTACTACTATATAAAAAAAAATCAAAAAAATGAGTAAGGACAGCACACACACACACAGACACACACACACACACACACACACACACACACACACACACACACACACACACACACATTGTACCCCATCACACACACACAAACAACATCACGCATGTATTATTCACACGCATCTATGCAGAACCTAATCGTAAACGGAAATAATGTGAAAATTTCTGTTGGAGAGAAACAGAGACACAGAGAGAGAGAGAGAGAGAGAGAGAGAGAGAGAGATGTTGTTCTCTAAGTGGACGATTTGCCAAAACAGGTAGGTCCCACCGAAAACTTCGGTCAACCAACGTCCACGTTGTCCACAAGAGGCGGTCATTAGGGAAACATGACGCTGAAAGTGACTTATCTAATTATTCGTACACAGATACAGATACAGATACAGATAACTTTATTGTCCATAAAAGGAAATTTGTCTGTGGCTTAACCGACAGGTAAACGACTGAACACATGAGATCACACAGGGAGTGTTGATTTCTAAAATCTCTCTCTCTCTCTCTCTCTCTCTCTCTCTCCTCATGCCTCCAGCTGGTGCAGCACCAAAGTGAATAAACACAAAAACACAAAAACACCAGTAATAACACTAGTAAAATCAGACTCAGTGACTACAACATTTTGCAAAAGACAGATCGTCAGAGGAATGACGTACGCAATCTCTAATGAATACATTATCACGGCCACTGTACATGGAAAACTGGATACCCTTAATTTTCCCATCGCTGGGAAACTGCTTGGAGCGCGTCGCCATATAGACAGCTACAACCACTCCCCCCCCCCCCCCCCCCCCCCCCCACACACACACACACACCAAACCCCCATCCCCACCCCCATATGCATACGTGAACTGTGATTGTTTTTCATTCCGCGGCCCGTCCCGTTTCGATTTAGATCTTTAACGTGCACGCTTGAGTGATATCGTGCGCGTGGGTGAGACAGGCACCGTGAAGGAGTCTGCACGTGATCCAACCAAACTCCCACTCACCCGGGATTCGAACTAGCCAGCTGAAGATCCGGAGTCGGATACCTTCATTACTGCTTTCAAAACGGAGAGTAAGGAACACCGACCTTAAAGATCTAAGCTCCCAACAAAAAGCTTTCCGAAGTGTGAAACAATTTTACAGAGTCGACCGTGCAAGCACAGTCAAGTCTGTCACAGTTGCAGAGTTTTCAGCGCTTCGGGGACCCTTATAAAACCAGAGCAAGGGTTTGCCGTGACATTATTTGGCTTTTGGTCAGTGAGCGAGACACATCGCTACAGTGTCCAGCGGGTGTTGAGTGCTGCACGACCTTTCTCGCTCAGTGTCAAACGCAAACTGAGCTGTGAAGTCAGGCTGCCCTTGGCTTTTATTGGGGTTTCAGGGACGCTGAAAACTCTGCAAGTGTGACAGAGTTGACTGTGCTTGCACGGTCGACACTGGAAATTTTTTTCACACTTCGGGAAAGCTTTTTGTTGGGAGCTTAGATCTTTAACCAGTAGGGTGGGTGGGTGGGTGTTTGGGGGTTTAACGTCCCTTTCCACCACATATGGTGATATCAAAGACGGGGCAACGATGAAAAGGCCAGCACAAATATTTGACCCCAGCCGGGATCGAACTCATGACCCGAGCATTAGAAGTCCAACGCTCTACCATTCGACCACCCCGGCTCCCCTCTTTAACCAGTAGACGATCTCCCCTGACACAGGGTGGTATGAGTGATTTGATGTCCTACGTCGCCTGTCCACCGCGATGCACATTTCAAAGACTGGAACACTGCTAACGGCCCGTACACACCTTGCAGGTTCCAGACCACAAACGGAGAAATCCACCAAATGCCTATCTATATTCCGTATTAACCTCTGGCACCATGGTCACCCATAAAAAACACGCTTCAATCTAGAAATAAAAATTACCATTTAGGGACACCCACCTGAGAGAAGTATAAAAGAAATTATGATGTCTCCTTTCCGCAAAACCCTCACCGGAATAATGCAGAGCCCGTATGTAGAACTCGAGGTTAATTCAACCCACGTCTACGGGCCTAACCCAGACTAGCACAAAAGAAACCCCAAAACAAAATGAAATAATAAAAAAAGGAAAAAATCCTTCTGTACCGGCATAGGCACCTTGCTGGAATGGACCCGCTTCCTGATTTAAAACAAAAAACAACAGAAAATTTAACCCTAGAGCTAGTTTAGTTCAAGGTTAGACTCTAATCCGGGGCTAAACACCCTAACCCCTCCTTTTACATGCGGGCCCTGGTCTACTTTCTGTGTAGGCCAGCGAGCCACTTTACTCAAATACGGATTTGCCAACAATCTGAAAGTGTGGACAGTTCCGTTTCGTTCCATTTGTCGGTGAAGAACAACAGACCATTTAATGCACCATGCTTTTTTTGTACGTAATTGTAGTAACGAGAACTGAACACAAAAATCGCTGAGTGCTGTGAAAAATAATATTCAAACTAGAATGCCATGACACGAAAAACAAACCTATGTAAAATGGCGGTATATAACCACACCCGTTCATTCGTCGATACCACTGTACCTTCGAATTCAGAGCCCCCGGAAAGCAGTGTATAAATTATTCAAAAACAAATGCAATGCGTTTTCACCTTTTCAGCTGCACACAAAGGATTGTGATGACAAACATTTCCTGTTGGGCTGTTTGCGAATCGTGATTCGTTTTCAAGCGACACATTTCTCTTCGTAAGATTATATAAATACTAAGCCTGTAATGGCTATTTAACTTACTCTCTCTTCGCTGAAGTGACAATAGTGTTGTAAAATGGAGAAGAAGTGATTATCTCCTTAATCTGGTGCGATCTATTGTTTGTTGCTGGTCGGGAATGTGTGTGAGTAGCTTTTAGAACATAATTATGATTGATGTTTTCCCGCTGTATGGTAAATTGTAGTGTATATATTTGACATTCTCTTGCCGGGACCGGTTCTACAAAATGACACAAATATACTCGACTTGCATAAAATGTCATGCGTCGATCACGCGTTTGCTGACCGAAGGACACAAATACGCAGAGCTTCAAAATGCCTATATATTCCCTATTAGCCTCGGGCATCATAGTCACCCCCTTAAACAATGCTTCAGTCTGGAAACAGTTACTTCCATGCACAGACCATTCAAAGGCACGCACCTGACAGGGGTTTAAAGAAATTTGAATGTCTCCTTTCCCCTCAGGCCTCACTGGAATAATGAACGTCTACTTTCTGTTTAGGCCAGAGAGCCAGTTCACAGAAATCCGCTTGCCTCGCTTGTGTCCGACCTCTGTGCAAAAAGTCCCAGCTTCCCTGGCAGCTTGCCTCTTTTTGTGACCGCCTGGCATGCACCTTGACCTACATAACACGAAAATCACGCTGTTTCATGACAACAAAAATCACTAAGGACTAGCACGAACAAGTAAACACCAAACAGGACCCCACGGTCAATTTGTGTCCTTACGCCTGCTTGTGCTTGCGATGAATGCCTTCAGAATTGAACGTATAAATGAGACCTAGGTTCCATGATCGTTTATTATGGTGTCGTTTTGTCCAATTCAATGTCAAACGTATTTTTCCGATGCAGACCCAAATGCTGCTTGTCTGTTTTCTCGTCTGGTACCTCGCTTTTGTGCTGTTTGTTTGTTTGTTTGTTTGTTTGTTTGTTTGTTTGTTTGTTTGCTTCTTTACGATGTTTTGGGTTTGTCGCTGCTTCCTTTGATCTCTTTTTTTTTTTTTTGACTGACAAGTGTCGAATGAGTCTGCCCCCTTCGTCGTCTGTCGCCTGTCGGTCACAAACTCTGACACTGACATTTTCTCAGAAGAACCACAAACACTAGATGCATCAACTCAGGCAAGATGACCGGCCCCCGTAGTGTAGTGGTTAGCACTTCGGACCATGGTCCGGGAGACCCGGGTTCGAATCCCAGCCGAGGCAAGCGGGATTTTTCCTACCTAGGTCGGCTCCTACCCAGAGCGGGTGTGCTATGGGCCCAACGGGGAGGCTGTTGCCACACAGCCGAGATTCACCCACTTCACGGGTGCGACTTTGGGGGTGCTTCCCTTGGTTACACGGCCGGCACCGCAGGTGCCGTAGTTCCCGGGCCTCGTTAATGCCGGGAAATGGGGAGAAAGGAATAAAATCTTTGAATCTTTGAATCTTTGATATTTATGACAGGAAGCGTGGAAGGCGGCCCTGTCCCGCAGTCCCAAACCACACGGACCTCCATAGCATCATCATCCTCATCTCCATCATCATGCATAATAAAAATTGCCCCAGCTTCCGAGCCCTCCGTGGATTCCGTCCACCCATGACCTGGGAGGAACACCACTGGAACTAGCACAAGAGTTGTGGCAGCAAAAAAAACAACAACAAAAAAAAACCCTCTGGCAAGATGATAAACGGTGATAGACCTTTCCAAACAGACCGAGATTGTAAAATCTGTATGTTGGTAGTGAGTTCTGAGAGGATCGGGAAGGCTGTTTGCCTAGTCAATAAAAGTAACGTTCCTTTTGCACATTGCGACCGTTTTCGTGACTTTGCGGCTTCTAATATTAAGAGAAATATGGCTTCCTCCTTCGCTTCCTTTCCTGTTCTACACGCCTGTATAGAGAAAATCTCTAGACGCCAGCCAGCAGTAAGCGACGTGCAGCTGGTCTTCCGTCCACACACAAAGTGACGTCTTCTGCTCAGTACGCGGTACGCTTCAACGAGCGCAGAACAACCTAATTATGCCGCGGCCAACCAGAGTCACCACAAAGGTTTGAGATGTTATATTGTGCACGGCTTAAGCGCGTTCCATGCAAACGATTTTCACAGCCTTGTTGCGTGCCTGACAAACGTATTGTCGTGACTTTAATGAGTGACGACGTGTGTGTGTGTGTGTGTGTGTGTGTGTGTGTAGCTGTCCCTTTTGCTTTGTCTTCTTACGCGCGTGGACTGACTTGAAACACGTGGGGTCTGATGCAGGAAAAGTGACTAGACTTAGCTCTATTCTCAGACTTATTGCGTCGGGACTAGTATCAGTGTGTGTTACCCGGATATAGTCGTAAACTCGCTTTTGTCTCCGTCCATGCATCTCGCACTGATCATTAATTTTTGTCTCAGCTTAGTCAAGATAGTTTTAGGCGTGGGTCGTAGATTCTCTCCATGCATCAGAGCGCAGGATATCGGTCCAGTGAATCTGTTTCTATGGCAACCCCATCATAGGGCCCGATGTTGGTGAGGTGTCAAGATGAGCTGTTTCGCAAAGAAACATTGCAGCCGTACTTTCTGGAAAGGGAGACAACTAGCGTGCACTCGAGTGCTCACCAGTAACAACAGACAACAGCTTGCGACAGCCAGTTATGTGTGGGCGAATCCATTATTACAGCCGGCAAACCTTTTATTTCGGAATGACAAAAACTGAAGGCGCGAAAACGTAACGCTGCATCTAGTGAACTGCGTAGGAGATGGAAACAGTACAGTTGCTTTTAGCGGTAAGAAAATGTTTTCACAATTTATGCATCAGCTACAGGTTTTGATGGTGTGAGTTGATGCAAAAATAATAACAGCCGTGAATGTGTGATTATTATATTGTGAACTAAGGAAAATGGAGCCCGTGCATGGTTGTTTTGCCTGGGATGCTTCGCCGTATTTGCAAATCAATTACGGTTAGACAGGCATACAATTACAATATCAGCAAGTCGAAAGATTAACTCCAGTAAGGACAGAATTACACACACACACACACACACACACACACACACACACACACACACACACACACACATGTCCACCACCACCACCACCCCTCTCTCTCTCTCTCTCTCTCTCGTGCTGGCCTTTTCCACGTTGCCCCGTCTTTGATATCAGCCATATGTGGTGGAAAATGACGTTAAACTCCCAAACACCCGCCCTCTCTCTCTCTCTCTCTCTCTCTCTCTCTCTCTGTGCCAGTGTGTGTGTGTGTGTGTGTGTGTGTGTGTGTGTGTGTGTGTGTGTGTGTGTGTGTGTGTGTGTTTGAATCGCTATAAATCCTGCTAAAGGCAATACTAGAGCAGTAAATCTCTTCAGCTCACATGCCACGGAAAATGTGTGTCACTCCAGGGCGACAAACAAATGTCTTGTCACTTTGCTGTCTACAGACACTACAGGCACATCCATTTTGATAGCGGGTTTGAAGAATGCAATGTCGGAGAACGTTACTAAAATAGCACCAGTCAGCATGCGCACGCAGCAGTAGTTTTCCCGCGAAGTGCACTTCTGTGTGCAGTGAACTGCGCGCTTGTGATTTGTCTTATATCCTAGTTAATCTGACCCTCTTTACCGCAGTCGCGTGCACGAGGACCACTGACTCATCACGTTTTGCAGCCTGGACGAACTAATGACGTCCCTTCCATCAAGAGGCAGTTGAAGGGAAAGCAGTTTCGGAGCGCCAAAGCCGGATGCCCGAGAATTCTTCGAGGGTGCCATTTTGGACCTACCCCAGTCAACGTGGTCGGGTGTCATGGTCAGCTGGTTTGAAAGGATGCGATGGCAAATTGTGTACAGGCTGATGGGAGGTTCTTCCAAAAATTTTAGCAGACAGATTTGTTGTAAGTGTTATTGAAAAGCCAGGTTGCAAAACATATACGAGTGGCCCTCGTATCGGACTTAGCTGATTCATTTATCTGAGAGACAAGAAACGTGGAAGGAAAAGGTCATAGTAATCAGGGTTCAAGTAGAAGCACTTTTGTTCTTTCTTCGAAACCTGGTTTCGTCAGACTTGTTTGTCGGTCTCGTGGCGTTAGCTTGATGGGATTCTGCGCATTTCCAAACTTGCTAAAAACCAGTCAGAACAGGCCGCTGAGCTGATCGAGTGTCTGCACTCGAGAACTCCTCCTGTCGCCCGGCGCCTCGTGGGACGAGCTGTGAGCGTTCTTCTGTGGGTGCTCACGGCGTCCCTGGCAGTGTCTGAAACAGTCTGGTCCCGCATGTAGAAGTCGGGGTTAGGAAGTTTAACCCCGGGTTAGAGTCTAACCTTAAACTAAACTAGCTCTAGGGTTACATTTTCTGGTTTGTTTGTTTGGTTGGGGTTTGTTTGTTTTTTTTTAATCAGGAAGCGAGTCCATTCCAGCAAGGCGCCTATGCCGTTATACAGTAGAAGGATTTTTGTCTTTCTTTCTTCGCTTCCTGTCTTATTTAATTTACTTTTTGGGTTTCTTTTGTCCTAGTCTGGGTTAGGCCCGTAGCCGTGGGTTAAATTAACCTCGAGTTTTACGTACGGGCCCCCGACGTCAGGATCCCGTCAGTGCCGACACAATCGTGACAATGTGGCTTTGCGTCGACCTCACTCGCTTCATCAGTAGCTCTGCACTGCCTCTATTTTTCGCGGATTCGTTTGTTGTTGTTGTTGTTGTTGTTTTCTAATGCCGGGTCGTAGGTTTTTAGTGGCTAGGTTTGTGGGTGCAGTAGGTTTCGTACACAGACCTGAATTAACTCTTAAGATCCCGATCCCGACCACCACTATATGATAAGACTGGTTAAAAAGAACAAGCCAGTGCACACTAGTAGGAGCCACTTCAAGCCACTATCACGCAAGGCGTGGACCTTCCCCGCAAAGAGTGAGACTGCTGCAGATTGCATAACAGTGACTTGAAATGGCTCCTAGTGGTCTTAAAATTTCAAATACAATTGCGATTTGTGCATGGGTTTTTACGAGTTAAAAAAATTAAATAATATTGGGTGTTTGGGGGTTTAACGTCCTTTTCCACCACATTCAGGTGAAATCAAAGACGGGGCAACGATGAAAAAGCCGGCACAAATATTTGGCTCCAGCCGGGATGCGAACTCACGACCCGACCATTACAAGTCCAACGCTCTACCCTTCGGCCACCCCGGCTCCCCATTAAATAATAATAATAATAATAATAATAATAGTGTAATATTTATAAATGTACAAGTTCTAATAATTGTCAGGTACGTGGCCCTGAATGGTCTGTGCATGGGAATTATTGTTTCGAGATTGAAGCAGTTTGCGGGGTGACTATGATGCCTGAGGTTAATAGGAAATAGAATTATAGGCATTTTAAGGTCTCGTGCATGTGTATTCTTTGGCCTGCAGCATTTCCCCCCTTCCATTCAACGCCCTTACTGATATTTTAAGACTACTAATAGAAGCACAGGTCGTCTTCCCGGTACCAGTCAAGTCAAGTTTATTTTTCCAACCCTCGGGGGGGATAGGAAAACAAAAGGAAACATATGAAAATCAACGAAAGTATCAACAACAAACAACAACAACAACAAACAAACAAACAGAAAAAGGCAACAACAACAACAAAAAGCCAACAAGAGAACAACCGAACAAAACAAGATCAGGAACAAAGCATATATATACACACATATTCGCACATACTAGTGGCTGCATATACACGAACATAAGTACTCATATCTGTCTTGTGCCTACATACATACACAAACCGGGCCAATGTCCACACACACGCACGCACGCACGCACACGTACTGGTGAAATATAGCTGCTCGTTGAATTTGATTATGTAAACATGACAAGAGTACCTGACACACTTTATAACCTTTCAGATTCAAATCAATGACAAATTTTGCGTGGCGCCTTTATTTATACGTTGTGTCCACGAGTTTTTCTCAATTTGTTTTTCTAACAATCACAGTAAAGAAATTCTGCCTCCTTCAGTACTCGTTAACATTTTCCCTTCTCTTTTGCCCTTTTCCGCTACACGGTCTTTTATTTAAACAGGGACAATTTGAATCTTTCAGTCTTTGAACGGTAAATATTTCGATGTCACGAACACAGTCATGGTAAACGGTAGACACCAAGACTAGTATACCAATTCTCTCTCTCTCTCTCTCTCTCTCTCTCTCTCTCTCTCTCTCTCTCTCTCTCTCTCTCTCTCTCTCTCTGTGTGTGTGTGTGTGTGTGTGTGTGTGTGTGTGTGTGTGTGTGTGTGTGTGTGTGTGTGTGTGCGTGTGTGTGTGTGTGTGTTTCAAGCATTGTGATAACATTATGTTACATCAAATACAGTTGGATAAACGGAACGGATGTGCGTTAGACCCTGAAATCTCGCAATGTCCTGTAATGTAACACGTGTTTTATCTGTTACTACCGCCCACTCCAAAAAAAAAAAAAAAAAAAAAAAATTCCGTATCTTTATCCAGCCGCAGGTGTTTGTGTATGTTTTATGGGTGTTGCCAAAATGCCGTAATGTTGTATATTGACGTTTGGACTGTATTTAATGCTTGCGTGTACGAATGACATTTTCTGACTGTCCTCCTAAACAACTGTTGCACGTTTTACGGTCACAGTACTGCTAAAATCGATTACTATGATAAATGTTTAAGCAAAGAGAAACAAGACACGTTTCATGTGAAGTTTTCCCCGCTTTTTTTTCAACATAGTTATATTGTAAAACGAAGATAAGTATTTTTATCATCCATAGCGGCTTTATATCCTTTGATCTCTCCTGTGAAATAAGTGTCCCTATTGTACTAGTACTGGGTAAATCACGAGACAGAAAGCAAGACATCTCAGAGTAAGACATCACGTGACAATCAGGCATGGGTCCCTGCCAGAACGTTCTTTATTACTGAGATAAAGGGGTGAGCGGTGGTCTAATAGGTAGCGCGTCGGTTTTAGCCGCTGCGCTACTGAACCGCCGTCACCAGTGTCATGGCGATGAAGCGTGGGTTCGAGCCCAGGTCGAGCTTGTGATATGTGATACCGCTTTGTCCTGGCTGCCGGGCTGCTCATCGGGGGTTTCTCTCCGGGTTATCCGGCTTTCCTCCCCCAGCAAAAATTATAAAAAATATAGGATAGGTATTGGGTGGCGCTGCACCGTGCCGACGCGCTTCCCCCGGGGGAAGCAGCCCGAATTTCCCGAAAGGGATAATAAAGTAGTAAAAAACAAACAAACAAACAAACAAAACAGAACCGCCGATGAACAAGTATTACTCTTCGGCGAGAATTCGCATCCTGTGTCAACACGATCAACGACGAAACATGTTGACTCGGCATATCGGTGTTTCCATCTTCATGAACTCGTTGTTCAAGTACCTAACAAGTACTGCTTACTAAAATCACGGACAGTTTTAACGAACACTTACCAAAACCCGTTCTCAAACCGTTCACTCGAAGCTGACCGAATACGTGTGTGCTTTTCACTGACTTCACTGGCCGTGCCAAGCTGGACGCAAATACCGCTGCTCGAGTTAAAGACGACAGCAGACTTTACCTAACAAGCACCGCGTACACAAATCAAAGACAGTTTCAACACAATCAAACCAAAAACCTGTGACCTGAAGCTGAATCGAATCGAGTCACTGCAGTCGTCTGCTATTGTTGCAGCGAATGGAAGCGATTTCCTTTGTCTGGGTCTCCCATTCAACAGAACCTTCTTGCATTGTTTGAGTCATGCAGGCAGTTATGAAATGTCGACGCTGGTAGAAAGACCTCTAGTCGGTGTACGCGCACTAAAAAATTCGAATAAACACTCAGGAAGCTTCATTTGCCGGGAAGAACCGAAACAGGAAGACTCGCGCTTACTCCGTTACCTGATCATGCTCGCAGAACGCGAAAAGACTGAGCTGTGCTTGTGTCGGTTTCGAATTCATCTCGCCAACTTACATTTCCTTCAAAGTGTTACCATGTTTGTTTTTGTCTTCATTCGAAGTTTAGAACTTGTGCGTTTGTTTGGGTTTGAGTTTATGAGTGAATTGACATTGTCTTGCTAGCATAAAAATGCGCACTTTATTCTGTCGCGTCTTGATCTCCCGGCGTATAAACCCTTCTGTCTGCTAAGTGTAGCTTTCGGCTTTTAGCTTTTAGTAGGATAAACGTTCAAAATACGCCATGAATGGGCCACAAAAAAAAAAAGAGATGATAAAGCAACTCCACCTCACCAAGCTACTTTAGACACTACTAAAACAGAACGATATGAAAGCCGAAAGTCACGAAAATGGCCACAGTGCCCAAAAAGGAACATCTATTTATTTGGCAAACAGCCTCAGAGTGTTTTAAGCGGCAGTTTTTTCCCCTCAGAACTCATTACGGACATTTAGAGACTTGAAGTGGATGAAATTGTCACTTGCTGAAAATGCCCCCCCACCCCCCCTTGTTGCCTTAGTTGTTGCGTGCTCAGTCGCAGGGAGAGCAGTCGGCCATTGAACAAACAAAAGCAGCTCATAATACAAGGAAATGCTCTTCAACGTATTGATTACACCTATTTCCAATTGATAACTTCACCGTTGCTGAAAGATCTTGTTGCCGAAATGAGCGGAAAATGCAATAGCAATAACCGTTTACGCGCTATCCCATAATACCAAACCGTATCCGTTTTCTGTGCGGGCGATACCTGTTTCTTCTCACCTCCGGCTGCGCTTAGTTTAGTTGGGTTTTTTTTGTTTGTTTGTTTTTTTTCAAAAAGGGAGGGGGGAAGTGGGGGAGGGGGGAAGTGGGGGAGGGAGGGTAGCCATGTTTCTATTTTGTTTCTGTGATTCCTGTCAGGTTAAGCCGTATGTATGAACATTCACACATCTTAAGATTATTATAACGTGTTAAGGAAAGCCATTTCTGGTTGATAAACCGCTCCTTCCTGTCCCACCGACAAACCAATATATTCAAGGAATTGTTGTCGTTGTCGACGCTGTTGTCGTTTGTTTGTGTGTTTGTTTGTTGGTGTGCTTGTTTGTGTTTTGATGCCACTCAAATTCCAAAATTAAACACTTGGTGTTGCTGTTTACTGGATTTCGATTTTGTCCAAGTTAAACAGACTGGGGTCAGGGGAAGTAGCTACTTGACACAATGACATCCATAGAAGAAGAAGTATATAATATCACACGAGTGTATCGCAGTGGAATCCCATTAAATCCCACTAGATGACGCACACACACATACAGAGAGAGAGAGAGAGGGAGAGAGAGAGAGAGAGAGCACTGGATACTTGCATCGGACACTAGAATCTGCTGGGAAAGGTGAAAAAGCTCGATTACTTTTTTTTTTTTTTTTTTGGTCTTTTCTCGTTTTTCCCCGCCTACCCGACAGTAGTGACGGATTGTCTACGGAAAGTTCTCTTTCCTCAGATGACACTGGAGGTGTTGAGAACGCCTTCATCGAACCAAAAACCTGGCTGTGGAAATGAATCACCTGACACCCGCCTTCAAGATAAAAGGGAAATATCAAACTTGTTTGTTTTTTTGTTTGTTTGTTTGTTTTTTGGGTTTTTTTTTTTTTTCATTTTAAGATGATTGTATTCTTTGAAAGCAAACAGACGTGTTCGACTTGAAAAGTGATTTTGCCTAGTGGTGAAAGTATCCACCTACGAAACTCCTGGTGGACAGGATAATTTAGTCAGGTTTTTTGTTTTGTTTTGCTCTCTCTCTCTCTCTCTCTCGCGCGCGCGCGCGCGCGCCAGTCCATTCAGAAATGCGTGCGCAGGAGAAGCCTCCCATACCATACCATACCATACCATACCATACCATACCATACCATACCATACCATACCATACCATTCCTTGATCATGAATATACGTGACTGAATTCAAATGATGAAATATATTCTGTGTATGTAAAAACAAAGATAACGACAAAATGCTTCCACGTAAGTTTTTTTTTTAAAACGGGCTAAGTCCATCTTTGCTAAGCCAGCTTATGGTATGAAACAGTTTCGCTCGTGAGTGCGCCTGTACGCTCGAAATACTCTACCTTGATAATTAGTGGAGCTGCTAATGCCATACAGTGTTGTTTACACTTTGCGCTAGCGATCGAGCATTCAAATTCTACGACTGTTGTTACACTACTGGAGCGGTCAATGTGGTCGCCGCGTCATCGAGTACGCTCCTGTTGGCTCAGTGCCAGCATTACAGACGCTGTCATTGTCCAGGGCCCGTATGTAAACCTCGAGGTTAATTTAACCCACGGCTACGGGTCTAACCCAGACTAGGACAAAAGAAACCCCAAACCAAACTTTAAAAAAAGGAAGCGAAGAAAGAAAGACAAAAATCCTTCTATAACGGCTTAGGCACCTTGCAGGAATGGACCCGCTTCCTGATTTAAAACAAACAAAAAAACCAGAGAATTAAACCCTAGAGGTAGTTTAGTTCGAGGTTAGACTCTAACTCTAAACTCCCTAACCCCGACTTTTACATGCGGGCCCAGGTGTCTACATGGTGTGACGACAGACACCACGAAAACAGCTTTGAACGATCTGTGATCTAAAAATGGTCGTTTTAACCCCTTTAAGGGCAAAACAGTAACAAATGTCTGTCTCAGACTCAGACTCAGACAGAGTTAATTGTTTTTTTAGGCCTTGGCCTATATCAGCACGTCTCACAAGTTGTTGTACATGAACATACAAAGATGAAATGATACAAAAAAATGAATACATTTAACACTTCATCAAAACATTGCGAGAAACGATTGCGAGAAAAGGACCCATTTTCATCAGAAAAAAAAATTACTGAACACGTAAATTAAGTACAAAAGGCTCTGGAAGCTGACTACACCCAGCCCACCAACCTGGCGGGAGCAACACATGTAAACATTTACTGTTGAAAACTTGCTTTTCTTCTAATATGGAAACTTTTCAGTAGGAACCACGCCAGCTGTCGTGTTGTACTTTCATTTTTACATGACATGACTTGACGACCGACCTTACGAGCAAGAAAAGAGAAAGGAGTTTTCAAAACCTTGACTATTTTTACAGCGAAATTCTTCATGACACAAAGAAATCGTTTCTAGTCAGTAGAAAATGTAATAGTATCTGTTTACTGCGTATTGTTACTCAACCATCTTGTTACTCGTTATGAGTAAAGATGGAATAGTATCCGTTCCGTATTTTGATACAACCGTCTTGTTTCTACTTAAACCAAAAAAAAAAAGTCACAATGTATTTGTATAATTATTGTTACTCAACCATCTCGTTTCTAGTTAGACAAAAACGGAATAGTATCTGTTTACAACGCATTACCCGCGACTACCTATAGTAACTGTCACCTTGAGAACATTTGTCTGATCTGACTTTTCACCTAGAAGTGTCGCGGGCGTGTTTAGGCTGGCCGAACTAA
Source organism: Batillaria attramentaria (assembly GCA_018292915.2). Taxonomy (NCBI): domain Eukaryota; kingdom Metazoa; phylum Mollusca; class Gastropoda; family Batillariidae; genus Batillaria; species Batillaria attramentaria. The sequence continues at coordinate 1,109,705 of JACVVK020000127.1, read as the reverse complement.
AGACAACGAGAAGCAATGACAAATCACCTTAGACTGCTCCTTAACTCAGGAAACAGGAAGATCAAGACACTCTTTCCGATTGAAGATGACTGGGGTGTCCGGGACATTCTGTGATTAAAGAGGAAGATGTCTCCACTTCCTGCTTCGTTAGCGCGGGTGATTTAGGTCGCTTTTGCGAGCGGATTGACCGAACTCGTTAGTGAGAATTCCCCGGCAAAGAATGGGCTGGGAAGAACTAGAATGGTGTTGTTTTTGTTTCTAGATTATGGTGTTCTTTGGTGAGGCTTTCGCCCTGAAGACTATCGGATGCCCCATTACGCTGGGTGCATTGTTTTGTTGTAAAGGTTAACCTGGGATCTCTTTCACCCCAATAGGGTGAGTACACAGTTTTTGCTCGCTTGTAATCACGTCGGTCGATCGGAGGACGGTATTTTGAAGCTTTGGCACCGAGAAATTGCGTTTCAAACTGACCTTTCAAACATTTTACGTCTCAGGTTTCTCAATTCCGTATGGGTTTCGGGATTTGAAATTCGTTTCTGTGTCCATAATTGTGTAAGAGGCTAGCTTGTTGCTAACCAAACATCGATCTCTCTAAAGTTTCTACACTCCATGATACAGGTATACGTAATCTGTTCGACTGAAAGTGCCAGAGAGACAGACAGACAGACAGACAGACAGAGCGACAGACAGACAGACAGACAGACAGAAAAAAGTTTCTACACTCGATGATACAGGTATACGTAATCTGTTCGACTGAAAGTGCCAGAGAGACAGACAGACAGACAGACAGACAGAGCGACAGACAGACAGACAGACAGACAGACAGACAGAAAAAGTTTCTACACTCGATGATACAGGTATACGTAATCTGTTCGACTGAAAGTGCCAGAGAGACAGACAGACAGACAGACAGACAGAGCGACAGACAGACAGACAGACAGACAGACGGGCAGACAGGCAGACAGGCAGACAGAGAAGCCGCACAAGCAACAAAAGGCTAACACACCCTTCTCTATCGCATGTGTGTGTGTGTGTGTGTGTGTGTGTGTGTGTGTGTGTGTGTGTGTGTGTGTGTGTGTTGTTGTTGTTGTTGTTGTTGTTGTGTTGGTTTTGGGTTGTTGTTTTGGGGTTTTTGTTGTTGTTGTTAGTTTATTGTGTTTGTTTTTGTTGTTATTGTTGGGTTTTTTTTGTAAGTTGTCATCAAAACAAGGTATGGCTACTCTTAAGAGATTAACTATGTTTAACGTGTAAGTCCTAAGTTTAAAGTCCTGATTTTCTGGTCAAGCCGACATAAGTTATCAAGTCGAAAAAGTCCAGGTCATTCGGGGCGGTGTTCTATCTCATAACGTAAGAGACCAAAAAAGAAAAAAAGCTATGAAAAGCTCTCTGTCTTAAGCAACATTCATTCACAGCTCCACTCAAAGGAAGGGCAGATTTACATGCTCTGAATACTCCGACTGAATCGTAACGGACAAGTCACAACGGCTCTTTTCATAAGCGGGACAGGGAACTTAATTATCTGATCACCCTGGCCCAGAAATGGACGAGGAAAACCACGACCTGTTAGCCGTGAAACTCTTCCCCCATTGAACAAAAACGCAAGACGTCAGCAGAAAGAATAGTATGCGACACAAAAAGCCATGTGCGTTTGAGTGGCGGAAAAATGACACTACGAATGAGTGAGTGCTATGAAGTTTTTTTTTTTCAATTTCACACAACCGGTGGAATATTCACTCGGCCAGACAACTTACCAGTGGAAAACTGTGACTTGCCTAACTGTGTTTATTCCGAGGACACGAGTTGGGTAAGGTGTCGTGAGGTTGGTAGTTATTAGTACTAGTTGTGTACAAGTGTGAGCTGCTTCTTCTCTTCTTCCTTTTTTTTTTTTTTTTTTTGTTGTTGTTGCCTACTTCATTGTCCCTTTCGGGAAATTCGGGCTGCCTCCAACGGGGGAAGCGCGTCGCCGCGATGCAGCGCCACCCAACCTACCTTTCCTATTTTTTTAATTTTGCTGGGGGAGGAAAGCTGAATTACCCGGAGAGAAACCCCCAGGGCCCGTATGTAAAACTCGATGTTGATTTAACCCACGGCTACGGGCCTAACACAGACTAGGACAAAAGAAATCCCAAAACAAAATTAAATAAAAAAGGAAGCGAAGAAAGAAAGACAAAAATCCTTCTATAAAGGCATAGGCACCTTGCTGGAATAGACCCGCTTCCTGATTTAAAACAAAAAAAAACCCAGAAAATTTAACCCTAGAGCTAGTTTAGTTGAAGGTTAGTTTCTAACCCGGGGCTAAACTCCCTTACCCCGACTTTTACGTGCGGGCCCAGGTAGCCAGGAAACCCCCCGACAGTCCAGTAGCCGGGAAACCCCCATTAGCCCGGTAGCCAGAAAAACCGGTACATGTATCACATAATTATCACAAGCTCGACCTGGGCTCGAACCCACGTTCCGTCACCGTGGCGGTGACGGCCGTCCACTAGCGCACCTGCTAAGTCCGACGCTCTACCTATTAGACCACCGAGTTTCACACGATGGTTTGTCAAATCAAAAGGACACCCATGTCTGACGAGACGCTTGCAAAAGATTTTCAGTTTGTTCACAACCGCTGTGACTGACGAGGGCTGTTTTGTGATGTCAGTGTGCGTGTGTGATTATCATGTGTTGCATGTCTAAGAGGGCACGCTCCGGCCTTTAAAGGGATTTATATTGTACAGGAGCGACAAGATAAAAGATGTTGATTTTTCAGTTCGTTCACAACCGCTGTTTCTGAGGACTGTCTGGGACATCGGCAGTCGACACTCTCAGTGTATCGCTGCACACAGCAGAAGCTGGGCAGATATTCGTATTTGACAACGGCCTTTGGTCGAACTCGGCGGATCATGTGTTTTTGTTAACTCATAACCTGACCTAGCCTACGACACATTGTTTAGATGAAGAAGCAGCATTGTCATGGCACATAGCGTATATCAAACGTTTGTCATGAATAAATACGAAAAAGAAAGAGCTCTAAAATGACAGTTAGCCGTATTTTATGTTTGGCAACAAGGGGGCATTCTGTGCTGTACATTGCGAACACTGAAACAGGAACCCAAAATGTCAGACATGATATCTACCACAGCCCTTTTTTAACTACTTTATTATCCCTTTCGGGAAATTCGGGCTGCCACGGTGCAGCGTCAACCAATACCTATCCTATTTTTGAATTTTGCTGGGGTAGGAAAGCCGGGTAACCCGGAGAGAAAGCCCCCGATGAGCAGCCCGGTAGTCAGGAAAAAACAAGTATCACATAATTATCACAAGCTCGACCTGGGCTCGAACACACGCTTCATCGCCGCGACAGCGGTGACGGCCGTTCAGTAGCGCAGCGGCCAAGTCCGACGCGCTGTCTATTAGACCACCGACCTTCTCCTTATGCGGAGGCCGCTGCTGCACTTCCTCGCTGTAAAATACGTTTTATGTCTGGCATTCGTGAGACAGGGTTAACTTAAGTGTCCCAGAAAATCTACTGCATGTTCGCACTGTAAAGGTACCACAGCCAAATCCTTCACTAACTACAACACGACCCGAGAGGCAGCTATTGGCGGAGTTGTCCACGTTCAGTGAATTTATTTCACAAAACGGAAAAGCAAAGTCCCATAATCAGGATTAAGAAAACATACAAGTCCAAGATTCTAGGAGAAAAGCAGTATTGCGAAATCCACTACTGTTTTGGGCAGTTATGCAATGCCAATAGCGTGGCAATGCGAATAGCGTGGCGTTGGCGCTGGCCGCCTACGGGGACGAAAGCCATGCCAGCCATAAATAGCCTTGCGCTTATGAACGGCGCGCAACTTGTTGTCTGGGTGCGGTAGTAGCGTAATGCCTTGGCTAGGCCCCTCCCCCCGTCCCCGCCCCCGCCTCGCCCGCATAGTGAGGGTTCTGGACACGCGAGTGGAATATTCTGTAAATGTCGTTTACTCGGGCTCATAATATGCAAGACGCTGTGAGCTATTCTAAGATTAATTTCGCTCGTATTGCCGGTTCGCCGGAAAGATTTACTTCACTCCGTGTGAAGAAAGAGTCTCCGCTGTCAATCAGGGTTCTCCTATTGCAATCTATCACCATCATTAAACGAAGACACAGAGACGTTCTGCTTAAGGCCCGTTAATGTTCTCACCGGACTCTTGAGGAGAGTGAGACCGAAGGTGTGAGAGACAGAGAACATTCATGTTACAAGGTGTTCATTAGGTAACCGCTGATCACAGGCGATGTCATACCGTATTAGATCGATCACGACGCCCAAGACTGCTTCTACACGTAATTTTCGTAATTATACTTACATGGGTAGTTTCCATTGCGAGGAGAGCTGGAACAAATTCGCTCGTTAGTTACGGTCCTGTACGCTAGAGAACAGTCTTGTCATGATGATGATGGGCAGAGCTTTGGGTACTAGCCTCGCGGACTTCAATATTCAGTGAAACCGCTGACAGCTCTGCCAATTAACGATTGACAGCCACTGTAACGGACGTCAGTATTGAACGTCTTCTTCAGCCTTCTGGTGGCCCAGTGCCAACCTTTGAGATGCTGTCACTGTGCAGGCGTGTAGGTGGTATGATGTTAGACACCACCCAAACAACTCAGAACGATATATGAGGCCAGGCCTCTGTCTGTCTGTCTGTCTGTCTGTCTCTCTCTCTCTCTCTCTCTCTCTCTCTCTCTCTCTCTCTCTCTCTCTCTCTCTCTCTCTCTCTCTCTCTGTAAGACTTTTTATTTACTTATTTTCACATGAACAATAGACCACTTTTCATGTACATTGTATACTACCCCCAGTATTTTCACATGAACAATAGACCACTTTTCATGTACATTGTATACTACCCCCAGTATTTTCACATGAACAATAGACCACTTTTCATGTACATTGTATACTACCCCCAGTATTTTCACATGAACAATAGACCACTTTTCATGTACATTGTATACTACCCCCAGTATTTTCACATGAACAATAGACCACTTTTCATGTACATTGTATACTACCCCCAGTATTTTCCAGCATCCATGTCACCTAACCCATCTCTTTAAAAAAAAAAAGGTATCATTAAGTTTTGATAATGATGATTATAATGGTGTGTGTGTGTGTGTGTGTGCGCGCGCGCGCGCGCGCGCTAAGTTCCTGTAGTTTAGCGACGACAAGGTTGTAAACTGGCCGATGTCCAAAATCTTCTACCGTTTAAACATAAAGGTTTGTTATTTGTCCTCTCTCTCTCTCTCTCTCTCTCTCTCTCTCTCTCTCTCTCTCCCTCTCTCTCTCAACTGCTGTACTACTGATCAAAACTAGCATGAAGTAACGTTTTTCGTGGAGTTCCGCTGTGCGTTGTAAGTGGACAATGAGCGGCGTACCGATTGAGCTGCGCGCTGAAAACTGTGGTGACTATCGCGAACGCTTTGATTCAGTTATGCGACACGCACGAGCCTCCTTCCGAACTGTCTCTCTCTCTCTCTGTGGGTTGTTGCTGCATTTCAAGCAAGGTTTGTACACCACGTTAATGATCGACATGTGTGACTGTTTTCCCGCCCAGGCAGAATAAACTGAGCCACATTGTCTGCAAAGCCAGAGTCTAATTATCAGTCTCGAGTTTGTGTGCTAGGAGCCTATAGTTCATTCGTTTCTACGAGCTACTGTCCAGTAACTGTTGCTAGGAGCCACGTGCTGTGCCGTTTCTTTCCCTATGTCTGTGGGAGTTGGTTACCGCTCTATGAGAAGTGTGCTGGATGACAAGTGTTCACCTTGGGGCCGGTGTCAACACGCAGGCTGTTGTCCCCAGCATCAGTGAAGCGCCCCGCATACGCGTTTAAGCAGCTTGAAGCTCGAAGTAACCTTGGTCAATAAGGCTCGGTTGGTATAGTTCGCCCGTTATGGGGTGCAAATGTATACCAGTCAATTCCGTCAAGTCGTAGAATGAAGTCAGCGGCCACGTGAGTTCACCTCGCCAGAGCCCGGAGTACATTTGCACCCCCTCCAGCGTTGCGGGGATACAGTCGCCCCCGTTAGTGGACGACTGGAGTCATTTTATTTGCCCCTCCTGCTCGTGGGTGGGTAGGTGGGTGGGGGTTTAACGTCCTTTTCCACCACATAGGGTGATATCAAAGACGGGGCAACGATGAAAAAGCCAGCACAAATATTTGGCCCCAGCCGGGATCGAACTCACGACCCGAGCATTAAAAGTCCAACGCTCTACCATTCGACCACCCCGGCTCCCCCTCCTGCTCGTGAGTGGTGCGCATTTGCACCCCATAACGAGCGAACTATATCAACTAAGCGTCAATACGACCATGAACTGCCTGTGTTCGTTGACTTCGATGTGATCATCGCGATAACGGGGCCCTATGAAGACTACATTTCTGACCAACACTGATGCCGGGAGAGGGGTGGGGGTGGGTACAACTGCGTTTTAAAGTTGACGGAAAGAGAACTCTCCGTTACGGAAAGTCCTTATACTGACAGAAAGGTATAAGGAAGTGCTAACTAACACGTGCTAACTTTCCATGCTGACAGATCGACACTGGCTGTTGACGATCATAAAATAACCATAACACCATTAAGGCATGTGCACAGTTATAACCGTCCCTGGGCCGTTGTTTCCAAGCTATATGAGCCAGAATGAGCCTGTTGGTCGGTCCCACACCACGTGACTGTCGAGAGAATGTATCAGGTTGTCATGCTTTTCGAGAAGTTTCAGACAGGATGCAGCAATCGCTTTTGTCCGTTTGTTAATAGCTCGCTAGTTTCTTTTGTTGTTGTTGTTGTTTTCTTTGTCAAACGCTGTAATTCCAGAACAACTCACAGGATTTTATCTCGCTTTTGCACAAAGAGAACAAGTGCAGATCACAAGAACATTTCTTTACCCGCACTTGGAATTCAAAGGTAGCTGGTGTGTTTTTCTCCTTTAACTGAGGTAAATTCTTACTTGAGTGTAACTGTCGGTGTGTGGGGAGTGGGGATAGCCGAATGGTAGAGCGTTGGACTCCCAATGCTCGGGTCGTAAGTTCGAATCCCTGCTGGGACCACATATTAGTGCTGGCCTTTTTCTCGTTGTCCCGTCTTTGATATCACCCGTACGTGGGGGAAAAGGGCGTAAACTCCCAAAAACACATTCACTCACCCGTAACTGTCTGTGTCAATATTCATCTTCTGTTTTTAGCTTCGTAGCTTACATTCTTGCATGGGGAGGGAGTATGGGAAGCAGAGAGAGAAAGAGAGGTTTTGTGTGTGTGTGTGTGTGTGTGTGTGTGTGTGTGTGTGTGTGTGTGTGTGTGTGTGTGTGTGTGTGTGTGTGTGTGTGTGTGTGTTTAATAATAGATATGAATCGTACAGAAATATGTTGACTGTGTGCTATTATAATGGAAAGTTGATTAAATGATGTACAATCTTTTTTCCAGTATTTAAAATTATGGTGTCTGTTCATGTATGTGTGGACGGTTATTTATTAAATACTAAAGTTTACATTAAACTAATCACATTAATTTGTTGCACACACTAATCCAATTCTATATATCATTTTGGATGTTTACTGACCTGAATGTCTTTTTTATCTGTGCAAATTTCTGTACGAAATTCCATTTTCTATTTTCAATATTTAATGGACGATGAAATCCCTCTTTTCATTGGAGTATCCGTCAGTACTACTGATATTCTCTTTGTTATTTTCGCAATTTCTTGCTGTCTGGATCATGGATATAGGACAATTCTCAGCCTGACTGCCTGTTTCACAAAGTCCATTCGTGCGTTGTGAAAGTCTCCGGGTGTGTGTAGACGTCTGACCTTTCTGCTGGTATACTGAAATGTTTCCAACAAACCCCTGGGAGTGAAGTTTAATCCGATCCGAAGGGAAATAACGGAAGTTTCCTCCACTTTTTAGGAGCAGCAAAGGCTGATATATTTGATTACTTTTGAAAATGAAAAAAAAAAGATTTTGTTGAAGGAACTGTGATTGAAAGTGACTTTTTTTCTCATCGTGGTGTCTCGTAAATAATAGCTATTTTTGCCTCAGTCAGGCCACACTGGATTAATGCTAGTTAACTTTCTGTTTATGCCAGAAAGCCGCTTCACCCAAATCCACTCGCGTCACCTTGGCCTCTCTTATGCGTAAAAAGTCCCAGCTTCACTGGCAGCTTACCTCCTCTTGCCCCCTGCCATGCACCTTGACCTACTAGATAACAAAAGCACGAAAATCACGCTTTTTCGAGACGACAAAAATTACTTCAAACCTGGCACACTCGCAAAACAGGGTCCATCAAATAAGAACCAAACTTAGGATAATAATAAATATTATCATCCATGGCGGCATCTTTTTCTTTGATCTCTCCTGTGTAATAAGTGTCCGTATTGTACTAGTACTTGAGAAATCATGTGACACAGAGCACGACATCACATGACAATCAGGCATGCTTCCCTGCAAAAAGGTTCTTTCTTTCAGAAAGAAAGAACAGAGATACAACCTTTTTGGGCAAAAAAAACCGTCGTCATCGATGAGCAAGTACATGTATTACTACTCCTCAGGGAGAACCCGCTCCCGATGTCAACACCATCGACGATGAAACATTTTCACTCGGCATATCGGTGTTTCCAACTTCATAAACTCGTTGTACAAGTACAAAACAACAGTAGCCTGTACCTAGCAAGCAATTCTTACTCAAATTTCGGACAGTTTTAACCAACACTTATCAAAATTCGTTCTCAAAAAGTTCAATCGAGGCTGGCGTCTCGCCTCGCCGGCATGTATGCTGTTTACTGATTTGGCCGTGTGCTATCGGCGCAGAGAATGGCAGCGGATTCGTGATCTAGATAGATCTCCGATTGAACAGAAGCTTCTTGAATCGTTTGAGTCATGCATGCAGTTATAAAATGTAGCTGCTGGGGGGAAGGTCACTTTAATCGGTGTACATGTACTACAAATATTAGAACAAACACTCACAAAGATTCAGATTTCGTGAAAATCGCAACAGGAAGAACCCCGCTTGAACGCGCCCTAATCGTGCAAAGCGTGAACAGCTGTTCAGTTTTGATCGGTTTCGCATTCACCTCCCAAATTTACATTTCCTTGAAAGCGTCAGCATGTTTGTTTGCGTCTTTAGTGGAAGTTTAAAACTTGTGGTTTTGGTTGGATTTGAGTTCATGAGTGAATTGACACCGTCTTGACAGCATAAAAAGGCGCACTTTATTCTGTCGGCGTAGTGCTCTGCCGACGCACAAACTCGTTCGTCTGCTATGTGCAGCCGCTGTCGACTGTCAGTTTTTACTAGGAAAAACGTTCAAAATATACCATAAATTGGCCCAAAAAAGGATGATAAAGCATTTACACCCCATCAAGCTGTGGGATACCGACTCGTATTTTGATCCAAGGCGCAACCAACCCTTCGCTAAAGCTCAGGGTTGATTTGCGTCTTGGATCAAAATACTCGTCGGTATCCCACAGCTTGATGGGGAATAACTGCTAAATAATAAGTGTACATAGTTCGTATAGAGCGCTGCTCTCCAAAATTTAATGCCAAGGAAGGACTCGCTGCGCTTAAAGCACACACACACACACACACACACACACACACACACACACACACACACACACACACACACACACACACACACTGTTTGCGCACACTCTAACATTCAATTTGGCATGTGCAGCGACACCAGGCGACTAAAGAAACACATAAGCAGACTCAGCAGGAGTTAAGCACCAAAAGCTTGACGGTAGAGACAAGTCTTGAGATTGGATTTAAACATGGGCAGTGAAGGCTGAAGGCGGAGTTCAGTTGGCAAGGAATTCCAGACAGTAGGGGCCAGTTTGTGCCCATACGCCTGTGTGGCCGAAGGACACAGATACACAGGGCTTCAAAATGCCTCTATTATTCCGTATTACCCTCAGGCACCATAGTCACCCCTAAAGATGCTCCAATCTAGAAACAATTACTACCATTAACAGACCATTCAAAGGCACGCACCTGACAGGAGTTATTTTAAAAAAAATGAATGTTTCCTTTCCGCTCAAGCCTCACTGGAGTAATGCACGTCTACTTTCGGTTGAGGCCAGAGAGGCAGTTCACACAAATCCACTTGCCTCACTCGTGCTCGGGCTCTGTGCAAGACGTCCCAGCTTCACTGGCAGCTTGCCGCTTTTTGGAACCGCCTGGCAATGCACCATGACCTACATAACACAAAAATCACGAATATCACGATTTTCATGACAACAAAAATCACTACAGACTAGCATACCCGCCACACAGGATACTTCAAAATTTTATAAACACCAAACATGACCCCACGGTCAATTTGTGTGCTTACGCCTCTGTGTGTGTGTGTGTGTGTGTGTGTGTGTGTGTGTGTGTGTGTGTGTGTGTGTGTGTGTGTGTGTGTGTGTGTGTGTGTGTGTGTGTTGTTTTTTTTACTTGCAGGTGACAAAGATGGCTTTGACCGGTAATAGCACGGTCGTAGACTCGGAGTACGCATATCCGCAGCCCGTTGCAATCGCTATAGGAGTCATCACCTCTTTGATTGGCATCGCCACCATTGTGTTCAATCTTTTCACGTTGCTGGCCTTCGGCCTCCGAAAGACACTGAGGAACTTCGGCGATCATTTCATTCTCAATCTGGCGGTGAGGCTCTCTCTCTCTCTCTCTCTCTCTCTCTCTCTCTCTCTCTCTTGTATGTGTGTGTGTGGGGGGGGGGGGGGTCATTGAGTTTGAAGGTGTAACTTGTTTGTACATTTGTTTCTATGTTCCTGTAGCTTATAGATTTTTCTTCCTTTGCTCATATTCTCGTAGTTTATAGCAACGGCAAGTTCGAACATGGTATTTCTGCCAAAACTTTTACCGTTGGAAAATATTACCATATTCATTCTCTCTCTCTCTCTCTCTCTCTCTCTCTCTCTCTCTCTCTCTCTCTCTCATTTTCTTGTCTCGTCCCCCTCCCCCTTGCCTCAGTTAGCTGTAAGGCAATAGATTCAGTTACAGCAATTTTTGCAACACTGTAATCAGCAATAGGTTGTACATAAACGCCCCATGGGGAAAGTGTTGAAAAAGAATGAAGCTTCAGAGTCGCACTATCATGTCTTGCCTTTACCCTTAGTTATTCAGTGCTTGAGGTCAGTCTCACTGGGTTTTGTCTTGTCTTGTCTTGTCTTGTCTTGCCTTGTCTTTACAGTCTAATTCTGTCTTGTCTTGTCCCCTCTTGTCCCGTCTTGTCTCTACAGTCTAATTCTGTCTTTTCTTGTCTTTTCTTGTCTTGTTTTATCCCGTCTTGTCTCTACAGTCTAATTCTGTCTTGTCTTGTCTCTACAGTCTGATTCTGTCTTGTCTTGTTTTGTCCCGTCTTGTCTCTACAGTCTAATTCTGTCTTGTCTTGTTTTGTCTTGTCTTGTCTCTACACTGAGTCTAATTCTGACTTGTCTTGTTTTGTCTTGTCTTGTCTCTACAGTCTAATAATGTCTTGTCTTGTTTTATCTTGTCTTGTCTCTACAGTCTAATTCTGTCTTGTCTTGTTTTGTCTTGTCTTGTCTCTACAGTCTAATTCTGTCTTGTCTTGTCCCGTCTTGTCACGCTGGAACGCACTACCTCTGGTCTGAGAGACCAGTCGGACATACAGATCGCTTCAAATCTGACTTGAAAACGCATGTGTACCGGCTGGCTTTCGACAAGGCCCACTTACCTCCTCCTGATTCAGCTGCTCGGTGTGTGTGTGTGTGTGTGTGTGTGTGTGTGTGTGTGTGTGTGTGTGTGTGTGTGTGTGTGTGTGTGTTTGCATATTTCTTGGTATGAGTGCGGGAGCACGCGCATTGAGTCACTTTGTGAGAATTTTGCGCTATATACATGTATACAATTCATTATTATTGTTATTATTATCATTATTACTATTATTATTATTGTCCCGTCTTGTCTCTACGGTCTAATGTCTTGTACCGTCTTGTCTTATGTTTACAGTGATTCTGTCTTGTCTTGTACTCTCCTGTCTCAATAGTCTAGCTCAGATCTTCGTCACACCTGCATCATCAGCCCGTATTTCGAATAGATCACTGTGTGCAACATCTCGTGACACATTATTTTATCCAGATCGATTCACAGCCAGTCACTGTATCAGCCTGTATTACAAGGGGGCACAGAGCTCCATTAGCCGCAGGAGATAGGGATCGTAGAGTCTAATTACCGCGCTGAAAATCTATGGCCTTTGTTGTACCATCTGTTGGTAGGAAATGAGGCGCGCGTCAATAACACGTCCATTTCTAGGTAAATTTGCGAGGAGATGTCGGTGTAACCAGCAGTTAGACCAGCAATAGTGCATGCTTGGAGACTGTATTTTTGAAAATTTACCCACAAAGTTTGAATAGACTTGGAATGAAGGAATGATGGTGGTGGTGTTGGGGTTAGCTCTCTCTCTCTCTCTCTCTCTCTCTCTCTCGGGGAGGTGGGATAGCCGAATGGTAGAACGTTGGACTCTCAATGCTCGGGTCGTGAGTTCGAATCCCGGCTGGGACCAAATATTTGTACTGGCCTTTTTTCTCGTTGTCCCGTCTTCGATATCACCCTTACGTAGTGGAAAAGGACGTTAAACTCCCAAACTCCCACCCTCTCCCTCTCTCTCTCTCTCTCTCTCTCTCTCTCTCTCTCTCTCTCTCTCTCACACACACACACACACACACACAGGTGTGGGCAATCGATTTCGAAACAACTAATATATAAATCATTCTTGCCGGTGACAAAATGAATATACATTACTCACAGTACAATCGTACATGTGTTGCCATGAAAAAGACGCGGGTGGCAGATTTAGCAACAGTAGGTAAGACTCAGAGTCAGCGGGTACCGGGTCCCACATGTAATAAAATAAGTACTTGGCACCAAAACATTTGTACAAAGGTGCCATGGTTGTGATTCGGAAATAATAAATGGGTGCCAAGCAGTCATCACACAGTTTGCGTCATGGATTTAAAGGTCTGCAATCACAGCAAAAAGCCGCAAACATTGCGTTTTTTTAAAACTGCGACTCCTTCGACTGTGCATAATCCAGGCAACTTACAGTTGCAGAGTTTTCAGCGCTTCGGGAACCCTTATAAAACCAGAGCACGAGTTTGCCGTGACATTATTTGGCTTTTGGTCAGTGAGCGAGACACATCGCTACAGTGTGTAGCGGATGTTGAGTGCCGCACGATCTTTCTCGCTCAGTGTCAAAACGCAAACTGAGCTGTGAAATCAAGGCTACCCTAGGCTTTTATTGGGGTTTCAGGGACGCTGAAAACTCTGCAACTGCGACAGAGCTGACTGTGCTTGCACGGTCTACTCTGTAAATTTCTGCACACTTCGGAAAGCTTTTTATTGGGAGCTTAGATCTTTAAAGTTCTCTGTGTTCCTGATGAGTTCAAAGTGGGAAAACTGCCGTGCACAAATCTCAAAGGCTGTTTGGCAAATAAATAATGTTTCTTTTGGCCACTGCGACCATTCCCGTGAGTTTGCGGCTTCTGATAGTAGAACAATATGACTGTCTTTGGCCTAACGCTTCCAGACCTGTACAACACGTGGATATGACCAAGTCGCTAAAAAAAACCAAAAAAAACCCAGCACTGTCTAGTTGGTGGTCAATCCACAACCAAATAACGTCGTTTGCTCAGTACGCTTCTACGTAAGTAGAACAACATATTGACTGATTCTGATGCAAGGATTTAAGCGCATTCGATAAAAGTTTTTCCACAGCGTTGTTTTATGTCTGACCAACGTAACGGGACTTTGAACAGCATAGAGAGAGAGAGGGGGGGAGGGGGTGGGGGACAAATGACGAACCTTTATTTTTCAACGGTAGAAGATTTTGGCCATTGGCCAGTTTACAACCTTGTCGTTTGCTAAACTACAGGAACTTAGCGCGCGCACACACACACACACACACACACACACACACACACACACACACACACACACACACACACACACACACACACACACACACACACACACACGCACGCACGCACAGAGAGAGAGAGAGAGAGAGAGAGCTACTTTTAATCGTAGGTACTCCACATTGCTCTCTCTTAATATGATAATGTGATATTTTTGTTTCAGCTGGCGGACATGGCTATAGGAGTGTTGTCCATCCCTCCCTACATCCCTTACTTGCTGACGGGGCGCTGGACGGCAGGTTACGCGTACTGCAAGTTCTGGCTTCTCTGGGACTACATCACGCCTGCCGCATCCACCTTCAGCATGTGTGTCATCAGTCTAGACAGGTCAGTCCGGTAATCAGTGCTTAGGGTCTTCAGTTCGAATCTCGGGTAGGAGCCAAGACTTGTTGTTGTGTCCCCTCCCCCTCCCCTCCCCCCACCCCTCCTTCCTCCTCCTTCCCGTCCAGGTTACCCCGTCTTTGGCGTCACCCTTATGTTGTAGGAAAGGAGTTAAACCTCCCCTATCCCCCCTCCCCCCCCCCAAAAAAAAATAAATAAATAAACCAACAAATCCAGCATGAAGCCTGATGAGAATGTAAGTGTGTGAGAGTATGTGAGAGTGTGTGTGCGTGCGTGCGTGCGTGCGTGTGTGTGTGTGTGTGTGTGTGTGTGTGTGTGTGTGTGTGTGTGTGTGTGTGTGTGTGTGTGTGTGTGTTCGAAAAACGCTCAGAGTAGCTTCAGGTAAAAACAAACGTTTTGTCTTAGCAGCACAGGTAACACCTATTTGCGTGGTACACTGACATTTCGGCGATGACATTCAAAATAAACACGCATAATCAGCGACCACATCCGATCCGACAGTGGTACATGCGTGCGCAGATGTAATTTACACACATTTGCGTGCATTTAAATAAATTTGCATACATATGCAAATCTTATCCTGCGGCAAACGTCATTATGCTCCATTATGTATGAGCTTGCTTCAGTGATGCCCATGGCAACTTTATACATATACACGCAGTGTGGTCATTTTCTTTAGATATAAATCGTTCACCAATCATGCCAGCCATCGGTCGCGTAAATCTTTTTTTTGTTTTTTTTTTTTGTCTACATTCATTTTGTTATTGTTGTTCTGTGGGTTTTTGTTTTGTTTTGTTTTGTTTTTGTTTTTTTGTTGTTGTTTTTTTGTTTTTGGGGTTTTTTTTTATCTTTTTGGTATATGATGACAGGACGGGCAACATTACATACAATACATAACTACATACCTTACATATAAACATTACATTACATAGAGTGACCTAAGTTACACATATACTACGTACACTTCATACTTTGCGTGTATTGCATATTTTGCTTAGTCTACATGACCTACGTCTTCTATGTGCATTGCATGCATTACCTAGTTGTATTGCACTTGTACATATCGCTTAGTCCGCATGTCTATCAGTTTGGAAACACACACACACACACACACACACACACACACACACACACACACACACACACACACACACACACACACACACACACACTCACACACACACACACTGATGCACATACACACAGATATAGACATGAACCGGTTACTGTAAAATTATACATAGCATAATATAAAGTTGAGTGCTTAACCATCCCTAGATATCGTTCAAGTAAAACTTTATATAATGTCCACTGGCTTGTAAATTTGTCTAGGTCGCGTAAATCTTGATCACCATTTGTCTCATGCAACTAAATGGTGTGGCTCAAATGACCATTTGCGAATATTAAAAAAAAAGAAGCTTTGTTCGTGAGTTCGATCCCCGACTGTGAGCCAAGACTTCAAGCTGGCTTAATAATACCCTCCCCCCCCCTCCCCCACTCCCGCCCCATTGCCCTGTCGTTTATACCACCCTTATGTCGTAAAAAAGGACGTTGAACCAACGACAAACCAACGTATCACCAGAAACCGACAGTTTGTGTTGTGAGGCAAAAGTAAGATGTTTTGTGCCCGTCTGAAGCTTTCCTCGCTAGATCTTTAGAAAATCAATGACACAAGTTTTACTTGTAATCCGATGTTTTCTACTATTTTTTCATCTTCTGTCAGGTACTTACTGGTCGCCTACCCGATATGGTACAGACAGCACCAGAGTACCCGTTTTTTACTGCTGATGGTGCTGATGCCCTGGGTCATCCCGACCACAGTCTACGCCCCCTCTATCTTGCTGTGGGAGACCATTTCTGGCGAGGAGACAATCCGGGAGGGACAGTGTTACGTCCCTTACGCCTACAACCTTCCTTTCCTCTTGTTCGGCTCGGCTGTGGAGTTCATCATCCCGCTCCTCATCATGGGCTCCCTAAACTTTCTCGTGTTCCTCAACATCAGGAGGCGTACGAGGAAAAGGATTTCCTCCAGCTTGGCGGTCCTGAAAGAAGTGCCAAGCATCCAGCCTGAGCCTTCCCAGGGTTCCACTCGCGTTCACCCGCTGCAGGTCACCCACAACAAGCCACTGTCCATCCACGAAGTAGAATCAATATCTAGATCGGTTGCAGCCAGAGAACGAGAAACCACAGATGCGCGTTTCGACACGCAGCCAGGCTCTGAATTTGCAGTGTCACAAAGACAAACCAGTACAAGATTTAAAAACGAGGTAGGGCCGAGTGCCGACAAGGGGCAAGCAAAGCCACAGCCGAGGAAGAGTCCAAAAGCTGCCAGGCGTGTTACCGAGACTGCGGTCAGTCCGAGAAACAGAGCCTCGGCCATCAACCTTCAACGGGACAGGAAGGCGGCGAGAGCTCTCTTCATCCTGGTCTTTGTCTTTGCCCTGTGCTGGATGCCTTACGAGATTCTGGCGCTCATTACAGCCGTGTGTCCCACGTGCATAGACAAGAACTTGTTTGAGTTCAGCTTCTGGTTGTTGTGGTTCAACTCGACCATCAACCCGATTCTCTACCCCCTTCTGCACAAACGGTTCAGGGACGCGTTCTTAAGCATCTTGAAATCTTGCAAATGCTGCGAGTGAACAACAGAAACTCCCTGGGAAGTTGTGGAGTGGGTGGGTCATATTTTGTAAAGAAAAGAGTTGCAAAAGCTGCTCCTATAAAAAAGAACGTTTTAAAATCAGAAAAACAAGAGGAGTATGCACTTGTTGCTTTACAAAACGTCAAGGGCAGCCTTGAATTCCGGGTGATGTGGTACGCTTTGAGGGTGTTTTTAGTTAGCAAAATCGTGATATGCCTCAGGAAGACTGAAACTTTGGCATGGATACTGCTTTACTTGCCTTTATAAACAGGCTTGGACTGAGTTATACTGACGCTCCGCGCCGTCACTGCATCGTCATTGACTTGTTTGTGTGTTTGTAAGACCAGTTTTCACTGAATTCTTGTGTTATGCACAGGCTCAGACACGGAAGTTGAAAGTCAAACTGAAGCTTTTGTCATCATCACTTGTTTTGACATCACAAGACGTTTTGCACTGAGCCATTGTGCCGCCGTGTAAGGCAGAATTTGACTGGCTGAAGCCTTGTGTGTTGACTCCATTCATCCAATCAGAACGTTTATTTCGGCAAGCGCGCGGGGTTCATCACCATTCCCCCATGGCCGATTGGACGCATGAACATATTTTTTTCTGAGGTCTGCAAGTCGAAAAAAAAATGTGGTTAATGTTACAATTGCGTTGATCAAGACACGCAAAATCTTACGATGACAGGGCGAGGGATGGGGGGGGGGGGGGGTGCAGCTGTAATCCGGCGGCCAAGTCACTGTATGGGCAGATATCCTAGTCGGGCTGCCTTGAAATCGTCAGTTGTCTGCACTTTCGGTTCGGGGTTATGACAATACGCACATTGCGCGGTGTTCAAGACTGATTTTTGTCTCACCCGGAGGTAAAAACAGTCGCGTTAAAGTTTGCATTTAGTGTGTGGATGTTGTTGTTGTTGTTGTTGTTGTTGTTGTTGTTGTTGTTGTTTTTTTACTGCATGTCTTCGGCTTGTATGTCTTCAGCGGCAGAGGTTTCCTCTCTCTCTCTCTCTCTCTCTCTCTCTGCTTGCGCGGCGTAAAGCCATAAATAACTAACTAACTAACTAACTCTCTCTCTCTCTCTCTCTCGTAATATCATTCAAGGGGGAGAAATCCACCCCTAGTTCTTGGCCCCTGGGCAGTTGACGGCTTAGAGTCAAGCCGGTCGTGTAGCCGAGGGGGAGGGGAGGGGGGTCTACATCAGATACACTCGTATCTGACGACCAGTTAATATTTACCGATTCTGTTTGCACACTAGTAGGTAGGTAAAGCGCTAATGACTATTTTCATCCGAGTTTTTTTGTCTGACTTGGTCGCGCTGGCCCACGCCATACAAATTCGATCCCTCACTTTTATAATATTCGCATTAATGTAGGCGCTTTATCCCAAATATTTGGCTCAAAGCGCCACCAGCTGAACCCAACACACACGCTCACGTGAAGCACACGCATTCTCTCAGACAGTGGACATGAACACATAACAATCACATGTTGCGATGGGCCAGATCAGTAATTCAAGTTTCGAAATTTTAGAGTTGCATTTTTGTTTCGAATTTCGTGGGCTGAACATTACCAAAGCAAAGGGGGGGGGGAGGAAGCCGGAGTACCCGGAGAAAACCCCGGACGGTCGGCCCGAATGAACGGTGCCACATAATTATGAGAAAGAACAATTCTTCGCCCCGATTGGGACTCGAACCTGGCCTCTCGCACTGGTGACAAAGTCTTAACCACTAGACCACCGCCCCACTTTCAATTGCCTGGTCACCTCTGGCCCCTCTCGCCCTAAAACAACAAGCACCGCACTTTGCCACACACTGAGACACACTGAGACCAACGAAATCTGAGTATTTGGGTCCGCACCTAAAACGCGTTGTTATTATTATTACAAATCAAGTTTATTCTGAGTACAGCGGTCACTCTGTGTTGTTTTTTCACCAGTTCATTAATACAACACAAACAGTTCCTGTTGACCTTTCATTCAATGTTTGGATACCGATCACAGTGCACCAGATGCGTGTTTATTTATTTTAGATCGTATGTCGAGATTTGATGATTATGTACCTCGACGTCTACTGAAGCAGATGGTTGAAGTTTCTACATCACAGAATCGGAAATCTCGGCCTGCCTGCTTTTGTGATTCAATGTGATTATTTGCGTGCGCACTGTTCTCTTGATTAGCACTTCAGCGTATGCTGAGCGCGGGTATGAGTGTATTGATGTTCACAAATCCTGTCAATCTCTTTGTGTTTGTGTACGAAACACACCTCATTAATTTATATCATGTTCAATTATTCTAAGATAATGTGCGTAATTATGAGCTGCTTCCCTTACCTGCCCAGGGCGTCGCAAATGAAATTAACATAAGCAGGATGGGCTAGACACCACCGTGATTAGTCAAGCGTGTCGCTTGAAAGATTGAGGAAGGTTTTCCGTATATTTGAAAGACAGGGCAGCTTGGATCAATACTCATATGTCATTTGCGCATCTAACGTTAAATTTTACAATCGCCCTTCTTTTGTCGCGTGTAGCAAACGATAGCGTGACACTACTTAAAGTCATAAATAATTACCAATGCGGATCAGGAAATGGAGCAACAGATCACCTGTTGACCCGCAAGTGGTGTGTGTGTGTGTGGGGGGGGGGGGTGTTCTCGAAGCCTTCTGCCCTAACGACAACTCCTCAATCAATCCGTTCCAAATCCTTTGCTGTACATGCGGGACAAAGTTGTTCTTCGATAAGCACGACGTGTATGTGTGTGTATCTGTGTGCGTGCGTGCGTACGTGCGTGCTTTGTGTATGTGTGTGCTTTGAATTGATACGGATCCAGTTTCGCCCAGAGTAGCGTGGTAAGAAATGCACGTGATACAGTACGAGCCTTACGATGCGATGTTTGTCCAAAAAAAAAGAGAGAGAGAGAGAGAAAACAAAAACGGTTTCATCTGGTTTGCACTGGATCCATGTGCCTGTGTCGGCTGCGTGCATGTTCGTTTGTTGTTGATGCTGGTGCTGTTCGTTTGGGGAGAAGTGTGTGTGTGTGTGTGTGTGTGTGTGTGTGTGTGTGTGTGTGTGTGTGTGTGTGTGTGTGTGTGTGTGTGTGTGTGTGTGTGTGTGATGGGGGGGGGGGGGGTTACAAGATGTTTTAGAAATTGTTGGTTATGTCTGAATCGGTCTCAAATTAAATCGCTGTACTAGCCTATAGTCGATCTGTCATGTCTCTGAATGGGTGACTGAATGAGAGAGTGAAGAAATGATCGTATTTGTTTCTATTGTTGAATTTGCAAATTCTTCAAATTCGAAACTCTTCAGCTCTCTCTCTCTCTCTCTCTCTCTCTCTCTCTCTCTCTCTCTCTCTCTCTCTCTCTCTCTCTCAGCAAAACAAATCACAATTTCGTTCATAAGTTTTTAACAACGTTGAATTTACAGAGTAAGTTCAGTTCTGCGATCGAGATAAAATCAAAATGTGCAGCGAATTAATTCATGTATCGTCAATCTGAAGGAGAGGTGTCATTTTCCTGAATCAATAATAATAAGAAGAAGAAGAATATGGGTATTTAAGGGACGCCCTCTCTCTCGCGGGAGCTCAGGGCGCCGTACAATGAACACACACTCACTCACCCAGAAACACACACAACATGCCT
The DNA here is from genome assembly GCA_018292915.2 of Batillaria attramentaria. Taxonomy (NCBI): domain Eukaryota; kingdom Metazoa; phylum Mollusca; class Gastropoda; family Batillariidae; genus Batillaria; species Batillaria attramentaria. The sequence goes on along the minus strand of JACVVK020000127.1, from coordinate 1,089,164 downwards.
CCACACATACATTTAAGTACAAAAACATAATATACAGCATCATACACTTCATATAATTCCATTTTCACGCAGTTTCCTCGGTTACATTTACTCTTGTACTCTTTACATTTTTCTCACGTTTCCCTGTCATTTGAGCAAACCTACCAAACAGAAGTCGAACTGTTTCTCTGAACTTTGTCCCGAATCTGTAATATATGAAGAAATTAAGGGAGGAGTTCACGTACGTCAACAACAGACTCAAAAACAACATGCTGTTAAAGGTATTACGGTACCGCCCGCCGAGACTCAGATCAGGCGTGAACAAGATGGCTGTCCTGAAACCAATCCCGGGGATTGCAGTGACCACGAACAGAATTGATGTTCCAATCAGCATGCGAGTCAGAGTGACGTCACGGACTGAAAGCGAGGCTGCGGACGATGACTGCTCCCGCCACGCCGCCATTTTTTTCAGCTTGACTGCCGTTATTACGGTTGCCGTGGTAACGACGACGACGTAAATTATTGGCAGGCTCAGCCCATAGACAACACCGTCCAACGTGTCGACGAGTTTCCTGTGACGGAAATAGAAATCACTCGGGTAGATGGTGTTTTCTGCCGTGCCGGTAAGTGGGTTGTAGACGCATTTCACGCTCCAGCGGAACCCGACCACAAAAAATAGTCCCACGATTCCTGCGCATGCCAGACAGATTATCAAGGCCATGGTGCGAGTTTTGATGAAGCTGTGAGCGCGTATGGGACTCACGACACAGAAACACCTCTCACACGCGATGATGGTCGTCAGGAACTGAGAGGCCCACGAAATCCCGTACAACCCTACCAGCTTATTGTCGGTGAACGTTTTAACACTAGGTCCATACCGTGATGGGGCTTTGGTGATGATGAGGTAGAGGCGATCCGAGTAACAGGTGGCGGACTGCAGGACGTAGAGCAGGTCACACAAAGCCAGGGCAAAGAGAGTCAGGTTGATTCTCTCCTTCAGGCCGTGCTTGTAGAAGACGATCATGTTGATCATGTTGGTGACGGTGCAGACCGCCGTCAGGAGGGGCAGAGAAACACCTGGTAGATGATAACACACCGTGATATGTTATAACATATAACACATGATTTAAGCTTGTTATTGGGGGGGGGGGCACTTTCGCGAACAGAGGGCAAAGGGTGGGGTGGGTGTTTTTGAGTTTAACGTCCTTTTCCACCACGTACGAATGATATCGAGTTTAACGCCCTTTTCCACCACGTACGAGTGATATCAAAGACGGAGCAACGAGAAAAAGGCCAGCACGAATATAAAAAAATATATATAAAGGATAGGTATTGGATGGCGCAGCACGGGGGGAGGCAGCCCGAATTTCCCGAAAGGGATAAAAAGTAATAGTAGTAAAAAAAAAAAACATAAAATAAAAAAGGGGGAGGGGGATGGGGGAGGGGGGCACATAGGTCTGCGGTAGGTGTAACAACGCACCGTTAACAAACGTCTCAATGATTTTCTCCTGATCCTGGTTGATGATGTTGTCAGGGTTGTCCCAGGGAATGTAGTCGGCAAACCGGATCACCACACAACCTTCAGGCGCTCCTCCCTTGTCCACACTGGACAAGTTAAGGCGTGTCCCATTATCCGTAATACTCTCACCGGCGGTTGTAGACTTCAGAGCCGAAGAAAGATCCTCATACAAACTTCCGTTCATAATCTGCATTTTCTTCCCTTGAAAGCGCTTATTCCAAGATAAACAGGTTTCACAGAAGGGAAATGTGTTTTCTGGGGGTGAACACTCGATAAAGTCTGTCTTAATGATCAGTAGAGCTTGAAATGAAACGGCTTGAAGATCTCCATGTCAATGAGTGACAGCAACACTTTAGCAAAAGCCTGTATGTTTGCTTTGTCTTTATGTTGGTTTAGTTCCAGCATGTCAGATTCTGTGACTACGCGTGTGTCTGTGCGATTTTATTCACCTCCCGTCATTTTCTTTTCGCTGTGGTATAAGTAACAAAAGAAACAACAAGGTTAGAGCTATCTAAATAGAAGTCTTAAACCCCACAATAAACAAGATGTCTTTCATTATTTTCTTTCTGTCTTTTTCTTTTCTGTTCGTAGCGTGTAACTTTAGCGTGTAACTTTGTGTGTGTGTGTGTGTGTGTGTGTGTGTGTGTGTGTGTGTGTGTGTGTGTGTGTGTGTGTGTGTGTGTGTGTGTGTGTGCCAACAACAAGTGCCAAAAAAACTGTTTCCTTCACCATAGCAAAAATAGGAAATCTGGTTAATGCGTGCATGCGTGCGTGCGTGTGCGCCGCAGCAAATGATAAAAGCGATTTTTTTCTTGTTGTTTTGTCTTTTTTGAAAATGGAATGATGCCAAACAAATGACGAATCAAACAATTTCAGTGCAACCCCGCAGAGAAATTCCTCGTCAAGAATGGTTTAGATTTTTACAACCATTTTAAACACGTCTCATTCCTGATCTTGGGTTTCATTGTTAGTATTTTTATAGAGCTATCAAGCGGCAGAAAAAAACATCACGCCGTAGGAAATCAGAGAAAATGTACACGAATAAATAAAAGCCTTCATTGAATCAACTCTTGAAAAAAAAAATGTATCTTTGTGAAAAAATGTAATGTAGAGGATACATTTGTTCATTTTGTTCACTTTCCATTGACTACACACACACACACACACACACACACACACACACACACACACACACACACACACACACGCACGCACGCACGCACGCACGCACGCACGCGCGCACACACACACACACACACACACACACACACACACACACACACACAGTACAAAAATGTGAACATCGAAATAAATTTATTACAGTTAAAAGCACCAGACACAGGCTGCAAGCGAAACAGCTTTATTGTTTTTAGTTGTTAATGTCTGAACATATTTGGTTTTACTATAAGTGGTAAACAGCAAAAAACATTTTTTCCCCTAAAATGTTTAAAAAAAATTTTAAAAGGTTTTGGTTCGGCCGTTTACATTCAGATGAAATAAAGCACAGTGAAATGAAACAGTGACACCTTGTACAAAATCTACCCTTTAGCATTTCACATCAATAACTTGGGAGATTATCAGACACACCATCAGACTCTACATCGAGCAACAGCACAAACGCGAAACAGAGTTTCATTGTTCCAATGATGAAAGATGCAACAAATCTCAGAATAGCCTGTTCTCCAAAAGTCAAACTTTCACCAGTGCACCACCACCCTCACGGCAGCTGTCTACAACATGCCGGTACCAGGACTTCATCCTGAAAAAAGAACTTCCGTTTTCTTACGTTGCCGGTACCAGGACTTCATCCTGAAAAAAGAACTTCCGTTTTCTTACGTTGTTGGCAGGTGTCCTGCTGGGTGACTTGTGAAATCGAGATTGTAAAAGCTAGGTTCTTCGTCGTTTCGAACATAAGCTTTGAGCAACCGAAACTGTCTTCACAACCCTTTGCCTCACAGAAAAGGCGCTTTGAAAATAATAATATTAGATTATTTATATAGCGCATAACCGTATATAAGCACAAGGAGCTTTACATAAAGTACATACAATCATAATTATGAACTGATAACACGGGGCTGAGCGGTGGTCTCATAGGCAGCGCGTCAGACTTAGCCGCTGCGATGTTAAACAGCGATGAAGCCTGGGTTCGAGCCCAGGTCGAGCTTGTGATAATTATGTGATACCGGTTTTTCCTGGTTACCAGGCTGCTCATCGGTGGTTTCTCTTTGGGGAATCCGGCTTTCCTCCCCTAGCAATTTGAAAAAAAAAGAACAGGACAGGTAGGTTTGGTGGCGCTGCAGTGTATAGTAGTTGTTTCGGGTTGTTTTTTTAAAGACAAAACAAGCACAAGGCAATTGAAAGAGATAAAACTGATAAAACGCTTTTCAGGTTACAGTAATCTTCAGCTAATCCACCTCTGCAGGGTGAGCGTTCTTAGCTTCAAACTTTGCTGGGTTTTTTTTTTTTTTTTTCAAAAACAGACGCTTTCATGTAGAAACAAAGGAACCGGTCGTTTATGTCGCTTATACAGTATACTGCATGTAGTTTGTTTTGTAAGCAAGACGATAGGTCGGTACATTGTAGCAAACTGCCTAATAAAAGGAAAGGAAGTTCGCACCGCTAGTGGGCCTTTACTACGGTTACTAAGGCCTGCCGGAGACTGAGGTTCATTCTGATAATGACAAGAATGACGGAATGCATACGAACTTCAGCAGAACATAATTATGACACGCATCGTGAAGTGCCGACATTTGAACATGTAGCAAAGCTGCCATGTAGACACTGTAGGCAAATGTACAACCGCTGATACTGGAAAATGAAATGAAACATGACACGTGCGTACAAATCTGCCCATCCTCACTTTACACCAGCGAATTAGTTGATTAAGCAAAAAGGTGGATAAATATGCGAACAATAAACACAAAGTACAAGGTATAATGGTAAGATATTAAATGAAATGCCTTCATTAACAACAGAAGGGGTTATTTTCAGACATCACAACAAGAAAAGCAACAATAATAAGCGGTATTTCACATTCGTGAGTCCCAGTCTGGGTGTGGGGATGATGATGATGATGACGATAAGGGGTGATGATGATGATGATGATGGAAGGTCGATGGTAATGTCGTGATGCACTAAAATGTTTCAGTCGCGTCTGGAATGCAGCAATACTGGCTGCCTCCTTTATACGGATTCAGGAAGGGTGCTCCACAGTCTGGAGGCGGCATCCTTGAAGGTTCGTGAACGAAATTTCGCCTTGCTGGAAGGGATCCGCAACGTATAGGCTGTGCCTCACACGTGTGGTAAGGCAATTCCGATTCCGTGACTACTCTTAAACGTCACACAATGCCGAACGCGTCAATACGATTAAATGTGAAACAATATCGAATACATGACTGAGTTGAAATGTACAACAATACCAAATGCGTGAATAGGATTAAATGTGAAACAATACCGAGAACGTGACAACGATTGAATCTGAAGCAATACCAAATACGTAATTACGATGAAATGTGAAACAATACGTGACCAGAATGGAACGTGACCTCAATGACACGTGAAAATGATCGTAGCCTGCTGAAACCAACATGCGACAGGAAAGCATGAAAAGCAATACAACAGATCGCGAGAGGGGTGTAGTAACACATGACAAGGAAGAAAATACGCTACAATCGACACCACAGATTACGACGACACAATCATGACATAAAGGTTGCGCGGTGTGGCGATGTCTTGAGCTTGACTTGGATTAAAGTGAGGGAGAGTCGCGAAGCGTCAACCTCACTTTCTCGTCCGGGAACACACGAGTCCAGTGGCAAGACTCAGGCTGAACAGGCTGAAAATGTACTGTGTTGGTGAATGCGACAGAACTCATCGCTTCTGTGCACACTGTGAAATAGCACGTTGACCACAAAGCTGTTCAGAACTGTTCACTTTCCTTGTCACCGAGCGTGTTTGTTTTTTTCCTTCTTAGTGATTAATTGTCTCGGCTCAGGTTTCGGTTAACTTGTCTCGGGTCATTACAGAGGGTAAGTGTAGTGAAACCCGATGGTACAGAGTCGCCGTAGGGGCTCCACCCCGAATTTTCCGTCAGGGTTCACTCCCTTAGCCTTATCTCTCCCGTGATATCCACAAGGCAGTGGAGCTGTTTGCCCAACACAATCATACAACACATAACAGGAACAGAAACACCAAGATGCTGAGAATCGTGAAATAACGTGGCCAGAACACGAAAGCTACTAACTACAATAAAAAAAAACCAGTAAACCAGACCATGAATAATAAAATTAAATGCAGTCAATCACACACAAATGATAAAATTAAATTGGCTTGAATCGAACAAAATGCTTAAATGACGTGTGTATGATTACAAAAAGGGTGATCGTGAAAGCAGTCATACGCGGTACGCGTTAGGAAACCTCGTAGTCGCAAAACGTACGCGATTATCAGACACTTGAATGTAATTATATCCATAGGTAATCACTGTTCATACAGAACTCGCCATTGCAGTGAAAAAGGAAGACATCATATGATAAAATACAATGTCTGCAATAATGCACGTGAACCGCATGCGCAAAAGCGAGGGTTCGATATCCCAGCAGGCAGGGACGAGTAAGACGGGTTTTCCTAAGTCTCAGTCGAGTCAATGCAAGTGCAGACTCGAGTTTATTTGCCTGTTTCTTGTTTGTCTTTTTCACCTGTTTTATTGATGTTTCTTCTTCTTCTTCTTCTTCTTCTTTTACCTAATGATAGCATACACTTTGTTTCTAGCTTATTGCCATGCCAAAGGAAACGTACCATTCATAGCAAACGTTACACAAGCAGTTCAGTACAATTCAGGAACGTTTATTTCTTTGCATGTGCAGACTTTTCGGTGCCCATGCTTTATGGTCTAAATTTAGCAGCTTGCTGTATATTCTAGTTTACGTCTGCTTTTTTTAATCCATAATATTTCGACTGCAAACTGCAAGATCCTGAATCAGCGGAACCTTGGACAACACATTATGAAATTCACTTACAACACTTTGTACACTTTGTACAAACGACAAAGACAACGACGACATTGTCATTGGCAGTGACAATGGCAGTAAAAGTGACATTGACAAGAAATAATGATGAATCTATATTTCACAACGCTACTAGCACATCGACCACTTTCAAACTTGCCGTTGCTACTAAAAAATGTATATATATAAATAACAATTAAAAACATTCCGGAGAAACCGCACGCACGGTACAAAGAATGCGTCAAAGAGCATTGACAACATGGAGGAACAACATAATGTAAAACCAAGAGACGTGAAAATGATACCGGATGATACATGACCACCTGTAAACACACGCAGATAATGAATGCTACAGCCAAATTGTAGGAGAGCCTGTAAGTGCTTCACAAATTCATGCTGTCTGGGCTCTTTTACCCGGCAAATGACGGTAGAGTTAGAATTGCGACGATGAGTCGATGACGAACGACGACTGTGCATAATTATATAGGAATTCTACAGTGAACAACACAATAGACGACTCCACTCGGCAAGCCCCGAGGTCAAAGCCCCGCCCCTTTACTTTGTCGTTTATTGGCAAAACCCAGAACGTCCATGACGTCATTGTATGGTAAACGCGGTGATTTCAAGATGAAAGAAATTCACGTAATAGTCTTTTTTTCCCCTCAATTGATTTCAATGCACTTACTGTTTTCTTTCCATGTTTCAGTCATATCAAACTACACGTGTTTCCCTCGTCGTAGTGTCTGGCAAAAAGTTTGCCAGACCATGCCATGTGTTGCGCTCATTATGCCGCGGGACGCGATTGGCTGAAGTCTGGCGGCTCGACCCTTTCCATACCCCCGGAGTGGAGTCGTCCATTCCACAGTGAACAACACAGCAATGATTATGTATAGGTGCCCAAGTGGAATGACAGGTGAGGGCAGTGAGATTTGCTAGCAACGTGTTAGTGCCATCAGATTGCTAACGACATTGGTCTGTTGCACAGCAAGACAATATTTACGCTCTCCATTTACAAACAGGAACATCAGTCATTAAGGTTTAAGCAACTGTTTCCAGTGTAAGAAATCTGCTGTTAAGATTAGAAGCATACAAAGCAAGCAATAAGACATGTAATCGAAACATTTGTTTGACGATTAAAAGAAAGGAAAAAACTCTTCAAGTCATGGCTGAAATTACACAGATGAAAAGTTTTTCCGACAAAAACAGAGATTGTTGAAACAGACATGTAATTAGTGAACGCATAAAAATTGTGAGCTTGGAATGTTGTTGAGTTAGTTTAGTGCACAATTCTGAACACGGTTTTATAATGATCATCCTGCACTAAATTAATTTGTGAATATTAACAATAAGGATACACAGTGATAATTACACAACTGAAGCCAAATCTGTATCGTGATACATCAAGATGGATACCAAAATGAACAAAAGGCTAAAAGCAGTATTTTGTTCTTTGGTTCTTTTTCACTCTGCGATTGTGCACAATGCACAGCAGTTCTTTCACTCCTTCCAGAGTCTCTAAAACCGATTTAAAACATAACAAAACAAAACAAAACCTACCCCCCACCCCCCACCCCAAAAACAACAACAACAACAAAACAACAAACAAACAAACAAACAAAAAAACAACGAGGCGAGTTTGAATTCACACGAGTCTGCTGCTTGGACTCTGAGCCGACAACATCGCTACGCCGCATGTGTTGTGTACTGCTTGCACGAAAAGGCTTGAACCATGTGACGTGCTGTCGTCAGGCCAAGAGCCCAGGAGCAGACGCGATGTTCAGTTCGTGTCGGCTTTCAGGGACGAAGCACAGAAGCTGTGAAAGTGTGACAGAGTTGAGTGTAATTTACCAAACACGTGTAGCTGTTTTGCTATTATTCCAACTGATCTTTCAAACAAATACATGTATTCACAGACTGGCAATGTAAAACGAAGAGAAGGAATGGAAATATCAATTCTCCTAAAGATTTCGAGGATCGTTTGCAGTTCTCTTTTCTGGGAATTGATTTCGGGTACATCACGATTAAAAGCCATGTACAAAACGTCATCGTGTACACATCGGGTTAACTCTTTAAAGCCCATGCAAAAATGGCAATTGTACTTGAAATCTTTAGACCACTAGAAGCCATTTCAAGCCACCATTACGCAATCTGCAGCGGTCTCGGGCCTAACGGGGAAGGCCCACGCCTTGCGAGATAGTGGCTTGAAGTCGCTCGTGCTGGTGCGCAGTGGCTTATGTTTTTAACCAGTCTTTTCATTCTGCGGGCAGGAGTGGTAATGCTCGGGCTCTTAAGAGTTAAATTATGTACAAGCGTATAGTTCAAGTATTCGTGTGCCATCATCATCCGGCCTGCCATTTTTTTTTTTTTTTTTTTTTTTTACACCTTATGTAAACTGCGGTTTCACTGTTTTCTGTCAATGTCATTGGTTTTCGTTCGTCTGGTAAAAATGCCAACAACAAAAAATAAAGAAAGAAAGAAAAGAAAAAATATGTACAAGCGTATAGTTCAAGTATTCGTTTGCCATCATCATCCGGCCTGCCATTTTTTTTATTTTTTTTTTACACCTTATGTAAACTGCGTTTTCATTGTACTCGTCGTCTGGTAAAAATGACAACAACAAAATAAAGAAAAGAAAAATTATATACAAGCGTGTAAAGCAAACGAGAAACATAAGAACAAGGAAGATGATGCTGATCCGAGTTTTTCTCAAAACACTCATAAACAGACACGTGATCTGCACAGCTTGTTTCGCGATCAATGTACATCCTTCTGTATCAGCGTGGGTTAAAAAAAGAAAGAAAAAAAATCCTTTTTTAAACGCAGAATTCACCGCTTTCAAGTTCTTCGTTCTTCAGAAGCATGCCACCACAGTTCTGTAGTGTAGTTCCCTGGAACACAGTTCTATTTTTCTGTAGTTCTGTACAGTAGTACACTAAACCTCTGTTCTGAATTTTTGTCCTTACTTAGGTGCTGTAGCACACAATTCTTGTGGGTCGTTGTTGTTGTTGTTAGAGTTGTTGTTTTTGTTGTTGTTGTTGTTGTGTGTGTGTGTGTGTGTGTGTGTGTGTGTGTGTGTGTGTGTGTGTGTGTGTGTGTGTGTGTGTGTGTGTGTGTGTGTGTGTGCGCGCGCGCGCGCGCGCACGTGGATTGTTTGTTTGTTTGTTTGTGGTTTGTTGTCGTTTGTGGTTGATGTTGGGTTTTTTGTTTGCTTGTTCTTTTTGTTTTGTTTGTTTGTTTGTTTTTCGGGTTGGTTTTATGGGGGGTTGTTTGTGTGTTTGGGGTTTTTGTTGTTGTTGTTGTTTGTTTGGGGCAAAATTTGTCTTGACAAAAAGCTGCCTGTGAACTTAAATGAATACTAAATGAATACTAAATACTGCTAAAATACTGGCAGCTAACTAGTCAAACTACCAAGCGTCCTGACTTGTGCTAAATAGTATTTAAATAGTATTTACTATGCAACTATTACGAATACTATGTCCTTGCCGACCGCCACGTCAGTGACATCACTTGACAGCCCTTCGGAAGGATAAATCAGTAAATAATCCAAACAGAGCAATCATTCTATTATCAGAAGAAAATGGAAACAATTTCAAATGGCGTGTATTTACAAAAGCTGCCTTTGTCAAAGACGAATTCATGTTCCGACACAGCTGGTGAAAAACCGGTCCGACGCCCAACAATGGCACACGATAGGATATTACAAGGGGAGTAAACCCTGTTCGTCAGTAATTGTGTTAGTGGACACATCCCGACACAGTCTTCTCCCTTAGTGGAGTTCTCAGTGAACAATTTACATTGTTCTTTGTTTTTCTGTTTTGAGGCTCTTTCTTCTTCTTCTTCTTCTTTTTATTTTATTGTATTTTATTATTTAATTTAATTTTTTTTATCTTTATTTTTTAATTTTTTTAATTTTTTATTTTTTTATTTATTTTATTTTATTTTATTTTATTTATTTTTTTTTTTTTGGGGGGGGGGGGTGTTGTTTGTTTTTCAACACACCATTCTTCGATTTTTCATCACTACGCATTGGCTCCGTGTAAAAAAGGTCATATCAAATTTGTTCTACATCGCTAACATTCTGTAACTCCATCTACCCTATAAATCTAGTACTTAGTAAGCTAGAAGCGTCTGTTTGCAGGAGGGGGGGGGGAATAGGAAGGGACGTTACAGTGATGCTGGACCAGCTGCACCCCCCCCCCCTCCCGCTCCCCCCACAACATTGAAAGAAAAGAAAAATAAGAAGTGTACTCTACAATTCTTTAGAAAAAAAATGTCGTCAGATATTGCACAGACTTGCACTTTGTTTTCATAAACAAGGGGGTTACACACACACACACACACACACACACACACACACACACACACACACACACACACACACACACACACACACGCACGCACGCACGCACGCACGCACGCACGCACGCACGCACGCACGCACACACACACACACACACACACACACACACACACACACACACTCCACTCCGACTCCTCAAGGTCTTAGGTGTCGCGTCTTCGACTCTGACACCAGAAACAGACGCCCCCACCCACCCACCCACCCTTTAACCACCTCCACCTTTTCAGGCAAGCGAGTCGCTCATGATGTGCTCCGTGTTCTCTTTCCAATCTTTGGTGCCAGCCTCTCACGAGAAACGCCCGCGAGTTGACTGTCCGCCTCCAGAAGATCTGAACAGCCGACCACAGAAACAGTCCCGCGGCGCGTCCGAGGAGCTGTTCCTGCGCACAGGTAAGCGAAGGGCGGTGCCGTTTCTGAACGGAGCTTCAGCTGCCGCCTGTGCTGCGTTCAGTAGGACAGGGGCACGGCGCCTTCGAGGGTACAGCACTTCCCGCGCGCCGCGACGAAACGAGTCGGACATGAGGCTGTAGAGGACAGGGTTCAAGGCCGAGTTCAGGAACAGGAGGATCTGCAAGGGAGAGAGTTAAGCATGAAACTGAACCAACATTGTAATGGCCAGGTTTGTTCGATAAAGAAAAAAACAAAAAAACTGGAGTTGCAGACCAGGGACCTACAGGTCCCTGTGCAGACGGAGCCCCAACCGCATTTTTGACAGTGGGCCTCGCGAATCTTCATCCCGCTCTGGCTGGGTAACCGCCCTTGGTTTGTGATACGCTGTGCGGTGGTGATACGTAGGTAAAAACACACGAGTTGGCTATTTAGGCTTGTATCTAACAAAGCTTAACTTTGTGCGGCATATTTTATGCATCTACTACACTCTAAGAGATTGGCGCACCTACACGTAGCAGGTAAAGCTCGAGAAATGGCGGTAAATGGGCATAATTTGACGAAATCGGCGAGAGGTTAGTGTGCAATCGAGGCCGATTCATCGCGGCCGATTCCGTCTGCACCAGATACGCTTCTCATGATATTTATAGTTACCCAACATTGCCGGGATATTCATGCTGCGTCTTCAGTCTCGTGGACTCAGTGTAGTTTTGTTAAAAGTGTGTTCAGTTAGTCCTGCAGGATGGTTAGTTAGTTAGTTAGTTAGTTAGTTAGGGCTTAACGCCGCGCAAGCAACAAAGACTATTTCGCGGCTAGCCTGCAGGATGGAGACTGATTGAGGTGAAGGAGGGGAAAACGAATAAAGCAAGGCCATCATGCGTCCAGCCTGAGGACAGCCCCGACTCCCGCGGGAACTGAGCAGACAGTACTGCAGACCGGATGAATCAAGAATTCTTCCACATGTGAGGAGAGGACTTCCACAAATTCCGGCTGAGTACTATGCAGAAGAAATCAGGATTTACCCAGTCTGTGATAGATACACCGTGCCAGATGAGGCTGTTTAGCCTCCAGGGCAAGGTGCGTGTGACGCTGGTTGTGTCATTGCGGTCACGGCCCTTGCCTGGCTCCCCCCTCCACCTCCACCTCCACCTCCAAAACTGACTGCAATCCCGGCAAGCTTCAATCTGCATCCTGCGGGACTAACTAAAACTAAGAAGGCCAGGGGTCATCAAAGATAGTCTAACATGAACAGTGCCCAGTCGCGTGCAGATGTGTGTCAGCGTGTGCGTGCGTGCGTGCGCGTGTGTGTGTGTGTGTGTGTGTGTGTGTGTGTGTGTGTGTGTGTGTGTGTGTGTGTGTGTGTGTGTGTGTGTGAGTGAGAGAGAGAGAGAGAGAGAGTCTTTCTGCACCCGTTACGATAGTATTATCTGCTTCCGAAAGCTCCATAGGCGAAATCGTATGCAGAAGCTCAGAATCAGATTCAGTTATCATTTGTCAGGGGCACTGACACGATCAGTGTGGTTTTGATCCAGCGCTGCTGTGCACGGCGCATCACCAACCTGCATCATGTACTTGGCGAAGCCTGTCTTCCAGAAGAGTTGCCCGGGCAACCTGTAGTAGCGACACACGGCCCGCATGTGATGAGGGAACACGGTGAGGGCGAACACCACCAGCACCACCACCAGCATCCGCACGACCTGAACAACACGTGACAGCAGCAAATTTGAATATGTATGACTAGCATTTTGACTGGCGTTTGTAATTCTTCAGTTTCGTTACCGTGGTAATGGTATTCCGGAAGGCTCCTCCTGGGTGAAACGTGTCGGTTGCTATTTTTAGGGAGCCACAATGCGTGTGTGTGTGTGTGTGTGTGTGTGTGTGTGTGTGTGTGTGTGTGTGTGTGTGTGCGTGTGCGTGCAAGCGTGTGTGTGTGTGTGTGCGTGCAAGCGTGTGTGTGTGTGTGTGTGTGTGTGTGTGTGTGTGTGTGTGTGTGTGTGTGTGTGTGTGTGTGTGTGTGTGTGTGTGTGTGCTGCTTTCTATACCACCGAAAGGACACATAATATCTATTTCTAAGGTTTGATATTTTCTTTTGGTGTTCATATCTTGAAATCGAGTGGATAACGCTCTCTCCCTGTACAATATTGTTACGACATCCCCTCCTTATCATCTTCACCAGTGCTATCCTCGTCACCACCCGTCACTACCTTGCGACGCGTCATCAGGGCACGATGTGACATCACTCGCAGACGGCACGACCCTGCGGCAGAGTTACCCCGACGCAGCAAGTACACTCCGTCACCAGATCCCGTCACTGGCAACGCTGATGACGTCACGTTGGTGCTCTGTGGCGGTATGGTGGTGGGGAAGGTGGTGACCGGGGTGATAGGTGATAACGGCATGAGAGGGGTTGATGATGTTGCTGACGATGAGCGGGAAATGACCAGAGTGTTGTTACCTTGAGAGGGAAAGAATTACGGTTATTAATTTGACGATTGACAAAAAGAAGAAGACAAAGAAGTACATTTTAACAATGGAAGAAGCAACCACATTAAAACTGTGCTTCAGAATTGTGATAGTCAAACTGACATACAATCCTGAACCAAACTACGTGGGTGAACTAAAGTGATGCCAACTCATATACAGTATATTTTATTAATACTCGTAGAACACTAGTCTACAAAAACCCACACCACAAACAACACAAGTACAGTATCGGAGAAGCCAGAGTCTTTAAGTGACAGCGGGCGGGCTTCTTCTTTTCATAATGTTGATTCTGGAGCAAATCTAGCATATATTAAATACGCGTTTGCACATACCTTCCAAAATTTGGAAAATGCAGTGTTCCCTGTAATTCGAAAATACAAGGGCCCTTGGGACTCTCTCTCTCTCCATATTTTTGAGGGTCCTTTTGTAAATTTGGAGGTTCCATACATCAGATTCTGTCTGTTATGCACAATGGCTCAGCGGATATGCGATGCTGCAAGTGTCTGCTGCTAGTTACAGATCGCATTTTGTTCATCGAGTTTCCGGGAGAGTTGGACAAATACTGTTTGTTTGTTTGTTTGTTTGTTTGTTTGTTTGTTTGTTTGTTTGTTTGTTTTTCACGACAAGACTAAAAGCGTGCGTCCCCTGTGACGCGCTATTTTCAAATTTGTGCGTAAATCTAAGAATTTTGTGCGTACAAATACGCACAGCTGTGCGTAATCAATTCAATTCAATTCAATTCAATTTGTTTATTGTGTTGGGCCGCCAGCCCGTTCACACGGGGAACACATGAAGATACATGCGGGCAATGCAGTACATGAGGGGGAATACAATATGTTCAACTGTCAGTTTCAGGTACATAGTCTATAAAAGACTGTCTTAACTGGAGAGCATGATATATGTACATTGCCGTTTTCTTAGCAAATGCTTCGTTTTGAAGAAGAGACTCCAGCAGATTACCTGACTTGTACTTCAGAGCAGCAGCGATATATTTGTCTCTGTGCGTAATCGGGAACACTGAAGATGCCTTCCTAATTGAACCTGCGAGTTTCTTACCTTCACTCGTAGCATGGCTGGTGCTACTGGTTGCGCTGAGTTTGACCTCCAGAGTCTGGTGACTGCGGCTGATGCTGGTGTTATGGTGACATCTGTCCATGACGTCACTGTGGTTGCTACTGCTGCTGGCTGAGCTGCTGCCCGTGGTGACGTCACTGCTAGCGCGGCTCGTGCGACTCGTGCGGCTGTTGTGACTACAACGACTGCAGTGCTCAGAGTCTGAAAAACATTTGTGCAAGGAATTTAATCAGAATATTTTTACACAAAGATTTATCGGAAAACAAGAAATTATGTCCGTATATTCAATGGCGGAGTAAGTGGGTAGGTCTTTGTCCATGAAACATGTAACCGTTCACGTGACAACTGCACAATAGTGGATACTTCAAGAGCTTTGGGAAATCTGAAAAATTACAAGTAGATAAAGGTGCCTGACGTGAGCGGGTGCTGGACCATGGACTGCGAGTGCCTGATCTCGGAGGGAAGCGAGTTCCAGATAACAGGGCCAAGATGTGCAAAAGACGGTCACCTGGTTTTTATCGGTAGTAGCCTCCAGACATATCAAAACCGGCGTTCCTAAAGTGAAAGTCGTGGTCCTAATCGACAAGGATGGACGAGCTCAAACACAAGGCCTAGTCAGAACAAGAGTGTAATCGTTTCACTCCATGTTTCCATAGCACAAGTAGGACACCAGGCTCCGCATGTAGAAGTCGAGGTTAGGGACTTTTGCCCCGAGTTAGAGTCCAACCTCGAACTAAACTAGCTCTAGGGTTAAATTTTCTGGGGGGTTTTATATTATTATTTTAAATCAGGAAGCGGATCCATTCCAGCAAGATGCCTAAGCCGTTATAGAAGGATTTATTTATTCCTTTCTTCGCCTCCTCTTTCATATTTTTTTTTTTTTTTTTGAAGGGGGAGGGGGGTTGTCCTCGTCTGGGTTGGGCCCGTAGCCGTGGGTTAAATTAACCTCGACTTTTACATATCGGGCATGACCTTAGACCTACCTGGACACTGACAGCTGCAGCTGCCTCCACTAGAACTGTGACGTTTCCTCTTGAGTCGCTCCACGCTGCCGTCACTCGTCGACCAGAGCGCGCAGTCGTCGTTGTCGTTCTCCAGCTTGTTGTCGTCGGCGCTGGTGGTGTTATCTTTTGGCGCCGGGATGATAGCAGACTCTGGTACCTGCGCCAGCTGCAGTCCTCTGTTGTTGTGGTGGTCGTCCACGGTGGCCTGGCCTCCGTCGCGGTTGTCGGCGTTGTTGGCAGCGTCGCCGCCGTCAGGGGAGCGTCTGGTACCAGCTGCGGTGTGGTGAGGGGACGGGGCGCGACAAGCGTTGAGTCGTTTTGAGGACGTCAGGCTGAAGCACAATATCAACAACAAAGTTTCACATATGTGACCCGTTCTCGCAAAAGGGACGGCAAGTCGCTCTAGGCCGAACGCCGCTACAGGCGAAAAGAGTGCCGGGGGTCAGTATGGCCGCCTTGTGGATAGCCAACTTCAACTGCTGATATCTCTGTCAATTTTAGTAGTACAACTTTCATTCTTATATTAAATTAAACTGCATAACCAATAGATTGCAGCGGTGTACATATCTCAAAATTGATAATTTTCGACTTATGGTCCCTTTTGTGAGAACGGGTCACATATTTTATTCTTTTGGACCCCTTGCTGGGGCACGGAGAGAGAAAAAATGAAACAAGAAATAAAAATGACAACTGAATGTAAAGTAAAACACATATAAGCTACGGCAATCTCTGCATAAACCATTTGTATCACTTTGAACGTCAACGGAGAGCATTTTCTTAATCAAAACTGTGATCACATTCTACAGTATTATCAATTGCATGTAAGAAAGCACACGAATGTACGATGTTCGCAGATGAAATGAAACGCGGGTTGGGTAATACAAAGCTGACAATGGCCTACACACAGCACAGCCTGTCAACTGATTCGAACAGGCATTGAGATAGTTGTTGCTATACCCTAAGCTGTTCGACACTGATCATTTTAGTGCAGTTCTCGGCGTAGTTCAGCAAGTTGTTGTTGTTGTTTGTTGTTGTTGTTTGTTATTGAGGTGGTTGTTGTTGTTACTGTTGTTGTTGTTGATGTAGCTGTTGCTGTTGTGGTGTTGCTGTTGCTGTTGCTGTTGTGGTTGTTGCTGTTGCTATTGTGGCTGTTGTTGTTTGTGGTGGTGGTGGTGGTGGTGGTGGTGGTGGTGGTTGTTTGTTGTTTGTTCTGTTGTTGTTATTTTTTGTTGTTGGTGTTGTGGTTATTATTGTTGTTGTTGGGGTTGTCGTTGTAATGGATGCTGTTGTTGTGGTGGTTGTTTTTGCATTCCCCGATCCCGTTTGTAGAACCTGCAAGTAGACATATAATTATTTCCTCAGACCTAACCTGCTGGATGTCGTGTCCCGTTGCACAAAGTTCGGTTGCCCGCCGCTGCTGCGCCACAGTGTGAGAGAGATCCGGATGTACATCACCGTCATGAAAACGAGCGGGACGACGTAGGTCAGCACAGAGTTCAAGACCGTGTAGAGGGGAAGGTCGATGATGTCCCAAGCTTTGTAGCAGTAGGTGGTGTTGGTGTTGGTCACCACGGTGACGTAGACGACCAGCATGGGGATGTTGTAGACGGAGGCTGTCAGCCATATCAAGACCTGCAAAACCAGTCTGCATAATGAAATATATCTTCTGAACATGTGGGTCAAACTTCAGCATCTTCGGCAACGCTTGGTTAATGGATGTGGATTCTGGCAATTCTTCTGAATATCAGTCAGTAGATAGCCAGTGACTTCATGACTCTGATTCTGATCATGGAAATACATTTGACACCGACGAGCAGATGAAGCCTAGTGGATACGGCGTTCGTCTGCGGATCCTGAACGGCTGGTGTCTCTTACCACGGGAAATAAAAATAAACAGAACAACAATAAATGCCGATACTAACATCTCAGTCTATTGTGCATTGAGTAGATAGGAAAACAGATTAAACTGCTGGAAACAAAGGAATATCAATACCATACCAATATCCCTCATACCCGGCACGTCTTTCCCCCGTCCCCCAAAACTGTACGAACAAGAACGTATAACAAGAAGATAGAAAAGTCACCCTCGTATGCGCTGAAATACAATTTTTCCGTTGTGAAAATAAAGTGTGTTCGTCGTTCCTTGCTGCAATCCCAAATGGGGCCAAATATTTGTGCTGGCTTTTTCATCGTTGCCCCGTCTTTGATATCGCCTGAATGTGGTGGAAAAGGACGTTAAACCCCCAAACACCCACCTACCCACCCTCCTTGCTACAAAAGAAAAGAACTGCACTCAGAACCAACTCCAATCAATGAAAAAGGGAGAGAGAAAAAAATCACATTAAAAAAGCAAGAAAATGCAAAGACTGCTCACAAGCGCCGCGTACATCCTGCGCCGTGTGAAGAGCCGTCGCGCCTTGAGAGGATGCATGATGGCCACATAGCGGTCTGTAGCGATCAGCACTAGCAGCAGCACGGACACGGTCAGGCTGAACTCCTCCACAAAGCTGTAGAACTTGCAGAAGAAGTGACCCATCTGGTGATGATATAGGTCACATCATTGCTCAAGCACGTTGAAATGAAATGAAATACCGATTCATGAAATTAGCCTATTCCAAGGTTACACAGTTTCGCAGAGGACAAATTTTGTAGGGGAACTTTTGCGATTGTGATTGTGCTTACAGGTAGACTGAAAAGTGTTATCGTGAACAAGCCTCGCTTGTCATGGTCATCCTTCTGTTTGGTTTTTGTATCTTACAGCGGCGAATGTGACACTGCTTTACACTAACAAATTGACTCTACTTTACCTGGCGATTTGACACAAGGGGTGACGTTTCGTCAGTGTAAAGAAGTGTCAGTTAACTAGAATAAAGAACAAATTGACTCTTCTTTACACTAGCGAAGACACATTTATTAACACTTTTTTAACACTAGCGAACAGCACTTCTTTACACTAGCGAACAGACACTTCTTTACACTTGTTTACACTAGCGAACAGACACTTCTTTACAATTCTTTGCGCTAGTAAACTGGCACTACAGTTCTTTACACTTCTAGCGAAATGACACTGAAGTACTCACGGGTCCGGGGAACCAGTAGAGCATGTGAGCGTGCACAATATTAGGGATGATGCAGACCAGCCCAACACTGAGATCCGCCACCGCCAGGTGACACAGGAACAGGTTGGTTCGGTTATGCAATGACGGACTCCGCTTCATCACAACCAGCACCACGATGTTACCTGCAACGCAAAGGCTTGTTTTAGTTTTTGTTCCATTTTCACATAATTATACGATAGACCATGTCTCATATATACATTGTATAATTATTTGCCCCCGGTATTTCCAGCATCCATGTCATCTAACTCATCTTTTAGAAAAATGTATCATCCAGTTTTGATAATGCTGATTATAATGGTAAATAGTGTGTGTGTGTGTGTGTGTGTGTGTGTGTGTGTGTGTGTGTGTGTGTGTGTGTGTGTGTGTGTGTGTGTGTGTGTGTGTGTGTGTGTGTGTGCTTACTACGTTTCTGTAGTTTAGCAACAGCAAGGCTATACACTGGCCGATCTTCTACGGTTGAAAAATAAAGGTTTGTCATTGTGATTGTCATTGTCGTTCCTCCATGGCCTGATAATTACAGTCCTGTTTTCTTCATCAATGTGCAGCTAAAACATTTCACTCTGTGAAAACTGTACGTTATAATTTTGCCAACAAAATACCACCGTGGTACTATTGTTCTTCCTCGTTTCTTGCTGATGCTGTTTTGTCGAAGCACACAAGTTTGCATTTGACAGGACAGAAACATTGTTAATGCAAATTAGCCAAATTAAAAAAGGTTTTAACTCCCCCCCCCCCCCCCAGCGTGTGTTTTGTGCTATTTCTTGAAATGTTTTAACTGCAACATTCAACAAGAACAAAAATGGTGCTGATACGACCCTTTTTCCACTCAGTTTTGGACTGAAAAAGCACCACAGCACTAGAAACATGTTCATTGAGTTATGGAGATGCGAATAAAAAAAAAATTTTTAAAGTCTTAAGTGCGGAATGAGTTGATCGAAATCAACGAAGTAATGACGTGAACTTTACTGGACTAAAAAGCACAACAGCACTTGAAAACGCACAGATTCGCTGTGTTAAGGAGATGCATTTTCGTCGGTTCGGAATGAGTTGATCTGAATCAACACAGTAATGACGTGAACTTTACTAGACTTAAAAAAAAAAGCACAACAGCACTTGGAAACGCACAGGAGCTGATGCATTTTCATCGGTTAGATTTGAATCAACAAAAATAATGCGTCTGAAAAATAAGTGTTTTCTTCTAACAAAAACAAGCTTCGCTAATCAACCATTGAAACTTCGATTCACTGTCGAGTTTGTATTTCATGCTTCTGTATTGCCCTAATCGCTGCCCTTACAGAGATCAATAGTTTTTTTTTTTTTTTTTTTGTTGGTTTTTATGTTGTTTCCATAGTAATGGAAACAACATCATAGGACGGGCTAAAATTTCCACGTTCATAGGCAAGCATCTGTGGTACAAACGCACGTCACTGCCGATCTCCCGCAGAGACGATTTTGCAAGTGTAACTCTGACAATGACGTAAGAAAACATGCGTCGTCGATGCTGACATGTATGGTGAACCGAACGCGCTTCTCCTCCTCAGTGAGTGCCGTCTGTGTGTATGTGTGTGTGTGAATTGTGTCCGGGCCCGTTTCTTCGAAAATACTTAGCCGAATGGCTTCAAATTTGGGGTATCCAAATATATCAAAATGTTACATTAGAGGAACCAAGCGTGTGATGATTGCTTAAGTGATTTGGGAGTTATCGCCCTTTTGAGACAAGTTTGTTGTCTTTCGTTCACAGGCGTAATATTTATTTAAATCACTCAATTGTTTGGCAGTAGATAGCTTGAATACGGACTCTGAACAGAGTCACTACTAGAAAATGGTCGCTCTTATAGTTTTCATGTAAACCGAGCCTGAGTTGACATTGCATGTGAACCCAGTTCAGATGCCTATTTCTCCGAAAATACTGAACCGATCGATTTCAAATTTGGGGTTTCTAAATGAATCAAGATTGTTGAATAGAAGGCCCGATCCAGGTACAATTGCACACATGATTTGCGAGTTATCGCACTATTCAGAAAAAGTGGCTTTCTGGCGTTTAAAGGCGTAATATTTACCTAAACCACTCCATTTTTTGGACATCGATAGCATGAATACGGACTCTCAACTGAGTGAATTTTGGAGGTTGTCACTTCTATACTTTTGGCGTAAGCCGTACCTGATGAAAGTGCTGGTGAACACACTTTAGATCTCAAAATCGCTCCTAATATACATAGATAATGAGCCTGGGGTGCCATAAAAAAATATACAAAAAAATTAGAAAAATTCACTGCAGCCGTTGTCGTCAGTTGACTCGAAAATTTGTACTCGAAGCACATTTCCTCTACACAAGCCACACGCCTCACAAACATCGCAGAAAAGGCACACGCGCACTGACGCAAAACTGTATCAGCGTCAGTTTGCCGACGTCATGTTTGATTGACGTGATGCTGGCATTTCTTGGGGGTGTGTCGTCACTTTTCGGAAGTTCTCTATTTGTAGACGGGGAAAGCGGGAGTTTCATTGATGTAGTGAGCTTTGTTTTTCCCACTGACTCTCACTCAATAGCATAGTAGAGTGAGAGAACACCACATAGGTCTCAATGGAGCACATGCACAAACGCGGCTCGCGCAAGTCTGTGTGCGTGCGTGCGTGCGTGCGTGCGTGCGTGCGTGCGTGCGTGCGTGCGTGCGCGCGCGCGTATGTCTGTGTGTGTCTGTGTGCGCGCGCGCGCAGCAGACATAACACAT